>JAKRSI010000211.1:1370000-1635000 GCA_029890345.1 Natrix helvetica helvetica | reverse complement strand
TCTTCCTTCCTTCCTCCTTTTTTTCTTTTTCTTCCTTCCTTCTTTCTTCTTCCTTTTTCTTTCTTCCCTCTTCCTTCCTTTTCTTTCCTCCCTCTCTCCCTCCCTTCATTGTCTATCCTCCCTTCTCCCCCTTCACTTTTCTTTCTTCTTTCTCTTTCTTTCTTTTTTCTTTCTTTCTTTCTTTCTTTCTTTCTTTCTTTCTTTCTTTCTTCTTCCCTTTTCTTTCTTCACCCTTCCTTCCTTCCTCTCCCTCCCCCCCACTTTTTCTTGAGAGGCATTTCTATGGCTGACACTCCCCAGCCATTAAATACCACCCAGCCCCCTTAACCCCAAGTTCTTTCTGATATTCCGAGTATTCTAGGAAAGGATTCCTATAGGACTTGTAAGGTAGTGGCAGGTTGATATCCAACCTAGGCAACTTTTAAGACTTGTGGACTTCAAGTCCCAGAATTCCCCCAGCCAGCACAGCTACTTCTGGGAACTGGAGTCCACAATCTGACTGAGGAATTCTGGGAATTGAAGTCCACGAGTCTTAAAGTCGCCGAGTTTGGGAAACCCCTGGTGGAATGGTGGTTGCAAGTGACAGACGGCTCACCTGAAAGGAACCGAAAATAAGTTCGAAGACCAGTTTGACGTATATCACTTCTTTCTTGACCGTGTCCGGAAAAAAGGCAAATATGGTGTAGTGGATACCAAACAGAGGGATCAGAAGAAGAGTGGATTTGGCTAACCTCCTGAAAAAGAGAGGAACGGGGACAAGGAGACAGGGAGATTATCAGTGCTAGGAGTGGGTTTTGTAGTTTAGCAAGCCACAGAATAGCAGAGTCAGAAGGGACCTTGGAGGTCTTCTAGTCCAGCGGTCACCAACTGTGGTCCATGGATCACTGATGATTCGTGAGAAAATTCTGGTGGTCCGCAGAAAAATTATCTGCATTTTTTATATTGCACTAAATCAGGGGTCCTCAAACTACGGTCCCCGGGATGGATACGGGCAATGAACGCTTGTGTTGCTGCAGAGAGTCTCCCCCTTCGGGGTCTTTTTGTGGGGGTCGGAGGGGGGCAGAAATTCCGACTTGGGGTCTGCTTCGGCCTCCTGCTGGGGGGCTTTGGGCGAAGGCTGGAGGGAAGAAGTGCCGCTGGTGGTGAAGAGCCGGAGGGCCTCGTTCCAGTGGGACTGCATCATGGCCTGGAACTGGCTGACCATCCCAGCCCGCTGAGCCTCCAGGCGCTGGTACCTGGCCTTGCACTCCTGCAAGGTCTTCCCTCTGCTTGGAAAGCCTATGCTCCTAGTCCTCAGTGAGGTGCTTCTGCTGACCCTCCTTCTCGGCCAGATCCAATGTGAACTGAGCTGTTTTGCCAACTCTTTCTCATGGTGGCTGCTTAGCTCCAGCAACTGATTCCTCAAGGAGCCCGAGTGGGCAGCTGAGGAAGGCCGAGGAGGGGAGGGGCAAGGAGAGGCCGGCAAGGCGCCCCTTGGCATGAGTGACATCAAGTTGGCCACGCCCACCCAGTCGCACACCCTCCTAGCCACGCCCACCTAGCCAGTCATTAGACAGATTGTATTAGTGGTCCACGGGATTTAAAATTATGAATTTAGTGGTCCCTGAGGTCCGAAAGGTCGGTGACCCCTGGTCTAGTCCAACCTGCTGCTGAAGGAGGAGGCCCTATAATGACAAACCATTTGATCTTGGACGACGGGAGAGTCACGTGGATGAGAGATTCATGTCCTGGAAGTCATTTTAACCCTTAACTATTTGGCCTACTGGTAAAGGCACCAGAAGCCAGGAGACGGGGAGTTCTAGTCCCGCCTTAGCATCCCCATGATCTCATGATCAAAATTCAGACAACTGTCACGTATTTATGACGGTCGCCGTGTGTGTGTGTGTGTGTGTGTGTGTGTGTGTGTGTGTGTGTGACTGTCTCTCTCTCTCTCTCTCTCTCTCTCTCTCTCTCTCTCTCTCTCTCTCTCTCTCTCTCTCTCCCTCCCTCCCTCCCTCCCTCCCTCTCTCTCTCTCTGTGTAATGATCTCCATTTGCAAACCGGAAGCCACATTTACTTAACAGCCATGTGACTAACATAACAACTGAAGTGATTCGCTTAACAACCGGGTGACTAACTCAAAAAGTGAAGTGATTCACTTAACAGCCATGTGACTAACATAACAACTGAAGTGATTCGCTTAACAACCGGGTGACTAACTCAAAAAGTGAAGTGATTCACTTAACAGCCATGTGACTAACTTAACAACTGAAGCGATTCGCTTAACAACCGGGTGACTAACTCAACAACTGAAGTGATTCGCTTAACAACTGTGGCAAGGAAGACTGAGGAACTCAACAACTACGTGAACAAGTTAGTAGAGGAAATGTTGGGCTCCATTGTGGTCATAAGTCAAGGACTACCTAAAATACACATTAAAATGGGGTGGAGCTTAATGGCCTGATTGCACCCACCATTTTTTGGAGATGACAACCCCCCCTCCCCTTGCAGAGGTCTCCGATCCTGAATCAGATCCACGAGGCCAATTCAGGACAATTCATGGGGTTAAACAACTCCAGGAGAACTTCCAATGAGGGCCCGAACTTACGAATATTGGCTTGTTTCGTTTCGCCCGACATCTGGAGAATGAAGCTTCTGAACCAAGATCCGGATAATGCGTATAAAGAGCACAAAGTTGACCTGTTGAACATATTAAAAAAAGGGCATTAAAATTCCTTGTTGTAGCCCAGCAGATTCGGAGAGTGAGGAGGTTGGGGAGGAAGATGGGCCAGTCCTGGAGTCTGGGGAAGGTTCTGATGAGGGCTCTGTGTCGGAGGCAGAGAGGGGTCAGGGCCGTATGCCAGTTATCAGCTGCCTTCGAAGTCAGACATCAGTGGGGCAGAAGAACAGCTGGAGCCTGTTCCCAGTGTGCGCATGCGCAGAGCTGCCAGAGGAAGGGAAGAGCTAAAGAACAAGGGTTGACTTGGGAGTAAGGCCACAGGTGGACGATGAATGGCCCCTCCCAGAGGAAATAAAAGAGGAGCGAAAGGGGAGTGGAGTTTGCAGGAGACCATTAGTTCCCTTAATTGGTTCGTGACTCTCCGAGACTCCTTGCCAAGTTCTGCAGATATCAGCCTGGCAGCTCTCCAAGCCAGATAAGGTCTGTGGCTGTAAATCCTTCCTTGAAAGACTTTGCTGGAGGTGAATGGGAGGAATTCACAGCAAATTAATAAAAAGGGATTTTTTTCGGAACAAGGAGGTTGCTTCAGTCAGAATACTTGTTGTGCAGAAGACAAAATCCATAGAGCAACATGGTTATCGATCATCTATTTCTGAGACCTTTTTCAGAACAACAGGGAATATGGCATAGAGAGCTGGCATTGTACAGACAGTCCTCATCATAAATACATTCTAGTTGCTAAGCGCCTAACTTTTGATTGTGTGACATAAGAGATGTTGCTATGGTCATAAGTGTGAGGATAAGTTGCTTTTATTTTTAATACCGTTGTAAGTTTGAACATGCACTAAATGAACGGTTGTAAGTCAAGAAATAGCTGTACCATGTATTTGTCTCCTATACGATTTATCTTTGGGCTCAGTTTCAACTTACGTGACTAACTTAACAACTGTGATGATTCACTTAACAACGTTGGCAAGAAAGGTCATAAAATGGGGCAAAATCGCTTAACAACTGTCATGCTTAGCCATTGAAGTTTGAGGTTCAATTGTGGTCATAAATCAAAGTCCTGTTTATTTGCACAGAATCAAATCTGCCTTCAACTTACAACAGCTCATTTAGTGACCAAAGATACAAGAAAAAAAGTGACTTAGGATTGTTTTTCACACAACCGTTGCAGCATCCCCATGGTCATGGGATGAAAATTCAGACACTCGGCAACTGATTCATACTTATGATGGTCGCCGTTTCTCCGGATTATGTGATCCCCTTTTTGCAACCCACTGACAAGCAAAGTCAATGAGGAAGCTAGATTCACTTAACAACCAGTGTCACTAACTGAACAACTGCAGTGATTCACTTAACAACGGTGGCAAGAAACCTTTTAAGTGGGGCAAAATTTACGAAACAACTGCTTTGCTTAGCAATGGCTAAGCTGGGTTCAACTGTGGTTGTAAGTCGAGAACCACCTGTACCGTTTATTTAAAAGGTAAAGGTTCCCCTCGCACATATGTGCTAGTCGTTCCTGACTCTAGGGGTTATCTAGGGCTTATCTCAGTTTCAAAGCCGAAGAGCCAGCACTGTCCGAAGACGTCTTCGTGATCATGTGGCCGACATTACTAAATGCCAAAGGTGCAAGGAACGCTGTTCCCTTCCCACCAAAGGTGGTCCCTATTTTTTTACTTGCATTTTTAATGTGCTTTTGAACTGCTTAGCAAGTTGGCAGAAGCTGGGACAAGTAACGGGAGCTCACTCTGTTGCACTAGGGATTCGAACCGCCAAACTGCCGACCTTTCTGATTGACAAGCTCAGCATCTTAGCCGCTGAGCCCCTTAACAGCGTCCCTTATTTACACAGAATCAAACCACAGAGATGACAGGAAGTTATTTCAATGTACTCAGATCAGGGGCCTTCAAACCTAGCAACTTTAGGACTTGTGGACTTCAACTCCCAGAATTCCTCAGCCAGGAATTCTGGGAGTTGAAGTCCACAAGTCTTGCAGTTGCTAAGTTTGGAGACCTCTATTTTAGACGGTGAAAGAAATCGAAAAATAGATATCTTACCAGTATAGAAACCAAGATGGGAGCTTTGATAATCCACCAATAAGGAGAGTCGATTATATCCCAGCAACTGAAAATAAATTCTTAAATTAGATGAAACTTTCTAGGTTTATATTCAGAGGCCGACAGAGGAACCCAACAGGGGGGAAAAACATTACTTTGATTAAAATGACACAAATAAAATACATGATCAGAATGCCCCAGAAGCCCTCCCAAATGCAGGCTACACACATAGTCCTCGAGTTATGACCAGAATGGAACCTATAACTTGTGTTGGTCGTTAAACAGGTCATCACACAACCATGGCCAGTTCCCAAACCTTTTTCTACATTAGCGAACATGCTTGTTAAGTCAATGCTGGATTTGTTCAGAGACTGCTGCTGCAGTCATCATTAAATATTCCCATTGGGCAAGTTTTTTTCCCCCAGAAATTGGAAATAAATGCTAGCTTCCAGCAAAAAAAAAAAAAAAGTCATAAAATGTGGTTGTGGAAGGCTCAAAATAGCCATAAATAAATATTTTAACGTTTCCACTTTTACTGCACCAATGTTTTATGTTTTTTGATTGTATTATGCTGCCGTTTTTGACATTTTAAGCTGTGCAAAGTTGCTTGATAGTGAGACGAGGACATATAAATGTAATAAAATCATTGAAAGAAGAAAGAAAATGGAGTAAATAAATAAATAAATGGGGGAGCGAGGGAAGGAAGGAGTAGAAAAAAGGAAGAGGGAGAGGGAGGAAGGGAGGGAAGGCAGGAAGGAAAAGTAGAAGAAAGGAGAGGGAGAAGGGATGAAAGGAAGGAGTGAGGGAGAAAGAAAGAAAGAAAGAAAAATAAATAAGGAAGGAAGGAAAGAAGGAAGATAGAAAAAAGAAAAAAGGAAGAATGATGGAAAAAGGAAGAAAGAGAAAAGAAAGAAGAAAGAAAGAAGATGGAAAGAAGAAAGGAAGACAGAGAAAAAAGAAGAAAGGAGGGAGGGAGGGAGGGAGGGGAGGCAGAAGGAAGGAAGGAAGGAAAGAAGGAAGATAGAAAAAAGAAAAAAGGAAGAATGACGAAAAAAGGAAGAAAGAGAAAAGAAAGAAAAGAGAAAAACAGAAAGAAAGATGGAAATAAGGAAGGAGGGAGAGAGGGGATGCAGAAGGAAGGAAGGAAGGAAATTGATCAGGTGGCCACAAGAGGCAGAGGGACATCAGGATTTGAATCTGGATCATAAGTAGCTTGGGGGAGCCAGCCAGGTTGTAACTCTGAACAGTCACTAAGGAACTGGTCGTAAGTCGAGGACTATCTGCAATAAGTAAATGCAAGATTTTTCTCTCTCTTCTCCGGTGAACATGGAAGGCTGAGGTCTGAGTTGGGAGCCCTCAGATCTTAAGGATCTAACTCTCCAAAAGACCATGCTGCTTGAAAAGGCTGTGCCCCACCGACTTCCGACCATTGTTGCAAGCTCAAGGACAGTCGTAAATCGAGGACTACCCAAACAGCCTCCTTCAAAGCATCGCACGCCCTTTCATCTGGATAAAAGTGGAACTGAGATTCATGCTCACCCTGTGTTTTCATAGTGAATCCTTGTGACGGTCCAAGCCAAAATGAACAGCATCGGAGTACCTGACAACAGAGAATGAAGGATTTGTCACTGTTTGTAATTGCACAACCTCAAAACGGTGCGTAAGGCAGAACAAGAAGAGCAGAGAAGAAACACAATCGGATGTGCCGAATTAGCAGCACAAAGTTATTTTGCTTGCTGGACACCACTTTGAATATTATCATGGGGAAGGCATGCTATTTATGGCATTTTAAGCTGCCCAGGGCTGCTTGATAGTGAGAAGTGTGGCGTAGAAATTTAATCAAATAAAAATGAAAGGGAAGGAAATGGAATGGAAGAAAAAAAGAAAAGAAAGAAAGAAAAGAAAGAAACGAAAGAAAGAAAAAAGAGCTGGAGGTGAAGGGAAGAAAGAAAAAAGAAATGAAAAAAGAAAAGAAGAGGGGAAAGGACGGAAGGAAGGAAGGAAAGAAGGAAGGAAAGAGAAAGAAGAGCAGGAGGTCAAGGGAAAGGAAAGGAAAGAAGAAAAGAATGAAAGAAGAAAAGAAGAAGGGGGAAGGGGTGGGAAAAGAAAGAAAGAAAGAGCAGGAGATGAAGGGAAGAAAGGAAATAAAAAATAAAGAAGAAAAGAAGAAAAGAAGAGGAGGAGGGGAAGGGGTGGGAAAAGAAAGAAAGAAAGAGCAGGAGATGAAGGGAAGAAAGGAAATAAAAAATAAAGAATGAAAGAAGAAAAGAAGAGGAGGAGGGGAAGGGGTGGGAAAAGAAAGAAAGAAAGAGCAGGAGATGAAGGGAAGAAAGGAAATAAAAAATAAAGAATGAAAGACGAAAAGAAAAGAAGAGGAGGAGGGGAAGGGGTGGGAAAAGAAAGAAAGAAAGAGCAGGAGATGAAGGGAAGAAAGGAAATAAAAAATAAAGAATGAAAGAAGAAAAGAAGAGGAGGAGGGGAAGGAGAGGGAAAGGAAAGAAAGAAAGAAGCAAAAGGAAGGAGGGAACGAAGGAAGAACCTTCATTACCTATTTACAGGTAGTCCTCAACTTGTGACCATTCATTTAGTGAGCATTTGAAGTTACAACAACACTAAAAAAAGTGACATGACTGCCTGATGTAAGATAAATCTAGGATCCTAGTGGGGTTTTATTTTTTCAATGCCACGTAGCTCTGATTAAATTTGGGTTTTCAGATTAGTCCAGTCAAACACAGAATATCAACTCAATAAAATCTATCGTGAAAATAGAAATTGCTCCTCAAGAATATCCGGCAGTTCCACGGATAGATGTAGTCCTCGACTTGCAACAGTCCATTTAATGGCTGTTCGAAGATACAGTGGTGTTAAACAAAACAGGGGACTTACGACCAGTTTTCACACTTACGACCATTGCAGCATTCCCATGGTCATGTGATCAAAATTCAGACGCTTGGCCACTGACTCATATTTATGACGGTCGCAGTGTCCTGGGGTCACGTGATCCCCTTTTGCGACCTCCTGACCAGCAAAGCCAATGGGGAAGCCAGATTCACTTAACGGCCATGTTTCTAACAAACAACTGCTGTGACTCACTTAACAACTGTGTCCAGAAAGACTGTAAAACAGGGAAAAACAGACTCCACAACGGTCTCATTTAGGAATGGGGTTTTTGGTCTCAGTTGTGATTATAACCGTATCGAGATGAATTCAGACATAATTCAATGCTCATATTTATTATAAGGGAAAACTCTTTAGACCAGGGATGGCAAAACTTTTCCTCACAGGGCTGAAATGGGAGCGCATTCGCATGTCTGGAAGAGGATTTTCCAGTTTCCGGAATGCACATGTGCACTGGCCAGCTGGACTTTGCATGCGCATGCATGCACCAGAAACTGGAGGGCCAGATAGCTGGTGTGCATGCATGCACCGGAAACTGGAAGGCCAGATAGCTGGTGTGCATGCATGCACCGGAAACTGGAGGGCCAGATAGCTGGTGTGCATGCATGCACCAGAAACTGGAGGGCCAGATAACTGGTGTGCATGCATGCACCGGAAACTGGAAGGCCAGATAGCTGGTGTGCATGCATGCACCGGAAACTGGAAGGCCAGATAGCTGGTGTGCATGCATGCACCGGAAACTGGAAGGCCAGATAGCTGGTGTGCATGCATGCACCGGAAACTGGAAGGCCAGATAGCTGGTGTGCATGCATGCACCGGAAACTGGAAGGCCAGATAGCTCACTGTTTCTAGCCTGGTGCCTTAACTACTAGAACAATGATTAGTCTGAGTGCTCTTGGATTTGATTGGCCTAGATTTACCCAGCTGGTTTTTGTGCCTAGATACTAGAATTCACGGGCTCCTGGCGATTAGGCCAAAGTCACCCAACTGGCTTTCACGCCAAAGATGTTACTAGTGAGTGCTAGTTCTACCTTAGCCATGAAAGTCGGCTGGGTGACTTTGGACCAAACGCTAGGTGACCGCGAGTTCTAGTCCTGCTTTAGGCACTGAAGCCAGCCGGGTGACTTTGGGCCAGTCCCTCCCTCTCAGCCCAGCCTACCTCACAGGGTTGTTGTTGTGGGAGAAATAGGAGGAGGAAGGAATCCAACGCATGTTTGCCACCTTGAGTTATTTATAAAAATATTAAAGGTGCGATGCAAGTAAACTGACCGATAAATAAAAGAGTAATGGCAACGTATGGGAGGCATCTGTGCAGTAGGGAAACAAAGTCACAATACCCCAGCCTATGACGATGTACCACCAGAAGTATTTCTTCTCCGAAAAGAAGGAAATGACCAGAAGGGTGTGGAGATACAAGCCCTCGACCAGAAGCCAAAAGAAATTAGCCATGATGCAGTACTGGAAAAACACCATTGCAGCTTTGCAACCCACCTGCAAAAGGGAAACAAACCAACTTGGATTAAGCATTCAAGCTGCAAAGTTGAGTTGGCTATTTATTGGGTGTCTAGAAACACACTTCCCCAACAATTCACGTGGCTCTCAAGCAGCCCTTCGATGGCAGACCCATTTTCTCCACTTGCTCCTAGGCCGTCCTCGGCTTATGACCGTAGTCCTCGACTTACGACGGTTCATTCAGTCATAAGACTAGGGCACTAAAAAAGGTGATTTTGGGACTGTTTTTCATGCTTGTTGCAGCATCCCATGGTCACCTGATCAAAATTCAGCCCCTTGACTGGACTAACGGCCATTCATTTAGTGACCGTTGAAGTTACAGAGGCACCCAATAAAGTGAAGACATCAAAGCCAGTTAGGTGACTTTGGGCCAATCACCGGGAGACAGTGAGTTCTAGTCCCATTTTAGGCATGAAAGCCAGCTGGGTGACTTTGGGCCAATCACTGGGAGTGAATTCTAGTACCGCCTTAACCATGAAAGACATCTGAGTGACTTTGGGCCAATCACTAGGAGAGAGTGAGTTTTAGTACCGCCTTAACCATGAAACATCTGAGTGTCTTTGAGCCAATCACTAGGAGAGAGTGAATTCTAGTACCGCCTTAACCATGAAAGACATCCGAGTGACTTTGGGCCAATCACTAGGAGAGAGTGAGTTCTAGTGCCAACTTTAGCCATGAACGCCAGCTGGGTGACTTTGGGCCAATCACCGGGAGACGGTGAGTTCTAGTGCCAACCTTAGCTATGAAAGACATCCGAGTGACTTTGGGCCAATCACTAGGAGTGAGTGAGTTCTAGTGCCAACCTTAGCCGTGAAAGCCAGCTGGGTGAGTTTGGGCCAATCACACTGTTTCTCTCTCTCTACCCAACCCACCTCACAGGGTTGTCGTTGTGTGGGAAATAAGAGGAGGGAATTGTGTTGGATATGTGGGTTGCCTTGAGTTACGTTATTTGTAAAAAAAACACAATGATACCAGAATACAAATAAATATACATAAAATATTTTCTTTTTTGTGACATTTATAAGACCCTTCCCCAAAGTGTTCGGGAAGCGAAGTGTTTGTCATTTTGTTTTTTCCCCCCCCCCAACAGTCGAAAAGAGAAAGAAACAGCGTTGGATCAGAAAGAATACAACAACTGGTTATTAAGGCTGTTTGTCTTTTTTATAGTATTTCTTTGCATAATCCTTCTGTCATCGGTAAGAACAACAAACCCAGATGACCTCTTCATATTTACAGATTGTAAAAATGACTTGGCAAAATTGCAGTGTGTCGTCGTCGTCCCCCCCACCCCCCGCTCTCCCCTTCAGGACTAAACCTAATCTCACACACACCAAGAAGCAAACTTCTGTTTAGGAGGGGAAAAAATATTACGCAATATTATATATCTTATTGTTATTATTATTTTCCACCGTTTGGCTTTTATTAGCTTGTGCCGGCTGGCTTATATTAGAAATATCCTTCCTGGGTTTTTTTTTTTTTTTAACGCTCCGGATGTGTTTTTACTCAAAGGTTGCAACTGGCAAATTTAACCAGGCAATCAAAAAGAGCATTCTTAGTTATTTGAAAAGGTGAGGGGGCCCCTGTTTGATCTGCGGTCAAATATTCGGCAAATATTCATTTAGTGACCGTTCGAAATTCCAAACTTCTTTTGAGGATAGAGTCCTTGACTTAATAACAGTTTTCACACTTACGACTGTTTCAGCTTCGTTATGGCCACGTGCAGGGGTGGGATTGAAAATTTTCAGCAACTAGTTCTCTGCCCAGTTGCTGGGTGGGCGTGGCCTACTCAGCTTCCAGCATCATGGGGTGGGATGGGGTGGGTGTTTTGACCCTCCCCGGGCTCCGGAGGCTTCCCTTGAGCCTCTAGGAGGGCGAAAACGGCTTCCTCCAGGCCCTGGAGTCCAGTAATGAGCTTCTTTCTGGGCTTCTATAACTTCCAGGAGGTTTCCTGCCCTTGCAAGGCTCCGAAGCCTTTCTCCAAGGCTTCGGGAGGGAGAAAATGGCGTCCCCTGGGCTCTGGGGGCTTGCCAGAGACTGAAACGGACTAGTTTCCGAACTTTAAGAACTTCCAGGAAACCTGTTTTTCACCCTCCCAAAGTCTCCGGTGGGCCCTGGACTTACCTGGCATCCAAAACGGGCCATGGAGACTCCTGGGAGTGGCTGGGTGGGCGAGGCCAGCCAGTCCTTGCAACTACCGGTTTGGAGAACCAGGTGTAAAATTAGCATTTGGTTCGCCCGACCCAGTCCGAAATGGTTAAATCCCACCCCTGGTTAGAATCTTGTTGCTTGGCAACCGACTCGTATTTATGATGGTTGCAGTTTCCCGGGATCACGTGGTCCCCTTTTGAGAACCTCCTGATAAGCAAAGTGAAAGGGGAAGCCAGATTCACTTAACAACTGTATGATTCACTGAACAACTGTGACTTTAAAAGGTCATAAAATGGAGCAAAATTCACTTAACAGCGGTCTTGTTTAGTGATGGAAATATTAGGCGCAATTGTGGCCATAAATTGAGGACTACCTGTGTACTGTATATTCCTCCAACTATATTTTGGGTAGCTTTCTCAATGGATCTTTTCATGATCGAATGGCTTTCTGGAGTGGGGAGGGAAGGGGGATTTTGCAGTATCCTTCCTCTGCCACTCCCACCGAGCCATGCCCACAGAACCAGTAGTAAACAAATGTGAACTTCACCACTGCCTGGTTGGGATCACTCTTTAATGTTGGTTAAATTGCTGGTAGCTGACAATGACGATCAACTTTAGCATGTGAAATTTTGGCACGCAGCTTTTGAAAAAAGGAACAAAAGTCAATTGTTAGAACGGGATCAATGCAGAATTGGCTAATTTCCCAGATCTTGTCTTGGAAAATACCCTGTTCATGATCACGTGATCCTGCAGGGATACTGCAACGGTCGTAAGTGTGAAAAACGGTCACAAGTCACCTTTTCCCCCCCCAGTGCCATTGTAACTTTGAACAGTCACTAAATGAACTGTTGTAAGTCGAGGACTACCTGTACCCTTTAGAAAACGGTGGCAGGGACTTCCCCAGAACAAAGGTTGCCCTCGTATTTCAGGAAAGGAGGAAAAAAAAATGATACAACCACAATACAAGTAGTCCTCGACTTACAACAGTTCATTTAATGACCATTCAAAGTCACAACAACACTGAAAACGTGACTTATGACCACTTTTTACACTTATGACCGTTGCAGCATCCCCGTGGTCACGTGACCAAAATTCAGAGACCTGGCAACTGGTTCATTTTTATGACGGTCGCAGTGTCCCAGAGTCCCCTTTTGTGACCTCCTGACAAGCAAAGTCAAGGGGGGAGGGAAGCCAGCTTCACTTAACAACCGTGTGGCTAACTGAACAACTGCGGAGATTCGCTTAACAAAATTGGCAAGAAAGATCTTAAAATGGGGGGAAACTCACTTAACAGCGGAGGTTCTGGGGCTGAATTGCGGTCATAGGTCAAGGACTACCGTTAGTTAAATGATGGGGAATGGAGAGCCAACATTGAAAAGTGGAAGGACACTGGGCGGAGTGGACAATAGATGAGACTGACCGAGCCTATGGAGCAGTACTCCGATTCTCCGTTTTCAAACAAAACTAAATCCTTGACGAAGACGGCCACGGCACGTAGGATGAAGGACATAAATAGATGCATGTGGATATAATTCCGGGTGCAGTGCAGCTTCCTGAAAAGAAGGAAGACGAGATGAGGGATAACACTTCGTATCTGAAGGAGCTTTCGACCATCCGTGGTGGACATGAAAGAAAGCTGAGAGCCAGAGCTCAAGGTGCACATGAAGCCAGAAAGTTTTCTACTTGGCTGGATGGACAACCAGGTCAAGAAGGGTGCTAAGGTCTTTGGACTTCAACTCCCATAATCCCCTAGGTAGTAGGACTGGATTGAGGAGGAGGAGGAGGAGGAGGAGGAGGAGGAGGAGGAGGAGGAGGAGGAGGAGGAGGAGGAGGAGGAGGAGGAGGAGGAGGAGGAGGAGGTGGTGGTGGAGGTGATGGAGGAGAAGAAGGAGAAGAAAAGGAGGGAGGAAGTGGAAGAAGAAAAGGAGAAGAAAGAATGTGATGGAGGAAGAAGAGAAGGAAGAGAATGTGATGGAGGAGAAGGAGAAGAAAGAGGGGGAAGAGGAGGAAAAGGAGAAAAAAGCAAAGGACATGGACGAGGGAAGAAGGAGGAGGAGAAGGCAATGGAGGAGGAGGACAGGGAAATGGAGAAGGAGGAGGAGGAGATGTGATGGAAGAGGAGAAGGAGAAGAAAGAGGAGGAGGAAAAGGTGGAGGAGAAGAAAGAGAATGTGATGGAGGAGGAGAAGAAAGAGGAGAAGGAAAAGAAAGAGAATGTGATGGAGGAGGAGAAGGAGAAGAAAGAGGAGGAGGAAAAGGTGGAGGAGAAGAAAGAAAATGTGATGGAGGAGGAGAAGGAGAAGAAAGAGGAGGAGGAAAAGGTGGAGGAGAAGAAAGAAAATGTGATGGAGGAGGAGAAGGAGAAGAAAGAGGAGGAAAAGGTGGAGGAGAAGAAAGAAAATGTGATGGAGGAGGAGAAGGAGAAGAAAGAGGAGGAGGAAAAGAAAGAGAATGTGATGGAGGAGGGAAGGAGGAGGAGGAGAAGGAGGTTGAGAAGAAGGAGGAGGAGGATGTGATGGAGGAGGAGAAGAAAGAGGAGGAGGAAAAGGAGAAGAAGGTGAATGGAGGAGGAGGAGGAGGAGGCGATGGATGAGAAGAAAAAGGAGAAGTAGGTGGAGAAGGAGAAGAAGGAGAATGTGATGGAGGCGAAGGAGAAGCAGGAGAGGAAGAGAAGGGGGAGAGGAAGAAAAAGGAGGAGGAGGAGAAGAAGGAGATAGAGAAGGTGAAGATGGAGATGGAGAAAGAAGAGGAGGAAGAAGAATCAGCTAGAAAAGTCCACATGTCTTCAAGTTGTTAAGGTTGAGAAACACTATTACAGGGCAGTCCCTGACTTTCAACCATTCGTTTAGTGACGAAGGATACAACAGCACTGAGAAAAGTAACGTGACTATTTTTTCACACTTATGACCGTTACAGCGTTCCCGTGGTCGCACAATCAAAATTCAGATGCTTGACAATCGGCTCATATTTATGACGGCCGCAGTGTGCCCATCATCTCCTTTTGTGACCTTCTGGCAAGCAAAATCCACGGGGAACCCAACTCGCTTAACAACCGTGTCACTAATGTAATACTGCAGTGATTCACTTAACAACGGTGGTGAGAAAGGTCGGAAAATGGGGCGGAAATCACTTAGAATAGAATAGCAGAGTTGGAAGGGACCTTGGAGGTCTTCTAGTCCAACCCCCATGCCTAGGCAGGAAACCCCACACCACTTCAAGACAAATGGTTCTCCAAACTTCCAGTGTTGGAGCATTCACAACGTCTGGAGGAAAATTGTTCCACTAGTTACCGTATTTTTTGGAGTATAAGACACACCTTTCCCCCCTCCCATCTAAAAGAGCGTGGAAATGTTGCTGCATCTTATACAGCTGTTTTTGGCCTCCCGAAGCCCCACCCCTGCATCCCATTTTTGTGAAAAATGGGCTGTTTTTGCACAAATGGGGGCGTTTTTGCTCCCCCCCCCAGCCCTGCTGAAACCTGCAGAGTACTCCTGGGGGCCGGGGAGGACAAACATTTTTTTCCCCTTACTTACCTCTTCGAAATCTTATAGTGCGTCTTATAGTCCGAAAAATACGGTTATTGCTCTAATTTAAGAATTTAGCAGGGGGGACTTGGTGCTCACTTGTGCAGTTCATACGTCGAGGGCTGCACTTGGGGGGTGAAGAAACCCAACCGTGCCCCCCTCCCCCACCCCACCCGGGGTTCAGGTGATTCCCATTACCTGAAGAAACAGAGGACCATCATGGCCAACGACAGAGCGATGAGAGACAAACTGTGTCCGATTGTGTATCCAGTTTTCACCGTGTCGTAGAAGACGACCGACTGGGGGGAGAGAGAGAGAGAGAGACAGCACAACAAAGTGGTGGAGTCCTGACAAATCCAGACAGTCCTCGAGTTACGACCACAACTGAACCCAAAATCTCTGTCACTAAGCGAGACATTTGTTAAGTCAGCTTTGCCCCATTCTACAGCCTTTTCTTGCCACTGTTGTTACGTGAGTAACACGGTCGTTAAGTGAATCTGGCTTCGTCCATTGATTTTGCTTGTCATGCTGCCCTGGGACGCTGCAACCGTCGTAAGTGTGAGTCAGTTGCCAAGCGCCTGAATTTTGGCCCCGTGAGGGAATGCTGCAACGGTGATAAGTATGAAAAATGGTTGTAAGTCACTTTTTTTCAGTGCTGTTGTAACCTTGAATGGTCACTAAATGAATGTTTGTAAGCCGAGGATGACCGTACTTGCAAAATTAAATGAAACGAGAAGCCTCTTAAGTTGCGGAATCTTCTATCCAGACATCTCTACAGAATCCTCAACTTACAACGTTTCATTTACTGACTATTCGAACAGTGCTGAAAAAGAGTACTTATGATTGGTCCTCGCACTTACGACCGTTACAGCAAAAATCTTCCCGTCCACTTTCTGACACGCACAGTCAATGGGGAAAGCTGGATTCACTTCACGACTGCATGATTCATTTAACAACTGCAGTGGTTCGTGTTACAACCATGGCAGAACAGGTGGTGAAATTGTGTGCAACTCACTTAACAATCTCCTTGCGTAGGCCTATTGTGGTTGTAAAACTGAGGACTACCTGCATGCTGAACCTTACATGGAATAGATTTCAGTGATAATCACAACCACAACAACACAACTATCCTGCGGGGACCCCAGCTACGCCCTGGTTGCATCAATGCTGCTGCCACCCTTCAAATATCAGGAGTTGGTGAGTTCTAGTCCCACCGTAGGCATGAAAGCCAGCTGGGTGACATTGGACCAGTCAAATTTTCTCAGCCTCACAGGATTCTTGTTTTGGGGGAAATAGGAGGAGGAAGGTTTGTTGGATATATTCGTTGTTTTTAATTATTTTAATTAAAGGTAGGATACAACTAAATAAATGAAGCCCTTTCATCAACGTACTCTTCTTTTCTCCCCTCCTTCCCCTTCCTTCCTTCCTTCCTTCCTTCCTTCCTTCCTTCCCTGCTCTTCACCCTCCTTCTATTCTTCCTCTCATCTTTGTTCTTCCTTTATTACTTCCTCCTCTCCTCTTCCTGCCCCCTCTACTCTTTCTCTTTCTTACCTCATCTTCCTCCCTCCTTCCTCTGTTTGATTTCTTTTCCCCTCCCATTGCCTCTCTTTTCCTTCCTTCCGTCCTTCCCTCCCTTTCTTTTTTCCCTTCCTCTCTCTCCTCCCTATTTTTCTTCTCTCTCTCTCTTTCTTTCCTTCCTTTCCACCCTTTCTTTTTTCCTTCCTCTCTCCTCCCTATTTTTCTTCTCTCTCTCTCATTCTTTTCTTCCTTCCTTCCCTGCTCTTCCCCCTCCCTCTATTCTTCCTCTAATCTTCATTCCTTCCTTCATTCCTTCCTCCTCTCCTCTTCCTGCCCCCTCTCCTCTTTTTCTTTCTTTCCTCATCTTCTTCCCTTCTTCCTCTCTCTTCCTTGCTTTGATTCCTTTTTCTCCCATTGCCTCTTTTCCTTCCTTCCTTCCTTCCTTCCTTCCTTCCTTCCCTCCTTCCTTCTTTCCTTCCATCCCTCCTTTTCTTTCTTTCCTCCCTCCCACTCCTCCCTATTTTTCTTTTTTTTTCTCTCTCTCTCTTTCCTTCTTTTCCTCTCTCTTTTTCTTCCCTCCCTCCCTCTCCCCCCTCTCTCTCTCCTTTCCACCCATCTGCCCTCCTACCAACACTTGATTCCCCTTCTACTGACCTGTTCCTCACTGATTGTCATGTTGGGGTCATACCCACAAGCCACCGGATACGGGGCAGGATAAATATCTGACCAGCCGTCCCTCGTGCAGTTCCTGCTGACGTTACCTAGATGGGCAACAAAGGAAGATCATAAAATGTGCTCCTCCACCTAGATTTATAGTGTCTGCCACCACAGGTAGTCCTTGACTTATGACCACAATTGAGCCCCAAGTTTGCATTGTTAAGCAAGACACTTAAGTGGATTTTGTCCAATTTTACAATCGTACTTGCCAAAGTTGATAAGTGAAACACTGCAGTTGTTAATTCAGTAACATGGTCGTTAAGTGAGTCTGGCTTCCCCCATTAACTCATCGGAAGGCAAAAGGGGATCATGATATTTCGACCATCATAAATATGAACCAGTTGCCAACAGTCCGAATTTTGACCATGTGTCCATGCAGATGCTACAATGGTCATAGCTGTGAGAAACCCCCATAAGTCATTTTTTTAGAACATCTCCTTCTCTCCATTCTGGTGGGTCAGTTGGATCAGAGGTGAGTTGCTCCTGGTATGGCCCGGTTCAGCAGAACCAGTAGTGGTATTTTGGCCGGGGCTGCAGAACCGGCAGCGACCCAGGCTGGCCACGCCCCAGAACCAGTTCCCCGGTTGCGGCATGTTGTTTAGTAGTATGTGCACATTCGAACTCACTGTAAATTGTTCTGTGCGTGCAAAGTGCGCATGAAGCGAACCGGGAGTAGAACTGGGAGCAACCCACCTCTGGTGCCATTGTAACTTTGAATGGTCACTAAACAAATGGCTGTAAGTCAAGGACTACCTGTCCTACTGAAAAGAGCTGGAGGACTGTCTCTCCAGATTTTAAAGTCCAATTTTGCAAGTATTTTGCTTTAAAAAAAAAAAAAAAGAACTTGTAAAGCAGGTGGGTGGTATGTAAATTCAATTAATCTATATCTATCTGTCTGTCTGCCTGTCTGTCTACCTATTATCTATCATTTCTCTTTCTTTTTTCATATTATCTATCTATCTATCTATCTATCTATCTATCTATCTATCTATCATCTATCTATCTATCTATCAATCATCTATCATCTATCTATGTTTCTACCTATTATTTATCATTTTCTATTTCTATCTTTCTACCTATTATCTATCATTTTCTATCTCTTTCTTTCTTTCTATTATCTATCTATCTATCTATCTATCTATCTATCTATCTATCTATCTATCTATCTATCTATCTATCTATCCATCTATCTATTTTTCTACCTATTATCTATCATTTTCTATATTTCTACCTATTATGTATCATTCTCTCTCTCTCTCTCTCTCTCTCTCTTTCTTCATTCATATCATCTATCTATCTATCTATCTATCTATCATCTATCTATCTATCTATCTATCATCATCTATCATCTATCTATGTTTCTACCTATTATTTATCATTTTCTATTTCTATCTTTCTACCTATTATCTATCATTTTCTATCTCTTTCTTTCTTTCTATTATCTATCTATCTATCTATCTATCTATCTATCTATCTATCTATCTATCTATCTATCTATCCATCTATCTATTTTTCTACCTATTATCTATCATTTTCTCTATATTTCTACCTATTATGTATCATTCTCTCTCTCTCTCTCTCTCTCTCTCTTTCTTCATTCATATCATCTATCTATCTATCTATCTATCTATCTATCTATCTATCATCTATCTATGTTTCTACCTATTATTTATCATTTTCTATTTCTATCTTTCTACCTATTATCTATCATTTTCTCTCTTTCTTTCTTTCTATTATCTATCTATCTATCTATCTATCTATCTATCTATCTATCTATCTATCTATCTATCTATCTATCTATCTATCCATCTATCTATTTTTCTACCTATTATCTATCATTTTCTATATTTCTACCTATTATGTATCATTCTCTCTCTCTCTCTCTCTCTCTCTCTCTCTCTCTCTCTCTCTCTCTCTCTCTCTCTCTCTCTTCATTCATATCATCTATCTATCTATCTATCTATCTATCTATCTATCTATCTATCTATCTATCTATCTATCTATCTATCTATCTATCATCCATCTATCATCTATCATTTATCTAAAAATGGCTCTGTGTGTGTGTGTATGTTCCAGCATAACTCTGGAACGCCTCGAGCAATTTCAACCAAATGTGGTACACAGATGACTTACTATCTGGAAACAAATATTGTGGGGGTAAGACACCCGTAACACCCCTCAGGTTGTGTGTGTGTGTGTGTGTGTGTGTTCCAACATAACTTCGGAATGCCTGGGCTGCTGAAATGAAAAGGACTGAATTATATTTATAGTGTCAAGTCATGGTACTTTTGACAGTGATAGTGTGCATTTTGGATTCAAGTTCTGTTAAGATACAGCCTATTGTGCCTTAAAATGGCATTTACTGTACAGCACAGTGGAGTTGCCATGGTAACGGCTTCGAAGTACTCCACAAGGATTCAGGATTGGGATAAATTCATACCTGGGCTACGTCGGGTTATCAGCTAGTTGATAAATAAATTTTTTAAAAAAGGATCGCTGTGCGGTTTTCTCTCCCAGAAACTGGAATTTGTTTTGCAGGATCCAATCTGGGTCAGCCACCAGGACCATAACTTTTGACTTCTGAGTCTTTCCTCAGGGAACTATCAGAATGTATGCTTTGGGTTATTCAATGTGCAATACGTCAAGTTTCCTAACGATGCCATAACTGATTCATAATAATTGAGCCAATGTTTTAATACAAAAACCAGGGATTTATTTATGGTTTCATTTAGGGAAGTTTGTCCTCAGCCAAATTTTTGCTCTGTTTATTTGCTTCTGAACTTTACCCGTTCCTTTTCTCCCCTCAATCTGTGTCATAAATCACGTTACCCATTAGATACACCCATCTCAAACCAGCTACTGTAGTCTGAGATCCGACTCCGCCGGCAGTATGCGTGGAATGCACTCCCACTCATTCTGTCCCCATGACAACACGGGAGAATTGACAAAATATTCATGTAGTGCCTGGTTGGGTCTGGCCTTTTAGTTGTTAATTGGGATGTTGATGGCCAGCTGTTAAGTCATTGGCTGCCGTTTCCTTGTGCTGCCAAGTCATTGGCTCCCAAGTACCCGATAAGCAGTTGGTGAATCAAATGAACAAGGACACACATTCAGCTTCACAGCTACTAAGATTATTGGCAGAGCAGGTACAAAAACAGCCAGGGAAATAATGGTAGCCTGGGAAACGGGCCACTTGTCAGTCAACAGGAGTGCTGACTTACCGGCTTATGAGGTAAGCAGGAGCCGAGGGCTTGGCAGAACAAGGAAACAACGGTCGATGTCTTGATACCCAGCCGTCAGCACCCCGATCAACAACTAAAATGCCACACACAACCACGCACAGATAGATACAAAGGACAGAATAGTCCATAAGCAGATATTCTGGTGAGAATATCTGGCTTCTAGTAGAACGTGAAAGCTCTGAAGACTAAAACTCTGATCTCCGGGACGGGCCCAAATTGGATATTCTTGGAAAATGAATATTTTATTTGGATATCCTCTGCATTAAATTCTTTATTCAGCTTGATTCAAACCACCCTCCCCTTTCGCGAGAAAATGTGAGCAAAACTCCCCAAGAGCTCGGAATCGGAATGCAAAAAACTCAAAACTGGGATGCGCAGAAGAAATATTTAGATTCGTCACCATCTTGTGGGGACCGCAATGATTAATTCTGGGGCGGGGTGACGCATTCGGAGAACACAGTGATCTATGTGTGTTTGTGTTAGGGATTGAGGCATTTCCTGGTTTGTCATTCAACACAGAAATAGAGACACGGAAAGTGAAATAAGTGTTGAGATTAAACTTCCAAGGCCGGTGGGGGGGGGGGGGGAAGAGAAATGATAGGTTTGGAGTGGAATAAAACCCAAGAATACCTATGAAGATAAGACACACGGCTGGAGGTGGCAGCTGCAAAGCATGTGGGCACGTTACACAAAAAATGCATTTTGTGGCACTGCTTATTTTATCTATAATGTTTTATAGGCCTAGCCCGTCTGCTCCAGGCAGTCCTCGACTTACGACTGCAACTGAGCCCACCATATTGGGCATCAGTCAGGACGGTTGTTAAGCAGGTGACCGTGTGCCTAAAGCTGATTTTACAACTGTTTTTGCACTGGTCGTTAATGAGCATGGTGGCCATAAAAAGAACGTAGCCATTGTAAAGCGAATATGACGTTTCTTAAATGAATCAATTTTGTTTTGCTGTGACCTCCATATATCTGTGTGATAGTCCTCGACGTACAACCTCAACAGAGCCACAAATGTCCATGGCTAAGCAAGGCAATTGTTCGGTGAGCTTTGTCCCATTTTATGACCTTGTTGCCACAGTTGTTAAGTGAATCCCTGCTGTTGTTAAGTTAATAAGATGGTTATTATGTGACTCTGGCTTCCCCCACTGATTTTGCTTCTCGGGATACAAAAGGGGATCGCATGACTTCAGGACACTACGACCGTCATAAATACGAGTCAGTTCCCAAAGATCCACCTTTTCATTGTGCCACCATGAGGAATGTTACAACAGTCGTAAGGGTGAAAAACGGTCATAAATCCATTTATTTCCCCACAGTACTAAAACTTCAAACGATTGCTAAGGACATGGTTGCATTTTTGAGGATTACCTGTATGTTTATAAATGTGGATTCATTTATTTATTTATCAAACTTGCAGGTCTGGGGGCTGGGGAGGGAAAAAACGAGCGAAGAACAGGCCATTTATTTGCTCATTTTGGCCCCTCCAGCCCCCAGAAGCACTCTACAAGCCTCCTAAAGGCTATGCGTGCTGTTTTAATAGCAAAAAATGGCCCGTTTTCCTCCTAAAGGCTATGCATACCCTTTTATTAGCAAAAAAATGGTCCATTGTTCATAAAAAAGGGCCATTTTTTGCTCATTTTTGCCCCCCCCCCCAGTCCTCAGGAGCTCTTTGCAGGCCTCTCGAACTCTCTGCATGCGCCGTTTTTCACAAAAAAACGAGGTGTGCAGAGGATTTGGGAGGCCTGCAGAGTGCAAAAGCTTTTTTTAAAATTTATTTCTTCAAAATCTTGGTGCATTTTAGACTCTGAAAAATACGGTGTATGTATGTATGTATGTATGTATGTATGTATGTATGTATGTATGTATGTATGTATGTATGTATTAAGGTGACCAACCGTCCTCCTTTAGGGAGGACAGTCCTTCTTTTGTAAGTTCTGTCCTCCCTCGAAAAGTGTCCTCCTACATGTCCTCCTTTTCGATATTTGAAGACTAATCTGTTGCGCGTTATGTGACGTATTTGTATTTGACATGACAATTCGTCAAGACTCGGTATAGTGCGGTATAAGACGCAATTATGAGACGCATGCGCTCCGCACCGGAGACCTTGAGAGAGAGAGCGCCGCGTGCAAGTGGCTTTGTTTACTTCTTACCGAAACACAACACGGCACATACGCACGCAGTAGACTCACGGCACGTCGGCAATTGAATGACTCACGGTAATTATTTCTTTCTCAGTGAATATTCAATTATACAGAGGTAAGTAAAATTCACGTTTTATTAAACAGTTTTTAATGGTGTTTTTTTTACTTCATCGCAAGTATATTGAACAGATATTGAATCTTGTGTTGAATTTTTATCTAAAGAAATGCTAGACATTAAAATAGATGACAATTGTCTCTTTGAAGAAATTAGAAGACTGAATGTATATTTAAATTCTGAAAAATTAATACAATGGGAAAATCAACATGTTGAAATTGATAAAAGATGGGTGGATATTTTCAGCCATTTCAAAAATGAACATATTCCATGTGAACATTTATTTATACTTGTTCAATTTACGTTGTGCTGCCCTGGAACTAATGCAGAGTTTTTTTCAATTGCCAATGATTTTTGGACAAGTGAGAAATCGAGATTGAATGTTGATACTCTAGCTGCAGCACTTGCCGTAAAATTCAATATGAAGGATATTTCTTGTTCAGATATTTCCAATATATTGTTAGAAGATGATACATTGACAAAAATATTAATTCAATGGAAAAGTACTCATTTAAATAATAAACAGGCATGTAAGCATAATTACAATATAAAATGTTGCAAATGTTTTTATTATGCATATATCATATTTTAGTGTATTATTGTTGCAATGAATAAAATATTTCTTTTATTTACGATATATTTTTTCCAATTTATTTGTCCTCCTTTTCATTGTAAAAAAGTTGGTCACCTTAGCATTTTGGACAATAGAACGTGTTTTGTCCTCCTTTTCATTGTAAAAAAGTTGGTCACCTTAATGTATGTATGTATGTATGTATGTATGTATGTATGTATGTATGTATGTATGTATTTGTGTTACAACCCCTGGTATGACTAAATATGGGAGGAAGGTCCTTCCTCCCATATTTAGTCATACCAGGGGTTGTAACACAAATACATACCTATTTCCCTGGCTCAACTGATAAGGAAGAGAACCCATGGCTTAGTGGCTAAGGCTCCTGCCTAAGATATATACAGCCCGGGTTCAAATCCCAGTAAGGGTATGGCTACCTGATGAGAGCTAATTAGCTCGAAATAGATCTATACTAGTCTCCCTTCATTTATTTATCAGTACAAATACAACACACACACACACACACACACACACACACACACACATATATATATATATATTTCCGATTTCGGTCCGATAGGAATCAGATTAGGTAGGCTAATTCCACTTTCTTGTAAAGCTATACCGGCAGTCCTTGACTTACGACCACAATTGACCCCAAAATTTCCACTGCTAAGCAAGACAGTCGTTAAATGAATTTTGCCACATTTAATTGTCGTTCTTGCCACCGTTGCTTGTCAGATGGTCGCAAAAGGGGATCATAGGACCCCGGGATAGCGCAATTGTTATAAATATTACGCTTGGCAACTGGCATATACTTATGATAGTTGCACTGTCCCAGAGTCACGTGATCCCCTCTTGTGACCTTCTGACAAGGAATGTCAATGGGAATGTCAGGGTAATGATTTAATAGCTGTCCAGCTTAATGTTGTAATACTGTACCACTGTAACGCTCATGCAATGGTAGCAATGAGTCAGCTGGTTTATTTGACTGCTATCGCTTTAAGAGGCTGTAATATAAGAGAGGCCCTGTGAGGGCGTATCTCTGTCTCTGTGTGTGCTTCCATGCTGTAGTTGATGATTGATTGTCTGACTTTGCCTAGTACATGTATGTATATATTCCTTGTAGATAAACCACTATTTGAAAGACAAACCTGTTTACTGCATTTTGCTCCTGGGTTGTCTCAAAATAGTCACACTGTGCACACTCTAACAGATTATGGGCCCAGTCCAGAGAGAAGGCTATAGTGAGAGCTTACTGCAGAGCCAAAGAAATTGTACATCGTGGTTTGTTAGTGGTTGATGATTGTAAAGAAAGCAGACAACATGGCCTCTGTTGGCGTAATGGGAGGAGGTTTCTTGGTGTCTCGGCTAAGTGAGACAAATGACCTCACCTGGAGTGTAATGCAAAGGGAGGAGTTGTGGATGATAGTTACTAATCCAGCAGTCCTGGATGATGGGGACTGGAGAAGAAATGAAAAGGCATTAGCCAGCATAAAGCCAGATTCACTTAACAACTGTAGTGATCCACTGAACAACTATGGCAAGAAAGGTTGTAAAATGAGGCAAAAACTCACTGAGCGACTGTCTCACTTAGCAACAGAAACTATAAGCTCAATTGTGGTCATAATTCAAGAACTACCTGTATTTATTTGTAAAATTTATTGTGCCCATTTTAACCTGTGGTAAGTCTGAGCAGCTTATACAGATAGCCCTTGACTTACAACCAACCATTCGCTCTGCGACAGTTTGAAGTTACAACAAGACTGGAAAGACATCATATGACCAGTCCTCACACTTAGGACCAAGTATTTATGATAGTTGCAGCATCCCAGGACCACATGATCACCATTTGCGACCTTCTCAGCTGGCTTCTGACAAGCCAAGTCAAAGGGGAAGGCCAGATTCTCTTACTGACCTCATGATTCACTTAGCAACTCCAGCGACTCATTTACCGTAACAACCGTGGCACAAAAGGTCATCAAAATCAGATACCACTCTGATTTTAGGAGCATAGTCACTTCTATGCTACTAAAAGGCACCAGGTTGAGTGAACTAGAGAATGAAGACTATTTCACCTAAACTGCAAAAATTGTGACAATCATTAGATGGCAGCAGAGTTCAGAGGCGATTCCTTGCTCTTCCATGCCATCTTATGGTCAACTTGTAGATTGCATCCCAGAGACAGTAACCTTAGCACAAAAGCACAAAATTTCACTGATCAGTTGTTGGGGGAAAAATGTTTAGCTTAACTTACCTTGAAATTTTGTAAAGTAGGTGAAAACGAATGGGCAGGACAACACCTTTGTTTCCCCAAAATTTACAGAGGGCCAGCAACTAATGTTATCCCAGAGACTTCCGCAACCTGTCGGAAAAGAATAACACATATTTATTTATTTTATGTTCTGCTTTTAGTTTTTTTTTTATAAACAATGCTAAGTCACCCAGCTGGCTTTCATGGCTAAGGTGGGACTAGAATTCACCGTCTCCTGGTGATTGGCTCAAAGTCACCCAGCTGGCTTTCATGCCTAAGGCGGTGCTAGAACTCACTTTCTCCTGTTGATTGTAGTGAGGTTCTCATGGTGAGGATCTCATACCGGTGATTTTGTGTTGGGGATCTCATGGTGGAAACCTCAAGAGGAGGAATCTCTTATTGTAGGGATCTACTGACTGTGGGGATATCGTAGTAGGATCCAATATGGATCCCATAGCGAGGATCTCATACTGATGGTAGAGATCTACTGATTATGGGGATCTTGTGGTGTGAATCTTGTACTGGTGAGGGATCTCATAGCGATTATAGGGATCTTGTGGGATCTTGTGATGGGGGATTTCATACTGGTGAAGGGGATCTCATCATGGGGATCTGATACTGCTGGCAGGAATTTCATGGTGGGCATTTAATATAGATGGTAGCATTTCTGCCTCTCTCTGGGAACTGATAATTAACTTATTTCAAGCACTCAGAAAACACCCTTAGATAATAAGAGAAGAAAATACAGAATAATAGAGCAAAGTCTAAGGGGAAGCCAGATTCGCTTAACAACCGAGCCACTAATGTAATACTGCAAGGATTCACTTAACAACGGTGGCGAGAAAGGTTGGAAAATGGGGTAAAAATCACTTAGAATAAAATAGCAAGAGTAGGAAGGGACCTCGGAGGTCTTCTAGTCCAACCCCATGGTTCAGGCAGGAGACTCCATATACCACTTGAGACAAATGGACATCCAGCCTCTCCTTAAAAAGCTCCAGTGACGGAGTCGCCACAATATTTGGAGATATTTCTCATTTCTAGACTTGGCCACCCAGTCAGTTATTCTGGTCTAGTTTTATCACTGGACAAAAATGAAAAACCTCCAGATGTGTTTACACAACACACTTGGTGACAGAAGCAGCTCGTTTTTCAAGATTAGCTCAACCGACTGGATCACAAACTGACAAAAATAGGCTAAAGCACACACACACACAAATTTAGCCAATGAAGCTGCTTGGTCCTCATTTGACCCGAGGAAGAATGTCGTGTGTCACAAACAGGGTCACTCCTCTCCCTTTACGGTACACCGCAATTATTTCCCCTCCCATCCCTTGGGACGGATCTGCAAGCCTTAGGAGCAGAAACTCAAAACATGCAATACATGTTGCAAGAGGTTGGACTTACACGCAGGTAGTGCTCGGCTTACGACCAGAATTCAGCCCAAAATTTTTGTTGCTAAATGCGTTGATCGTTCAGAAAATTATTCCCCCTTTTACAACCTTTCTTGCCACGGTTGTTATGTGAATCCCTGCAGTTGTTGAGTTAGTTGCACCATTGTTAAGTGGATCTGGTTTTCCTCATTGAATTAGCTTGTCAGAAGGTCGCAAAAGGGGGAAACCACGTGGCCCTGTGACTGTCATAAATGGGAGTCAGTTGCTGAGTGTGTCCCCGTGTGGGGATGCTGCAAAAGTTGTAAGTGCGAAAAATGGCCGTCAGTCACTTTTTTCCTGTGATGTCGTAACTTGGAACGGTCACTCAATGACCTGTTGTAAGTCGAGGACTGCCTGTAAAAACAGAGCTCTTTGCAAAGTCCTTGTAAGAATGTGGTTGGATCGATGGGTGGTTGTCAGAAGAATGATTGATCGTTCTTGTTTTTCGATGCGCAACTCTGCCAACATTTTAACCTTTGGCCAAGTCAGGCAAGACTCCGTTGCTATTTTCATTGTGTTGTTCTCTCCAAAATTGATGGAGGAGAATCTTTACATGTCAGGGTTGAATGGTGAGATCCCCCACCAGTGATTCCTCACCACGAGATCACAAAATCCCCAGCACCAGTATGAGGTCCCCCTTGGTGAAACCACACAAGATCCATATAATTATTACAAGACCCCACCCCCACCCCTACCAGCAACGAGATTCCCCAGGATGAGATGTCCATAATCAGTGTAAGACTCCCCACCCTGGGGTCAGTATGAGATCCCCACTATGGGATCCCCATTACCACCAGGAGATTCCAGTGGTGAAATCTATTTTTTTTAAACTACCGTTTTTTGTGGGTGTGGCTTGGTGGGGTCATATGACTGGGTGGGCGTGGCTATGTAGTCATGTAACCGGGGGATCAAAAGACAGAAACTAACTAATGTCCTGCTGGAGCAGGGTTGGACTAGATGACCTCCAGGTCCTTTCCACCCCTGGATTATCCTCTGAAGCTGCGTCTAGTGCCAGATTTGTAGTCCTTCCTCTCTCTCCTCCCTTTCTTTCTTTCTTTCTTTCTTTCTTTCTTTCTTTCTTTCTTTCTTTCTTTCTCTTTGTTTTCTTTCTTTCTTTTTCTTTCTCTCTCTCTCTTTCTTTTTCTTTTCTTTTCTCTCTCTCTCTCTTTCTCTCTTTCTTTCTTTCTTTCTTTCTCTCTCTCTCTCTCTCTCTCTCTCTCTCTCTCTCTCTCTCTCTCTCTCTCTCTCTCTCTCTCTCTCTCTCTCTCTCTTTCTTTCTCAGCATCCCCCACCCCCCATTTTTGGCCTAGTAAGCTTCATGGAAGCCTGCTGTGAGCAAAAACAGATTCCCTCACCCCACTGCCGCGGTTCTAGAGAATCTGTAGTAAAAAAAAAAAAAAGCTTAATTTAAAAAAAAGAGTTCCAAAGATCAGTTGTGCGATCGTGGGAACTTTAAAAAAAAACTTTTAAAAGTATTTTTTTTACTGCCAATTCTGAGAAACAGTAGCATTTTTAAACTACCGGTTCGCACAAACCATCCCGAACCGGTAGCATTTCACCCCTAGGAGATTCCCACCATGAGATTGCCATCATCAGTATGAGAGCCCCACCCTGAGTATGAGATCCTAACCATAAGTTCCCCATCCCCAGATCTCCATGGCTGAATCTCCACAGCTTCCACATTGGGAGATTCTCACCCGGCTCTTCCATTGGTTTATCGAATCAATCAATCAAACAAGGAACCTTCCAATCAGCACCCTGTTGCAGCAGATTCTCCCCTACCCAAAGTCAGGCTCTATTTGCAGTTGAGTTGGCCCACTCTTCTAGATCCTTCTGCAAAATGCATCTGCTTAGTTACATCGAAGCTTTTGGAGGTCTTAGACCAGAGACCATCTTGAGATTTGTGGACTTCAACTCCCAGAATTCCTCAGCCAGCCTGGGGAACTCTGGGAGTTGAAGTCCACAAGTCTTAAACTTACCTCATTTGGAGACCCAGATTTTTTAAAAAAAATCTGAGAAGAACTCCTGAATTATCTTTGATCTTCTGATGAACACAGATTTCTAAAGTTACAGGGAGTCCTCAATTTATGACCACAATCAAGTCAAAATTTTACGTTACTAAGCAAGACAATCTGTCTTCCCCATGGACTTTGCCTGCCAGAGAAAAAGCCGTTGCAGTAAATTTCAACCACATTAACGGATGTGATCTGCAGTACAGGTATTCCTCACCTTACAACCGTTCGATTAGTGACCGTTCAAAGTTACAACGGCACAGAAAAAAGTGACTTACAACCAGTCCTCGCAGTTACATCCCTCGCAGTCACCTGATCAAAATTCAGACAAATTTTGGCAACCATCACGTACTTATGACGGTTTCAGTGTCCTGGGCTCTTGTGATCTCCATTTATGACCTTCCTAATCAGCTCCTGACAAACATGGGGGAAGTCGGATCTGCTTAACGACTGCATGGTTCACTTAACAACTGCAGCAATTCACTTAAGAACCACGGCAAAAACGATCGTAAAATCAGGTGCGTCTCGCTTAACCACTGCTTTGCTTGGCTAGATAATTTCTGGACCCCGGTGTGGTCATACGTCGAGGACTCCCTGTGTGTGAATGAATAGCATTCTTGCCTGACTTTTCTCTGCTTAGATATTGATCGGCGAGGTGGTCATGTGACTGGGTGGGTGTGGCCAACTCGATGTCACTCACATCGAGAGTCGCCTGGCCAGCCTCGCCTCGCCCTTTCCCTTCCAGCCCGGGCTCCTTAGGGCCCCAAGAGGAAGCCGTTGCTGGAGCTAAGCAGCCAACCATGAGAAAGAGTTGGCAAAACAGCTCAGTTCACATTGGATCTGGCCGAGAAGGAGGCTCAGCAGAAGCACCTCACTGAGGACTAGGAGCATAGGCTTTCCAAGCAGAGGGGAGACCTGCGGGAGTGCAAGGCCAGGTACCAGCGCTTGGAGGCTCAGTGGGCTGAGATGGTCAGCCACAGTTCCAGGCCATGGTGCAGTCCCACTGGAACGAGGCCCTCCGGCTCTTCCCTCCAGTCTTCGCCCAAAGCCCCCCACCAGGAGGCTGAAGCAGACCCCAAGTCGGAATTTCTGACCTCCACAAAAAGACCCCCAAGGGGGAGACTCTCTGCAGCAACACAAATGTCCGTTGCACATATCCATCCCAGGGCTTCGTAGTTTGAGGACCCCTGATTTAGTGCAATATAAAAAATGCAGATAATTTTTCTGCTGAATGCCAAAATTTTCTTGTGGCCCATCAGTAGTCCACAGACCACCAGTTGATGACCACTGCTCTAGGAATGGTGCAATGAAGGGGGTTTGTATTCTGGTCAATTCCTAGTGTGGCTATTGGGTGAGGGGCTGCATTCTAAGCCTACCATTAGCTGTCAAACTTTGCTGCAAGGAGTTTCAGAATATCCTCTCTTGAATGGCCTTCTGCTGGCAGTATTTACTTTGCCTATGAATAGAGCCATCTAGATCGTTGTCTTCCTCTTTCAATAAGCTCTTTGTCTCCTTAAGTGCTGGCATCTGCTGTGAGCTATTAAGAAAGACTTGAGGGGGGTAGCTGCTTTCTACCTCTGAAAACATGTTTCTCCATTTCTCCTTCAGGGAAATACAATGCGTTTTTAAAAATAGTTCCCAAAATATTTCATTCTTCCGGGGGTGGGTGGGGGTGGAAGGGCGGGGGCTTCACATACCACCAATCTTCCCCGTAGAAAATATTGGATTTTTTGCAGGGCAGCTGTGAGGAGAGGCAATGAACTTGTACAGTATCTCAATTATCCAAGCGATCGATAAGATTCTGAATCTGTAAAATGTCTTTGGAACAAGCTTAATAAATAAGACTCCTTTAGGATAGACATGATGCTACAGGAAGAAAGGAGGGAGGGAGAGAAGGAAAGGCAGGAAAAAGAGAAGAGAGAGGAATAGAGGGAAGGCGAATGAAAGGAAATAGGTAAGAAGGAGGAAAGTAAGAAAGGAAAGGGGAAAGAAGGACGAGAAGAAAAGAAAGAGGAAAAGAAAGGATGGAAGCAAGAAAAGCGAAAAGAAGGACAGAAGGAGGGAAGGAAACAAGGGAGGAAGAAATGAAAGGAAGGAAGATAGAAAGTAATGGGAAGGGGAGGAAAGGAAAGGAAAAAATGAAGGAAAGAGAGGAAAAGAAGGAAAAGAGAAGGAAGGAAGGAAAGAAGGAAGGAAGGAAGAAAAAGTAAGAAAGGAAAGAGGATAGGAGGAAAGGGACATAAAAAAAGAGAGGAAAAAGGATAGAAGGAAGAAAAGAGCAGAGTGAAGGGCAGAAAGAGGGAAGGAAACAAGGGAGGAGGAAACGAAAGGAAGGAAGAGAAAGAAATGGAAAAGGGAGGAAAGAGGAAGAAAGGAAGGAAAGAGAGGAATGGAAGGAAAAGAAAAGAAGGAATGAGGAAGGAAGGAAAAGAAGGAAGGAAGGAAACGTGGGAGGCTTTCAGGCAAGATTCAATACAGAGGAAAAAATCCATAACTGTAATCCAACCGTAGTTCCTAGTTCGAGACCACCTTTAAAGGTTGGGGGGGGGGGGGGGGGGGTGCAGGGGAAGAATTGTCCTTTCAGACTTGTAAGTTTTTTTCTTTCTTTTTACTGTCTCCTTGCAAGAAAAGCAGCATTAATACTCCTGGCATTGATTCCTTGTCCAGCCGCCTCCGAGGCTGACAGATCTCCCATATTGTCTTTCACGGGTTATTTTCACGTACCAGACATTAAGCAAATGTTATCCACTTGTCTGAAAGAATCTCTTGCACACTATAATGCTTTGACATATTTATTGCAAGCCAGAAAAAAACAACCCATTTTATTCTTGCTGCCGTTCTAATGGAAAAGCCTCTGCTATGTTTTCTCTGCTACCCCTTCTCTACAGCATGACAACTAAATTAATACAAGCGGTCCTCAACTTATAACAGTTTATTTAGTAACCGTTCAAAGTTACAAAAGTGACTTATGACAGTTTTCCACACTTATAAATGTCGCGGCAATCCCCTGTGGTCACGAGATCAACATTCCGACGCCTGGCAACTGACCCGTATTTATGACGATCGCGATCTGTTTATGACGACTGCAATGCAGAAGGAGATCACAAGGTCCATTGTGTGTTTTGAGCTAAGCTTCCCCAAAAAGCATGAAGCAGAGTCCCGACAAAACCCCTTTTATTAAATGAATGTGAATTCCTCTCATTCACATTCAGCAAGGCCTGGCAAACAGTCTTTCAAAGAAGTATTTATGGCCACAGACCTTATCTATCTTGGAAAGCTGCCATGTCGATATTGTCCAAACACAGTGCTGTGCAAGGAAAGACTCTGGGCACAGAGTCTCTGAGATTCAGGGATAGATCTTCACACTCCTGAAACGAATGAACAATTTGTTTCCTGCAAAAGCCCCCTCCCCTTTCGCTCCTCTTTTATTTCCTCTGGGAGGGGGGGCTAATCACCTTCCACCTGTGGCTTTACTCCCAAGTCTACCCTGATTTCTGGGTTGTTCTTTTCTTCTGGCAGCTCTGCACACGCGCACACTGGGAACAGGCTCCAGCTGTTCCTCTGCCTCACTGATGTCTGACTCCGAAGGCAGCTGATCACTGCCAGACGGCCTCAGCCCTGTCTCTGCCTCCGATGCAGAGCCGTTGCCCAAACTTTCCCTGGCCTCCAGGACTGGCCCATGCTCCCCCTCAACCTCCTCACTGTCCGAATCTTCCGCCAGTTCTGCTGGCTACTGGCAGGCCACAACACTGAGGGATCTAGATGGTTGCAACTTCATGGAGTATCTCCAATAGTTCAGGGTAAGAGTTGTTTTTTTTTTTTGAAATCTTGCAGATCAACCTATAGGCAGTCCTCCACTTATGACCACAATTGAACCCGAAATTTCTAAGTTGCTAAGCGAGACCATTGTTAAGTGAGTTTTATGCCCCATCTTATGGCCTTTTTTAGCTCAGTCGTTAAGTGGATCACTGCACTTGTTAAGTTAGTAGCACCGTTGTTAAGCAAATCCAGTTTTCCCAGTGACTTTGCATGTCTTGAAGGTCGGAAAAGGGGATCAGGTGACTCAGGGGCACTGCAACCGTCATAAATATGAGTCCATTGCCAAGCGTCTGAATTTTGATGACGTGACCATGGGGATGATAGAGCGGTCATAAATGTGAAAACGGTCATGTCATTTTTTTCAATTGCTGTTTCAAATTTGAACAGTCATTAAATGAACTATTGTTGTAATTCAAGAACTACCTGTAGAGGTATTGCCTGATTTCCCAAATGATGATAGACTTCAACTCCCAGCATTCCTAGGCACTGATGGTGAGGAATGCTGGGAATTGTAGTACAAGACCTGTAGAGTTTGCTGCTGGGGAAGGGACAGAAGACTGTGAGACCAATGGCTTAATTTGAATTGAGAGACAGACTGGTTGAAAGTCACCCAGCTGGCTTTCGTGCCTCAGGCAGGACTAGAACTCACCGTCTCCTGGTGAATGGCCCTAGCTGGCTTTCGTGCCTAAGGTGAGACTAGAACTCACCGTCTCTTGGTGATTGGCCCAAAGTCACCCAGCCAACTTTCACACCTAAGATGGGACTAGAATTCACTGTCTGCTGGTGATCATGTTTGAGACAGGACTAGAACTCCCCTCACCTGGTTTCTAGCCTGGTGCCTTTCCCATTAGACCAAACTGACTCTCATCTTCAGCTAACAGAATACCCCGGGTTCGAAACCTTATGTTCTACTATGATCCCGGGAATTTCGAATCTTAGCAGAGTCTGCTGATTAGTGAATCAGGGACTCAAAGCATTGGAAGGGACCCGAGACATCATCTAGTCCAACCCTCCCCGCTCCAATCATGGAGAAGACCGCTCCCTCCTTCCATTCTTCCTTCTGCCTGCAGAATCAAGCAACGTCCCAGCTGCTGAAGGCCTTAGATCAGCCACAGGGCCAAAAAAGTCATTTTCACATCTTGCTCACTTTTTAATTTTAAAAAAGCAGGTGGCAATGCATCCACCCATGCAGAAAATTTATTATTATTTTTTGTTTCCTGATCCTTTCCCCCAACCTGGGTCTCCAGCACTTGTCTGGGCTTTGATTCACTTCTTCCAGCTCCAAATTATTAACGCATTTGCCGAGCATTTAATAAGGCTTGCAAAAATTGCTGGCCGGCATCTTGGTTATCTTGGTTATCCCAGTTACTTCCTTTCGGCACGAGGGAGGGGGGCATTGCCCTGTTTTTTTTGGGGGGGAGTGCGTGCCTCTCTCTCTCTCTCTCTCTCTCTCTCTCTCTCTCTGTGCGCGCATGCACAGAAAAGCTGCAGTGTGTCTGAACACTGAGTATCCAACTCACGTCCGGCAGTGGTGCATGTCCGAAAATTGTGCACATATTTGTTAAAAGGAAGAAACAATGCCCAGGAACACCGGTTAGCGCTGACTGGATCACCAAATGACCCACAGGTGGCCGAACAGCTGTCATACCATGCTGGCTGGGGAATTCTGGGAGTTGAAGTCCACAAGTCTTAAAGTTCCCAAGTTTGGACACCCCTGACTTAAGGACTGCAGCGGTTTAATTAGCAAACAAATTGGAGCACGGTCTCGCTTAACGACAAAAACTTTGGGGTTGCAAGTCGAGGACTGCCAGTGCTCCTTATTTCTTTAAAGGAATGATTTGGGCTTCTTGTTCTCAGCCAAATCCTGCTTCTAAACTTGGATCGCATGAAACCATGGGCTGGGTTGATGCATCATGTTAAGCCATGGTTGGGTTAAACATGGTTTGTTGAATAAACTCCATCCAGCTGGGTAAGTTAAGTAAGAAACAACAATGCCTGCCAGGCTAAAATTAAACAAGCCATATTGTGTGGGAGGGTATACGGGTAGAGCTTGACTTACAACCACAATGAGCCGCAAATTTCCATGGCCAAACAGGACTATTGTTAAGCAGGTTTTGCTATATTTTACAATCCTTCTTGCGACGGTTGTTGAGTGAATCATTGCAGTTGTGGAGTTATTCACCTGGTTATTAATTGCATCTGGTTTCCCCATCGACTTTGCTCATCAGAAGGACACAAAAGGGGATCAGATGACACCCCTCCCCCTCCCGGTACACTGCAACCGTCATAAGTAATAATTCCAGTTTCCAAGCCTCCGAATTTTGATCAACGGTGATCATGTGAAAAACGGCCGTAGGTCCGTTATGGAGAAAAACTAGGTTTCCCTTAATGGTTGCATAAATTCACTTAACAACAGCCGAGATTCCCTTAACAACTGCGGCAAAAGAAGGTGCTAAAATTGGGTGTGACTCACTAAATGACAGAAACCCTGCTCCTGATTTTGGTCATAAATTGAAGACTGCTGTTATGGCCTGCCAGCAGAGCAGGCCATAGATTCGGACAGTGAGGAGGTTGGGGAGGAAGATGGGCCAGTCCTGGAGTCTGGGGAAGGCTCTGATGAGGGCTCTGTGTCGGAGGCAGAGAGGGGGACAGGGCCGTCTGACAGTTACCAGCTGCCTTCAGAGTCAGGCATCAGTGGGGCAGAAGAACAGCTGGAGCCTGTTCCCAGTGTGTGCATGCACAGAGTTGCCAGACGAAGGGAACAGCTAAAGAACAAGGGTCGACTCAGGAGTAAAGGAACAGGTGGGATGATGAATGGCCCCTCCCAGAGGAAATAAAAGAGGAGCGAAAGGGGAGTGGAGTTTGCAGGAGACAATTAGTTCACTTAATTGGTTCGTGACTCTCTGAGACTCCTTCCCAAGTTCTGCAGATATCAGCCTAGCAGCTCTCCAAGCCAGAGAAGGTCTGTGACTGTAAATCCTCCTTTGAAAGACTTTGTTGGATCGTGAATGAGCAGAATTCACAGCCAATTAATAAAAGGGGTTTTGGTCGGGACAAGGAGTTTGCTCCAGGCTCTTGGGAAGCCTCGGTCAGAACAACTGCCTGCAATGGTGTCAAACCAATGCTGTGTTGACTACCAGGGACAGTTAATAATTACCTCCTTTCCTGAATGATTCATAAGCAGGAAATTGCTTTTTATAACCAGCATTTCGGGGTGGAAGAGGGAGAGAGATGATGGATGAAGTGTTAAGCTGGACCAGTCTGATGCATGACTCGTTCCAGGGCAAACTTAACGTGTCTGAAGGGAGGAATTAACTTAAATCAAGGCAATGGATCACAGGGTGACTCGAGGCGATGCATTTTTCACTTTATCCTGATTATAGACGACTGCTTTCCTAAGGGAAAAGATGCTCATTTAATTAGCACCACAAAATAGATGGGTAACTGAGACGGCAACCCCGTAATTCCACCCGGCAATGGGATGCAAAACAGCCGGCAGTTTCTATGAAAACCTGACTAGGAAATGTTTTTTACAGGTAGTCCCTCGATTTACGACCATGATCGAGCCCCAAATTTCTGTGGCTAAGTGAGAAATTTGTTAAGTGAGTTTTGCCCCATTTTACAACTTGTGTCAATGGGGGAGGCCACATTAGCTTAACAACAGTGCTACTAATTTAACGACGGCTGTAATTCACTTAACAACAAGAAAGTTTGTAAAATGGGGCAAACCTCACTTAACAAATGTTTCGCTGAGCAGCATAAATTTTGGGCTCATTTGTGGTCATAGGTTGAGGACTACCTAATATGGTTGCAATAAAAGAAAACCCAAGGGATTTGCATGGGCAGATACATAAATTAGAAATTTCCAATAAATTAGATACAGAAGTTAGAATAATCCAACGTTCCATGTATTACTGAGTTGCTGGTACAATACTAGAACAGGGGTCCCCAATCTTTTGGACCTCAGGGACCACTAAATTCATAATTTTAAATCCCACGAACCACTAATATGATCTGCCTAATGACCGGGTGGGTGGGTGTGGCTAAGTGGTCATGTGACTGGGTAGGCGTGGCCAACTCGATATCATTCACTTTGAGGGGCGCCTCGCCAGCTTCTACTCCTCATTCCTCGCCTTCCCGCCCGGGTTCCTTAGGGCCCCAACAGGAAGCCATTGCTGGAGCTAAGCAGCCACCATGAGAAAGAGTTGGCAAAACAGCTCAGTTCACATTGGATCTGGCCGAGAAGGAGGCTCAGCAGAAGCACCTCACTGAGGACTAGCAGCATAGGCTTTCCAAGCAGAGAAAAGACCTGCGGGAGTGCAAGGCCAGGTTCCAGCGCTTGGAGGCTCAGTGGGCTGAGATGGTCAGCCAGTTCCAGGCCATGATGCAGTCCCACTGGAACGAGGCCCTCCGGCTCTTCACCACCAGTGGCGCTTCTTCCCTCCAGCCTTCGCCCAAAGCCCCCCACCAGGAGGCTGAAGCAGACCCCAAGTTGGAATTTCTGACCCCCCCCAAAAAGACCCCAAAGGGGGAGACTCTCTGCAGCAACACAAGCGTTCATTGCCCGTATCCGTCCCAGGGACCGTAGTTTGAGGACCCCTGATTTAGTGCAATATAAAAAATGCAGATAATTTTTCTGCGGACCACCAGAATTTTCTCGTGACCACCAGTGGTGCACGGACCACCCATTGGTGACTACTGGACTAGAAGACCTCCACTGTCCCTTCTGACTCTGCTATTCTGTTATTATCTGAGACTGCTGTGTCTTTAACTTTGCCTCAGCTGGCTCAGTGGAGGCTTAAAACAGGATCTGTTGGATTATGGGGACCTGTCCATCATTAAACAACAGTTGGCACCAACTGGACTCTTGATGTGCGATTTGTTACCTTGCGTAAAGAGAAAAACAAACATCTCGTTGAAACAGGGAAAGCTTCTTTTCAACCCATGGCGTGCAATGTTTATTCTGCATACAAACTTATCCAAGTTCTTAAACTGCCTTTTGACCCCTCAAACAAGTTTGGTGACTCGGAGGAGACTCAGAAAGGAGGCAAGTGTAACAGAAGAACAGAATTGGAAGGGACCGTGGAGGTCTTCTAGTCCAACCCTCTGCTCAGGCAGGAGACCCTATAGTACCATTCCGGTAAAATGACTGTCCAATCTCTTCTTAAAACCTCCAGTGTTGGAGCATTCACAACTTCGTTAACTGTTCTCACTCAACTGTTCTAAGTTGCTTCTCTCCTTGATTAGTTTCCACCCATTGCTTCTTGTTCTACCCTCAGGTGCCTTGGAGAACAGTTTGCCTCCCTCTTCTTTGGGGCAACCCCTGAGATATTGGAAGTCTGCTATCATGTCTCCCCTGGTCCTTCTTTCTATTAAACTTAGACATACCCAGTTCCTGCAACCGTTCTTCATATGTTTTAGTCTCCAGTCCCCTAATCCTCTTTGTTGCTCTTCTCTGCACTCTTTCTAGACTCTCCACATCTTTTCTACATTGTGGCGACCAGAACTGAATGCAGTATTCCAAGTGTGGCCTTACCAAGGCATTATAAAGTGGTATTAACACTCCACGTGATCTTGATTCTATCCCTCTGTTGATGCAGCCTAGGACTGTGTTGGCTTTTTTGGCAGCTGCTGCACACGGCTGGCTCCTATTTAAATGGTTGTCCACTAGGACTCCAAGATCCCTCTCACAGTTACTACTGTTGAGCCAGCTTTCACTGAGCCAAAGAGAATTATGTAAACGTCCTTGGGAGTCATTTGTGGGTCTCTTCCATCTTCTGGGGCCTGGCAGTCATAATTGATTTCACCATACAGATTTCACCATACTGGCCTTCAATCAGAAAGACTCTCTTAGATTCAGCTGGCTAGGGACATTTGCTGAAGTTTAAGGCCATGATAGCAAACCTACGGCACCCATGCCTAAAGTGGCACATGGAACCATCTTGCCTGGCACATGAGGTTGCCCATTCCTCTTCTGGGTTTCTGGTGCATGCACATGTGATGATCAGCTGGCCTTTGTGCATGCGTCAGTGCCAGAAACCAGAAGAGTGGGTTTTTCTGGTTTCTGCCCTGTGAATGTGCATGTGTGCCGGCCAGCTGATCGTCGTGTGCTCATGCGCACCAGAAACCGGAAGACAGCTGGCTGGTGTACATGCACACACCAGAAACCGGAAGTTCATTTCCCAGCAACTCCTCTTCCGGGTTACAAGCCCCCGCATGCAATCACTGGCTTAAGGTATCTTGCAAATCTATGCATTTCTAAATTGCACAGAGGAAGTTAGCAAAATAGATGGTCGATTTTTCATACTTAAGACCGTATAAAGTTATGACGGCATTGAAAAAAGTGACTTATGACCATTTTTCACAATTACAACCATTGCAGCATCCCCATGGTCACATGGTTTAAATTTGGTTGCCTGGCAACTGACTCATTTATGACGGTTGAACGAGGGGAGGGGAAAGAGGAAGGAAGGGAGGAGGGAAGGAAGGAAGTGGGAGCAAGGGAAGAGAGAGAAGAAAGGAAAGAGGAAGGAAAGAAGGAAGGAAGGAGAGAGAGAAGGCAGGAACAGAGAGAGGGAAGGAAGAAAGGAAGGAGAAGGAAGAGAGAATAGAAGAGAAGAACAGAAGGAATAAGAGAGAATGAATGAATTAATGAGATAAAGGAAGTAAGGAATGACAGAAGGAAAGAGCACAGAAAGGAAGGAAAAAGAAAGGAAAAAGAAGGAAGGGAGGATAGAAAGGGAAGGGGGGAGGGAGGGAGGAAAAAGAGTGAAGGCAGGAACAGAGAGAGGGAAGAAAGAAAGGAAGGAAGAAAAGGGAGAAGGGAGGTTAGAAAAAGGATGGAAGGAATAGAGTGAATGAATAAATGAGATAAGAAAGGAAGGAAGGAAAGAGGGAAGGAAGGAAAAAGAAGGAAGGGAGGATAGGGAGGCAGGGAGGGAGGAAAAAGAGTGAAGGCAGGACCAGAGAGAGGGAAGGAAAAATGGAAGGAAGGAAAAGGAGAAGGGAGGATAGAAAAAGAGGATGGAAGGAATAAGAGAGACTGAATGAATGAATGAATGAAAGAAGGAAGGAAGGAGTAAGTAAGTAAAGAGCCTTTATAAGTTCACTTAAATTTCTGAACAAACCTACAAACTAACATTACAAAATGCAATTCAGTCTCCAGTGACTTCCCTATCAATTATTTCTGTCCCATTGGAATTGCTTATTTCCCAGACTAAAAAGCTAACAACCAGAGCAAGTACACCAATCCTCTAATTCTCCCAGCTGAAGATGAACAACAGACCTCAATGTGCCCCAAACTCTCATTTGTAATCCTGGGAACTTTCTCTAACCGTGTGAGAATTGGGTGATAGAAATGCCACTCAAAGCATGGGGGACCCAATAACATTCTGGAGAAAGGAAAGGAAAGAGGCAGAGACAGGAGAAAGGGATATGCAAAATTTGCAAATAGAGGTTCTTGCCTAGAAAAACCTCCATCAGCCAGTGAAAGAGGCTGAGAAATATAAATACAGATAATCCTCGACTTACAACAATTTGTTTAGTGACTACAAGAAGTTACAATGATGTTGTAGCCCGCCATTGGCCAGCAGAGCAGGCTATAGATTCAGACAGTGAGGAGGTTGGGGAGGAACCTGGGCCAGTCCTGGAGTCTGGGGAAGGCTCTGATGAGGGCTCTGTGTCAGAGGCAGAGAGGGGGCCAGAGCCGTCTGACAGTTATCAGCTGCCTTCGGAGTCAGACATCAGTGGGGCAGAAGAACAGCTGGAGCCTGTTCCCAGTGTGCGCAGGTACAGAGTTGCCAGACGAAGGGAACAGTTAAAGAACTGGGGTCAACTTGGGAGTAAGGCCACAGGTGAATGATAATGTCCCTCCCAGAGGAAATAAAAGAGGAGCGAAAGGGGAGTGGAGTTTGCAGGAAAACATTTAGTTTGCTTCATTGGTTCCTGACTCTCCGAGACTCCTTGCCAAGTTTTGCAGAGATCGGCCTGGCAGCTCTCCAAGCCAGAGAAGGTCTGTGACTGTAAATCCTCCCTCGAAAGACTTTGTTGGATCGTGAATGAGCAGAATTCACAGTCAATTAATAAAAGGTTTTTTTTGTTGGGACCAGAAGTTTCCTTCATGCTCTTGGGAAGCCTCGGTCAGAACAAATGGCATTTGGAAAAAGTGATTTATGGCTATTTTTTACACTTACATCTGTGGCAGCATCCCCATGATCACGCGATCAAAATTCAGACACTTGGCAACTGACTCATGTTTATGACCGTCGCAGTGTGGTGACTCTCTGACAAAGCATCATCATCGGGAAAGTCAGATTCGCTCCACAACTGTGTTAACTAACTTAACAACTGCAGTGATTCATTTAACAAACGTTGCATGAAAGGTTGTAAAATGGGACAGAATCCCCTTAACAATGGTCTGGTTTAGCAACTGTAATTTTGGGCTCAGTTGTGGTTGTAAGTCGAGGACTACCTGCAAATAAATGCCAGGAAAAACACAACTGGAAGTTTATTGATGTATGACAATATTAAAGGTAACTAATGACAGCCCACTTTAAGTGATTTAATAGACGTTAATTCAGTTCCTGAATTAAACAATAACACAATAATTCTGCTGTTCTCCAACTTCCTTATTTTTCATACAGTCAAGTTGCAAAATCAGGAAGAATTTGATGAGGCAGAATTGAGCGATCGTTTCTCCAGGTTTATATAATACTAGCTGATAACCTCTCGATGCCCGAATATTTATTTATCCCAACCAGTGGTGAAATTCAATGGTTTTTTTACCACCAGTTCTGTGGGTGTGGGTTGGTGGGCATGGCTTGATGGGTGTGGCAGGGGGAAGGATACTGCAAAATCCCCATTCCCACCCCACTTGAGTAGTTGTCTGAACTACTCAAAATGTCCACTACTGGTTCTCCAGAACCTCTCAGAACCTGCTGGATTTCACCCCTGATCCCAACTCTCCTTCCATGAACGTCGCTGCAATTTCTAATGTTGGATTTTCCCTCTTACCAGTGGGAGCCCCCTTGTGGAATACTGTGAAGCCGTTACTATGGCAACTCCACAGCACTGTACAGTAGAAGTCATTTTAAGGCACAACAGGCTGTATCTTAACACACACACACCGAGGGGTGTTAGGGGTGCCTTACCCCCACAGTATTTGTTTCCAGAGAGTAAGTAATTTGTGTAATCAAGTTTGCTTGAAATTGCTTGAGGCATTCCAGAGTTATGCTGGAACATACACACACACACACACAAAGCCATATATATATATACCCCAATATTTATAGAAAGACAGCAGCTCCGATCACGCTTTGCTCACACAAGCATGAAGCCGAAGGCACCAGCCTGAAGATGGCGAGTGGGACTTCGTCGAAACGTCGCCAAGATACTCTCAACCTTACATGGGAAAAGACCCGAATACGCCAAGACCTGCATACCTGTACCCGTGAAAATCTACAAAAACATATATATACAGAATGTTTGTGTGTGTGTGTTTCTATGTATGTATGTATGTATGTATGTATGTATGTATGTATGTATAGATAGATATAGATATAGATATAGATATAGACGATAGACGATAGATAGATAGATAGATAGATAGATAGATAGATAGAGATAGATAGATAGATAGATAGATAGAAAGATATAGATAGATATAGATATAGATAGATATAGATATAGATAGATATAGATAAATAGATAGATAGATAGATAGATAGATAGATAGATAGAGAGAGAGAGATAGGTAGAGAGAGAGAGAGAGAGAAAGAGAGAGAGAGAGAGAGATAGATAGATGATAGATAGATAGAGATAGAGAGAGATAGGTAGAGAGAGAGAGAGAGAGAGAGAGAGAGAAAGAGATAGATAGATAGATAGATAGATAGATGATAGATAGATAGATAGATAGAGATAGAGAGATAGGTAGAGAGAGAGAGAAAGAGAAAGAGAGAGAGAGAGAGAGATAGATGATAGATAGATAGAGATAGAGAGAGATAGGTAGAGAGAGAGAGAGAAAGAGAAAGAGAGAGAGAGAGAGAAAGAGATAGATAGATAGATAGATAGATAGATGATAGATAGATAGAGATAGAGAGAGATAGGTAGAGAGAGAGAGAGAAAGAGAAAGAGAGAGAGAGAGAGAAAGAGATAGATAGATAGATAGATAGATAGATAGATAGATAGATAGATAGATAGATAGATAGATAGATAGATAGATAGATAGATAGATAGATAGATCGATCGATCATGGGAAATTCAATGAACAAAAATACAGGTAGATCCTCGACTTATGACCACAACTGAGCCTAAAATTCCAGTTGCTAAGCAAAACATTTGTTAAGTGAATTTGGCCTCATCTTACAACCTTTCCTGCGACATCTGTTAAGTGAATCCCTGCAGTGATTAACTTAGTCGCATGGTTGTTAAGTGAATCTGACTTTCCCATTGACTCTGCTTGTCAGAAGGTCGCATAAATATGAGTCAGTTGCCAAACATCCGAATTTTGATCACATGACCATGGGGAGGTTGCAATGGTCGTTAAATGTGAAAAATGGCTATAAGTTGCCTTTTTTTTAGTGCCGTTGCAACTTCAAATGGTCGCTAAAGGAATGGTTCATAAGTCGAGGACTACCTGTGATGTATTTTTCCTGTTTTTCAGACGGACTAATGTTTGAACTTCTAAAGTAATAACTGAAGAGCTGACCGCAGTGCAAACCATGGATGATGGCTATCAGAAATGGATGTTTGTTCAGAAATGTCTTTGCTCGTACGACAACACAATTCCATAATAAGAAATGGCTTCTGTCGCCAGAAACCACAATATCACTTAGACTTATATACTTCTTCACAGTTTATTTTACAGCCCTCTCTAAGCGGTTTACAGAATCCGCCTCTTGCCCCCAACCATCTGGGTCCTCATTTTACCCACCTCGGATGCTGAGCCAGTCAGGATTGAACTCCTGGCTGTGGGCAGAGTCAGCCTGCAATACTGCGTTCTAACCACTGCGCCACCACAGAAGGAAGGGAGGAAGGGAGGAAGGAAGGAAAATAGCAATAGCACTTAAGACTTATATGCCACTTCACCATGCTTTCCAACCCTCCCTAAGCAGTTTACAGAGTCAGCCTCTTGCCCCCCCCCCCCCAACAATCTGGGTCCCCATTTGACCCACCTGGGAAGGACGGGAGGCTGAGTCGACCTTGAGCCTGGTGAGATTCGAACTGCCAAATTGCAGGCAGCCGGCAGTCAGCAGAAGCAGCCTGCAGTACTGATGTTTTCAGCGAAAACATCCCTGTTTAAGGCAATGAAAAAGTAGTCCAATCTCTTACCTAAAGTCAGATTATCCGAAATGGAGTATCTCACACATTTGTCTCGTTCCGTCTGAATGGATATCATGAGTGCACACTCTGGAGATATTCCGGATACCTACAAAAAAATTTCCAAAAAGTTAGAAACCGTTTGTTTGTTATTCCGTTCTTAGGAGACCGTTCTTAAGTGAGTTTTGCCTACTTTTACGACCTCTCTTGCCACCGTTGTAAAATAAATCATTGCAGTTGATTAAGTTACTCACACGGTTGTTAAATGAATCTGGCTTCCTCCATCTGGCATCGCTTGCCAGAAAGTCGCAAAAGGGGATTGCGTGACCCAGGGTCACCGCAACTGTCATAGATTTGAATCAGTGGTCAAGAAACTAAATTTTGATCAGGTAACCTGATGGAGAGGCTGCAAATGCTCGTTTTTTCCCCCCTGTGCTGTTGTAACTGTGAATGGTGACTAAATGAGATGGTTGTAAGTCGAGGACTACTTCCACAGCAACTGCCTTTTACGTCCAAATTTGCTCCCAAAATTCCGGCAGGAAAGTGGCATTTCGGACACTCCCACCAACTATTAAAATCCTTGACAAATCCAGAAAAAAAAAATCTATTGGCAACATTTCCGGGCACTGAAACTGTAATAACTCCATTATGATATGATCTGTTTGCCAATAAAGTCATATTCCCTGAACAAATATTTCCACATCACCGCACTCGGCACACCATTAGGCTGATAAATATTTGGGGTGGCTGAATTTGAACTAATCTCAGCTTTCCCAGGCACATGAGACGGGAAACCGGTGCAGTTATGCTGATTCTACCTGAGAATATTTGCAGGTCAGGGTTGAACTGTGGGGTCCTGGGTGCTCTCTGAGATTGGTGGTTTCCTTGCAGACGTTTCATGACCTAGCTAGGGAACATCATCAGTAGTAGGTGGAGGAGAAGGAGGAAGGGAAAGAGGAGGGGGGGAGGAGGAGGAAGGAGAAAGGGAGATGGAGGAGGAGGAGGAGGAGGAACTGTGGGGTCCTTGGTGGTCTCTGAGCTTGGGGGTTTCCTTGCAGACATTTCATGACCCAGCTAGGGAACATCATCAGTGGTAGGTGGAGGAGGAGAAGGAGGAAGAAGGGAAAGAGGAGATGGAGGAGGAAGAAGGGGAAGGAGAGATGGAGGAAGAGGACAAGCGTACAATCCTTGGTAGTCTCTGAGTTTGGTTGTTTTCCTGCAGGCATTATGACCCAACTTCCTCAGGACTAAAAGGGAGGGGTGTGTGTGAAGAGGTGGCAGTGAAGGAGGAGGACCAAGAGGAGGAAGATGAAGAGGAGCAGGAGGTGAAGAAAGAGGAGGAGAAGGAGGACTTTGGTGGTTCCTGAGCTTGGTTCATTTTTTTTGGGAGATGTTTTATTACCCAGCTAGCTAATATCATCAGTACTAGGAGAAAGTGAGATTTGGAGAAAGGAGGAGGAGGAGATTACAGGTTATAGATTACCAGAGTTGGAAGGGACCTTGTGAGTCATCTATGCCAACCCCCACCCAAGGAGGAGACCCTAAACCGTTTCTGACAGATGGCAGTCCAGTCTCTTCTTGAAAGCCTCCAGGGATGAAGCTCCCACAACTTCTGAAGGCAACTTCTGTTCCATGGGTTGATTGCTCTCACTGTCAGAAAAAAATTCTCTTTATTTCCAGATTGAATCTCTTCTTGGCCTGTTTCCATCCATTGTTCCTTGTCTGGCCTTTGGTTGCCTTGGAGAATAGCTTGACTACCTCCTCTCTGGGGCAGCCCTTCAATCATTGGAAGACCGTTATCCTGTCTCCCCTAGTCCTTCTTTCTCTTAAGCTAGACATACCCAGTTCCTGCAACCATTCATCGTATGTTTTATCTCCAGTCCCCTAATCCTCTTTGTTGCTCTTCTCTGCACTCTTTCTAGAGTCTCCACATCTGTTTTTTTAATAGTGTGGTACCAAAGCTGAATGCAATATTCTAGGTGTGGTCTTACTAAGGCTTTATAGAGTGGTATTAGTACTTCTCATGCTCTGGATTGTATCTCTCTGTTAAGGAGAACCGAGAGTGGGGTCCTTGACCACAGTAGTTTCCTTGTACACATTTAATTACCAAACTATGTAACATCATCAGGACCTTGTAATTCTACTTTCTTGTAAGGCTACACTAAGATACGCTTGCAAGTCTGAAAATATAAATCTGTCACTGTCTCTTTTGCAGCCTGAGCAGTTATAACGGATTCTTCCTGACTTTCTTTCTCTGGCTGTTATTTGTGGACTTTGCCTCCTCTTATCTAGCCAGTCCCTGGGCCAGTCATGGCTAAACTTTTTATTGTCGGGTGCCAAAAATGCTACTGTGCACATGCAATACTGCGTGTGCATGCCGGCATCCATAATGCAAAGCGCCCCCCCACACACACATGCACATATGCGCACAACCCCTCCACTCCTCCCCCATGTGTGCCATCCTGCCGATGTGCTGCTCACTGCCAAGCTGAGCTTGGTATTTTTTCCGGGGAGATGGGGAAGGCTATTTCCGCCCTCCCCATGCGCCAGGAAAGCCTCGGGAGCCTGGGGAGGGTGCAAAATGGATCTATGGGCCTACCAGAAGTTCGGAAACGGACCTCCAGAGGGCCAGGGGAGGGGGGAAATGGCATCCCTGGCCTTCCAGAGAGGCAGAAAAATCAGCTGGCTGGCACGCGCATGCATGCTGGAGCTGACATAGGGCAATGGCTCGTGTGATGGCTCCGCGTGTCACCTGTAGCATGCATACCATAGATTCGCCATCACAGCCCTAGGCAGCATCTTTCCCTCTTGCCTCCAAGGTCATTCCTACATACTATGACATCAACTTTCCTGTCCCCACCCCCAAGTTCTTGGGGGAACTATGGAACAAAGTGTAGAAGGACCAGGGGAGACATGATAGCAGTGTTCCAATATCTCAGGGGTTTCCACAAAGAAGAGGGAGCCAAGCTATTCTCCAAGGCACCTGAGGGTAGAACAAGAAGCAATGGGTGGAAACTAATCAAGGAGAGAAGCAACTTAGAACTGAGGAGAAACTTCCTGACAGTGAGAACAATTAATCAGTGGAACAGAAGTTGCCTCCAGAAGTTGTGAATGCCCCAACATTGGAAGTCTTTAAGAAGATGTTGGATAGCCATTTGTCTGAAACGGTATAGGGTTTCCTGCCTAGGCAGGGGGTTGGACTAGAAGACCTCCAAGGTCCCTTCCAACTCTACTATTGTATTATTGTAGTTGTGTTACTCTCCTCTTCTGCTAGTAGCTTCACAAGACCACACAAGGCATGTTGTTAACCACTTGGGTCTGTAGTAGTGATACCCACATCTTCATCAAGAAAGTTGATGAAGTCACTCAAAGAACAGTTGTAAGTCAAGGACTCTCCATACAGGTTGTCCTCGACTTACGACCACAACAGAGCCCTAAATTAATGTTGCTGAGCGAAACGTTTGTTAAGTGAGTTTTGCCCCATTTCGTGACCTTCTTTTGGGGGGGGGAGCACACTTGTTAAGTGAATCAATGCAGTTGTAAAATTAGTGACATGGCTGTTAAGAGAATCTGGACTTTGTCACAAGGTCGCAAACGTTGATCGCATGACCCCAGGACCCAGGAACGGTCGTAAGCATGAAGCAGATGCTAAGCATATGAATTTTGATCACGGGACTATAGGGATACTTTAACGGTCGTAAGTGTGAAAACGATCATCTGTCACTTTTTCCAGGTTCTGTTGTAACTTCAGTCACTAATTGAACTGTTGTAAGTCAAGAATCACCTGTAGAGAGCACTAAACACACACACACACACACACACACACACACACACACACACACACACACACTCTGACTCGGAGTGATTAGTGGGAAATGCCTCCAGTTTGCCTGTCCACAAACCTTTCCCACTGAATGGTCTGTAACTGACCCTGCTCCCACCTGAACCTTTCTGGGAAGCTCCCGTGGAAACCCGGAGCACCGTCTGCAGTTCAGCCACAGGTTGAGGCAACATCTGTCCCAGCTATTGTGCTGGGCTGCATCAAAGCACCCTGCAAAATGGTCCTCTGTGCATCCACTTGCATAGATGGGGTGCAACAACACTGCTGCCAGATGCTTTGAGGATGGTTAGCTGCCTTGAGAACCACAGGCCCTGACTAAAATTCCTTTTTCTTCTTCCCCTTCCTTCCTTCCTTCCTTCCCTCCCTCCCCTTTTCCTTCCTTGCTTCTTCCTCCCTCCCTCCCTCCTTCTCATCATGTCTTTCTCCTTTCTTCATTTCCTTCCTTCCTTCCACCCTCCCTCCCACCTTCTTCTCACCATATCTCTCTCCTTCCTTTCCTCCCTCCCTCCCTCACATCCTCTTTCTTCTCACCATGTCTCTCTCCTTCCTTCCTTCCTTCCTTCCTTCCTTCCTTCCTTCCTTCCTTCCTTCCTTTTTTTTCCTTCCTTCCTTCCTTCCTCACTCCCCTTCTCAACATGTCTGTCTCCTTCCTTCCCTCCCATTTTTCTTCCCTCCTTCCTCGCTCTCTCCTTCTTCTCACCATGTCTGTCCCCTTCCTTCCCACCCCTTCCTTCCTTCCTTCCTTCCTTCCTTCCTTCCTTCCTTCCTCGCTCCCTCCTTCTTCTCACCATGTCTCTCTCCTTCCTTCATTCCCTCCCATTTTCCTTCCTTCCTTCTTCCTCCCTCCCTACTTCTCACCATGTCTCTCTCCTTTCTTCCTTTCTTTCCTTCCTCCCTCCCTCACTCCCTCCTTCTTCTCACCATGCCTCTCACCTTCCTTCCTTCCTTCATTCACTTCCCTTTTCCTTCCTCCCTTCCTCCCTCCCTCACACCCTCCTTCTTCTCACCATGTCTCTGTCCTCTCTTTCTTCCTTTCCTTCCTTCCACACTCCCTCCTTCTCACCATGTCTCTGTCCTTCCTTCCTTCCCCTTTTCATTCCTTCCTCTCTCCCCCCCCCCCTCCCTCCTTTTTCTCACCATGTCTGTCCCCTTCCTTCCCTCCCCCTTTCCTTCCTGCCTTCCTTCCTTCCTTCCTTCTTCCTTTCTTCCTCCCTCACTCCCTCCTTCTTCTCACCATGTCTCTCCTTCCTTCCTTCCCTCCCATTTTCCTTCCTTCCTTGCTCCCTCCTTCTTCTCACCATGTCTCTCTCCTTCCTTCCTTCACTCCCTTTTCTTCCTTTCTTCCTCCCTCACACCCTCCCTCACACCCTTCTTCTCACCATGTCTCTCTCCTTCCTTCCTTCCTTCCTTCCTTCCTTCCTTCCTTCCTTCCTCCTCTCCCTTCCCTCCCCTTGTCCTGCCTGCCTGCCTCCCTCCCTGATATTAGAACATCTGAATACTGATAGGATTGCAAAAATATTCAAAAGGGGATGTCTGTAAAAGTTTGTTCTCTATTTTTAAATTTATATAACAGAATAACCCGAGTTGAAAAAAAGAACAGAGTTGGAAGGGACCTTGGAGGTCTTCTAGTCCGACCCCCTGCTTAGGCAGGAGACACTATACCACTTCAGACAAATGGCAGTCCAGTCTCTTCTTGAAAACCTCCAGTGATGAAGCACCCACAACCTCTGAAGGCAAATTGTTTCACTGATTAATTATGCTCAGTGTTAGGAACTTTCTCTGCAATTTAGGTTGGTTCTCTCCTTAATATGTTTCCATCCGTTGCTTCTAATGTCCTACCCTCAGGTGCTTTGGAGAATAGCTTGACTCCCTCTTCTTTGGGGCAGCCCCTGAGATATTAAGACTAAACCTACCCAATTCCAGCAATTGTTTTCATATGTTTTAGTCTTTTATTTATGTTTAAATCTCTTATTCTGATATTCTTCACAGTACTTATAAGTAAATCTCCCTCCCTCCCTCTCTCTCTCTCTTTCTCTCTCTCTCTCATTACATCACCGTACTCTTTTGTTTATAATACAAAGAGTATTTCATTAGGGCCTCTGAATTTTGGAAGCGTGCTGAACTCTTTTCTTTGTAGCCCATCCAATCATCTTGCTCTAGGGGAATTTCTACAGGTAGTCCTTGATTTACGACCACAATTGAGCCCAAAGTTTTTGTGGCTAAGTGAACCACTTGCTAAGTGAACTTTGCCCCCTATCATGAACTTCCTTGCCACAGCTCTTAAGCGAATCACTGCAGTGGTTAAGTTAATAACACAGTTGTTAAGTGAATCCGGCTTCCCCCACTGACTTTGCTGGTGAGAAGGTCTGAAAAGTTCATCCTATGACCCTGGGACACTGCGACCGTCATAAATACGAGTCAGTTGCCAAGCATCTGAATTTTGATCCACGTAACCCATGGGGGGGGGGGGGGAAGTGTGCTTCAATGGTCATAAGTGTGAAAAATGGTCCTCAGTCAGTTTTTTCAGTGCTGTTCTAACTTCAAACGGTCACTAAATGAACTCTTGTTAGTCGAGGACTATTTGCATAGAAGTCAGATTAAACCCGTCCTTTCCTTGCATGTTTTTAGTGTCTATTTTAGTTTTATTCCTCTGAGCTATTTATACTTTTTTCGACTGAACTGAAATAACTCGTATGTTTTTAAATACTGCATTTGCGTTTTCGGTCTCTATTTCTTTGATCTTTCCACCCTGAATTCCTTCTCATTTTTAACCGCTGGGTTTCTCATCAAGAAATGCTGGACTTGGGTGCCCATCATCCACTGCACCAGGGGTGGGTTTCTTCCAGCATTACCGCCGGTTGGGGGGGGCGCACGATTTTGCATGTGTGCATGCACAGTTGCCTATAAATAGATCTGCGCATGGGCGGAACATTTAAAAAGGGGGGAAAAAGATGTCGCGGCGACCGGGGAAATGGGTTGGGGGGGCGTAGGAAGCATGCTGTCACTACCGATTTAGAGACCCAGTCGCCATTTCTACTAGCAGTTCCACCGAACCGGTACTGCTGGAGTGATGGGAACGGATTTGAGCATCTTCCCTGCCCCCCCCCATCAAGTCTTTTATTTTATATTATGTACGCATACCAATGTGTGAATGGTGTGATACCTGGGTATCATACATTTTGATAACAAGTAGATGTATTGTTATTCATAGTTATTACATTTCATTTTCATTATTTCATATTGTTTACACATACCTTTTACTACCACCTTTCATTTGTTTGTTTGTTTGTTTTTATTGGATTTTTATGCCGACCTTCTCCCAAAGGGCTCAGGGCGGAGTACAGCATTAAAAAACACACATCACAAAAGTTAAAAGGACATTAGATAAGTATCCAAAAAAAAAAAACACCCAATTAATAGGACAATAACATTTTAAAAATGAGATAAAATTAACAGGCCAGGCCGGCTTGTTGGAAAAGCCAACTTTTTAGGGCGCATCGGAATGACCGGAGGTCAAGGGTTATGCGAAGCTCCGGGGAAAGCTCATTCCAGAGGGAAGGCGCTCCCACAGAGAAGGCTCTCCCCCTGGGGGTCACCAGCCGACACTGTTTGGCCGACGGCATCCTGAGGAGGCCAACTCTGTGGGATCGCACTGGACGGTGGGAGGCTACTGGTGGTAGTAGGTGGTCTCGCAGGTACCCTGGGCCTGAGCCACAGAGCGCTTTAAAGGTCATAATTAATACCTTGAATCGCACCCGGAAAACAACCGGCAACCAGTGCAGGCCGCCTAAAAGGAGTGTAACATGGGAGCACCTAGGTACCCCCATGACAACCCGCGCGGCCGCATTCTGGACCAGCTGAAGCCTCCGGGTGCTCTTCAAGGGCAGCCCCATGTAGAGAGCATTGCAGTAGTCCAGGCGAGAAAGGACGAGGGCATGAGTGACTGTGCACAGAGCATCCCGATCCAGGAAGGGGCGCAACTGACGTACCAGGCGAACCTGGTAAAAGGCCCCCCTGGTCACGGCCGTCAGGTGATCTTCGAAACTAAGCCGCGTGTCCAGGAGGACTCCCAGATTGCGGGCCCTCTCTGAGGGGGCTAAAATTTCTCCCCCTATCATCAAAGATGGAACAAGATGCACAAATCGGGATGACGGAAACCACATCCACTCAGTCTTGGAGGGATTGAGCTTGAGCCTGTTCCTCCCCATCCAGATCCGCACAGCCTCCAGGCATCGGGACATCACGTCGAGGGCACACACACACCAGGGGTGAAATGTTACTGGTTCGGGCCATTTCACCTGAACCGGTAGTAAAAAATGCTTTAAAAAGTTTTTTAAAAGGTTCCAGCGATCAGCTGTGCAACAATCAGCTGTGCCTGATTGTCTGTGAGGTTCCTGCTTGTTGCAAAGGCCATTTTGTATGAAGTCCAGCTGCTTTTACGTTGTGTATGAGTAGTTGTGCAGCCATTCCACCCCCAGTCACATGACCAAGCCACGCCCACCCATGACCACCAAGCCACACCCACCTGGTCACATGAGCACCAAGCCACACCATTCATGACCACCAAGCCACGCCCAAAGAAAACTTTTGAATTTCACCACTGATATATATACTATTATTCCCCTCTTAGTTCTATCTCTATTTTAACTTTTTGCCCCCAAATCACTATAATATTGAAAGACGTTTCTTTTCTATTTTCCATCTTTCACCTGTTTTATTATTCCTTATTTAGCTCTTCGCATCTGTTTATGTTCAAATGTCATCCTTCATTCTTTCATTATCCAATGTACACTTGTAGTATCAATCACAATAATTTAAACATTTAAAGTATATCTATTCATGTTCCTTCCAGTCACCCAATCTGTGTGATTCTACTACTAATGCACATGTTTACATTAAAATATATTCTTTCATCATCTAATCACCCATTGTTTAATTTTATCATTTCACTGCTAGTCATATTTTTATGCATTTTAAAGGTCTGAGCATCTTAAAAGGCTCTTAAAGGGATCAGTTGAAAGGCTATTCCCTGACTTACAACAACCTACTTAGTGACTGCTCAAAGTTAGAACGGCACTGGAAAAAAAATAATGTATGATTATCTTTCACACTTACGACCGTTGTGGCCAATGAAGTGTTGTAAATCAAGGATTATGTGTATTTGCAGAGAAGATTGGGGAAAAAACCCTGCTAACATCCTTGAACATTCTTTCCCTGGAGACTTTGCTGAAGGAAGCCCAGCATGATTGGACTTGTAGTCCAAAATATCTAGTGCACATCCTCTTGGGGAAAATTGCTTTGGATTAACGATCCTTTTGCCCATTGATATGAGGTGGGTTCCCTGTCTGATTCAACCGAAGAAAATCCATGCAATTGGTCATTTAACAACTGTTCAGAGTTTCAAATTATAATCCCAATGCAGTTATGTTATATAAAAGCAAAGATCCATGACTGTTTTCCCCCCCAGTGTCTTGCCTAAATCCCAAAAGTTAAAAGTCTCTGGTTTCGGCTGCACTTTAACTTTTAAAACCTCCAGAATTAATGTATGTAAAGTCCCCCAGCTGGCTTTCAGCCTAAGGCAGGATTAGAACTCACCGTCTCCTGCTGATTGTCCCAAAGCCATCCAGCCATCTTTCAGGCAGGATTAGAACTCCCTGCCTCTTGGGGACTGTCCTAAGGTCACCCAGCTACCTTCCGTGCCTAATGCAGGACTAAAACTCACAGTCTCCTGGTGAGCTTACTTGATCCTCTAGCAAACTCAACAATGAAAAAAAGGCATCCCAGCTGCGATGTGTCACTCTTCACTCCGTCTTTAGAAAATATTGCACAAGGCATTAATAAATAAAAAAGTCATAGTTATTTCCGACTCCAGTTTTACTCCTGGAAAAGCTTTTAAAACCACCCAATACTTGGACAGCTGGGCATCCATACAAGCCACAAAGAGTACATTAAAAAGGTCAAACCTCCTACGACAGCCAACATCTGAACCAGCAATTAAGGTTTGCGGAAACCACATTTCAAAAAAAGAAGAAGAAACAAACCAAAAACACACACAAAAAACCCCCCCTTTCGTTAGGACATCCATAAACACAACACTAAAATCAACATTATAAACACAGTGGTTTAAAAAGTGACAGATCCCAAATGTTGAAATGCGATTCTCAGGGGAGGCATTGTACACACGCAGCACTAATGTAACAATAAAAAAAGATTTTGCTTCCTTGGCACACCCAAATAAGCACACAAGTAGACACATGCACATCACCCCTGCTCCACCTGATGGGATGCGTAGAGGAAGGGGGGAAAAAAACACATGGAGTCCTTGACTTACGACCCAAACTGACACCCTCCCTCCCCAAATTTCCATTGCAAAATGAGACAGTTGTTGGGGGAGCTTTGCCCTATTTTTCCAGCTTTCTTGTCCCTGTTTTTAAGCAAATCGCTGCAGTTGTTACGTTTAGCCACATGGTTGTTAAGTGAATCTAGCTACCCCATGGCCTTCGTTTGTCAGAAGGTCGCAAATGGGGACACTGCGGCCATCTTAAACATGAATCACTATCTGACCCTTAGAATGTTGATCTAAGGACACTGCAAGTGTGAAAAACAGTCATAAGTCATTTGTTTTTCAGTGTCATTGAAACTTCAAACGGTCACTAAACGAAGAATTGTAAGTTGAGGACTGTATTTTGAAACTTAAAAGATTGGAGGTTTCAATCCTAGACTGGAAGCGTATTGTTCCAGTCCCTCTAAAAATATTTGGACTTTTTCTCTGTTATTGTTTCATAATTCCATTTAAAAAAAAAACACATCCATTTTTCTTCTGGACTTTCACTAGATGAAAACGATTTTTTAAACACAGCTCCTCCAAATAAACACAGCAATTAGTCAGAAATCCAAAAAAGTTTCTCAAAAGATTCTTCTCCGAGAATTTCCAATCAAGCCCAGTTTTCAGAAACAGGAAAGCATTTAGATGCATCAATCAATGTCTTTGAGGGAGGGAGTTTTGATTTGAGAAAAAATAAATATATTGACAAGAAAATTTATGGCTGATTTGTTTCGCAACCCGAGTTTCGTAAACAGGTTTAAGTTTGCGCTGCTAAAATCTATGTACTGTTCCTAAGAGATCCCCAAGCAGATTACAAAATAGATTTTCATAATTCTTTATCCTGTTCTTAGGCACAAACAGAGGTGAGGCCGGCTCAGCTAATTTTCCAGCAAGAGAATAATGTAAATTTCTCAGCCACATCGTTGGCATCGTTTCGCTATTTTAAAAAAAGATTTAAGTGAAATTATTCTCTGCGAAAGGCACTTTTCTGAAGTCTCCCTTTTCTTCCTGCGTTTTAAATCAAGCAAAGGAGCTTGCAGATTGGGTCCAAAAAGGAAATGCAGTCAAAACCCACATCTTGACTCTTTTGAACCTCCCAAATGTCAAACCTCCCAAGATTTGTTCATTCTGAGGAGATGAAATCCACCCCTCTTAAAGCATTCTGAGTGAAGGGTTCTGGGAGATGAAGTTTACCCCTCTTAAAGTGTAATAGCTGGGGAATTCTGAATCTAGACATCTTAAAATCCATTTGCTGGGGAATTCTGGGAGTTGAAATCCATTCATCTTAAAGCATGCTGGAGTTCAGATACACTCTCCTACCTAGAGGAAAATCTGGACTTTGCTGTGCTCAAAGATTACAAGTTAAATCTTAAATCAGAATTGTCTGCTGGTGGATGGGTTAGCCTTACAGCTCATCTCGCTTTGGCAGAAGCCAATCAGTATCCAATGCAGTTTGATTTAACAAACCTGTTTCTCTTTGGTGCCCGCATTTCATTTTCTTGCAGCGAAATCGCCAGATTAAGGCAGATTCTGTTGTTCTTCCTCCTTATTTATTTTTCATGCACTTGTTTTTTCCTCTGAGTCTTTGACGAAACTGTCAGACTTTTGTGGCAAAGCAATGATGGCAAAGGAGGTTCTTGGCCTAACATCCCCCAGTTCTGGGATCAGAGACTTATCTAGTGCAGGGGGAAAATCCCCTAATTTTCCAGCAACGTTGGAGTCAGAAATACAGGTAGCCCTCAACTTACAACCAGAATAAAAATTCAATTGCTAAGTGTGACGGTTGTTAAGTGAATTCCATCCCATTTTACGACCTTTCTTGCCACAGATATTAAGTCTAACAGTATAACAGAAGAGTTGGCAGGGACCTTGGAGGTCTTCTAGTCCAACCCCGCCTAGGCAAGTGGTTCCACTGATTAATTGTTCTCACTGTCAGGAAGTTTCTCCTCAGTTCTAGGTTGCTTCTCTCCTTGATTAGTTTCCACCCATTGCTTCTTGTCCTGCCCTCAGGTGCTTTGGAGAATAGCTTGACTCCCTCTTCTTTGTGGCAATCCCTGAGATATTGAAAGACTGCTATCATGTCTCCCCTATTCCTTCTTTCTATTAAACTAGACATACCCAGTTCCTGCAACCGTTCTTCATGTTTTAGTCTCCAGTCCCCTAATCCTCTTTGTTGCTCTTCTCTGCACTCTTTCTAGAGTCTCCACATCTTTTCTACGACCAAAACTGAATGCAGGATTCCAAGTGTGGCCTTACCAAGGCATTATAAAGTGGTATTAACACTTCATGTGATCTTGATTCTATCCCTCTGTTTATGCAGCCTAGAACTGTGTTGGCTTTTTTGGCAGCTGCTGCACATGGCTGGCTCCTATTTAAATGGTTGTCCACTAGGACTAGGAATAATAATGCAATTGTTATGCACGTATACATTTAAAAGGAGGATATGTGTAAAATTATTAATATGAAACAGGGCTCCTGGAATGTGACTATTAATACCATCAATATTAAAGTGAGTCCACTCAGATGCTAAAATACACCATATGAGAGATAGAGCCACATTTGTACAACAACAGGGAGATGAAGTGGAGAGAGGAGTAGAGAAGAGTAGAAGGGAGGAAGGGAGAGGAAAGGAGGGGACGAGAGAAAGAAGAAAGGGGACAGGAGAGAGGAAAGCAGAGGTAAGGAAAAGAGTAGGAGAGAGAGAAGGAGAGGAAAGAGGAGAAAGGAGAAGGAAGAGGGAAGGAGAGGAGAGAAAGGAGAGGAGGCATGGTAGAAGAAAGTAGCAAAGGAAAGGAGGAGGTAGAGAGGGGGAGAGAAGGAGACGAGGGAGGGTTGTTGTAGAACTAGGTATTACATGGTGTATGGAAAGCAGAAGAGCAAATGAGAGTTGTTGTTGGTAGATGATGAGAGGAACTGATATAATATTGGATAAAATAATAACAGTGTTTGTTAAGATGTAATGGTATATTTGTGGATATTTATATGAAAATATTTTTTTTTTCAAAAAAGATGACTACCTCCAGTCCAGTCGGCTAGTCAACTGATGATCTTAGAGCATTTTAGAGTTTCTCTTTTATTTATTTATTTATTTATTTATTTATTTATTTATTTATTTATATATATATATTAATTTTTTTTGATTTTAAAAGTTTTACAAGGAAAAAGGGGTTAAGAGGTTATAGAACATTTTGACAGCTACATCGTGCGGGGGGGGGGGAGAAGCCCCCCCGGGTCTCGCAACTTTTACAAAAAAGAAAAATAGAAAGCTATGAACATTTACATAGATATTAGCAGTTTTAGGTTTAACACAAAATCATCAGTATGTTTCAATCATTTTACTTTTTATCACTTCCTTGAAAGTACATTGTAACAACATTTGCAACAGTGTTTCAATTCACTTTTGTGATCTGAGACTTCTTGTTGTCGCATCCTCCCCCCCCCCCGTCCACCGACAGAGCCTCAGCCCCTCCCTGCTTTGTTTCTTGTGTAACATCCCCCATGTCACCTAAGAGAGCACTGTGTTTTTTCGTGAAAGCCTCTGCTTCCCCAACTGTGTTAATTCTAATTCTACTGCTCTCCCAAAAAAATCAACATACCTTCTGGTAACAACCACCTAAACCAAACCCAGTTATACACGACCAATCCGCTCACACAGGAAGGGACTCCTCCTGGTGCCGTCCGCTAGGCAATGCCAGCGGGCGACACCTAGGAGTAGGTCCTTCTCTGTGATGGGCCCAACCCTCTGGAATGACCTCCCCCCCGACATCAGAATCACCACCGACCTCCGCTCCTTCCGTCAAAAATTAAAGACTCACCTGTTTCAATCAGCTGGCCTGGCACTCTCTTAGTTTTGCCTCCCGGGGATATATTTTAATCGGGTTTGGGTATTTTAATTGGGGATGTTTTTTAGGGTTTCCATAGTATATTTATTTCTTGTACAGTCTTATCTCCTCCATCTAAATGTTTAGTATTTAATTGTTTTATATTATTGTATTTTATCTGCATTTTATCTGACTGTACACCGCCCCGAGTCCCTTTTTGGGAGAGGGGGCGGTTTAGAAATCCAAAGAAATAATAAATAATAATAATAAATAATTGTATAATTTTTTTGCTAAGAAGGAATATTTCCTTCTCTTATCTCTTACTTTCTTTGGGATCTGCTTAAGAATGGTTATTTCTTTTAATGATCCTCCCCTTTGAACTCCTAGAACTTCATCTCTTGTGCTTTTTCTAAGAAATTTAACATGAACTTCCCTTGGAACATTGTGTGTTCTTGCATAGGCTGAATTAACCTATAAATCAGGTCAATATCCCACCCAAGCTGTTGTTTATCTCTGTTAATATATTCTGCTAAACATTGTGGTCATAATCTCCTTAACATCTTTGTTTTCAACTTCTGGCAAGTTTTGGAACCTAAGGAAAAAAGACATCCTTTCAAATTCCGTTTTTATCACATGATTCTCAAATTCTACATTCCCCCTTTGGATTGTCTCCAGGTCATCTCTCATCCCAACCGCACCCTCCTCCAGTACACCTATCTTCTGCTCATTCTGTGTGGTTTGTTGTTGTGTCTCTCTGAGCTGATCATTTAAGTCCTGCAGTTGTTTTTTCATTTCGTCCTGTCCCTTTAAGAGGGCTTGAAGCATCTGCTGAGTAGACAAATCCTTTGAACTCTCTTCAGGGGCTTTAGGTTGTAAAAAAGATCCCAGTTGTGACTGGTGAGCAATGGATGTAGAAGATGTCGGGGCCAATGAGGCCTTTCCAGGCAGTAATTTCTTAGGACCCATCATGAAGCTCGGAGATAGTTATTGTTCTATACAGAGAAATGGTGTCTGTGGTAAAGCACAGCTGGTAGAGACCACCAAACAGGCAGATCCAAAGGAAAATAAGTCGTTTAATACAAGACCAGAGCAGATAGGTGGAGCAAGATATTCCAAATCCAGGCAAAAACTTATTTGAAGAGGCTCCTGGAGGTCTCTGGGGTGGAAATTAGTTCAAGGCAGCAAAGTTTTTCAAGGGAGGAGTCTCATGCACAAAGACAAAGAAGAAAGAGGAAGTGGGCCATCTTGGCTCAGCCAGTACCGGTGGTCAGGAAACAACAAAATCAGGATTCCCATGCATAGTTTAGAGAAGAATCAGTTCAGCCATCCTTTCTCTAGCAGTTGTAGTCAAAAGAGAAAAAAAGAGATTCCCCCCCCCCCGCATTCATTAAGGGAAGTGAAAGAATTTTAAACTTTCTCTCTCTCCCTTGCAAGGGAGAGATTTTCCAAGTGCCGCTTTTCCAAGGGGGTCCCAGCAAGCTGCCCCTACAGCAGGGCGCCCCTCCAAGGCACCCTGTGCTCCCCCTAGGATTCAGGGGAGCCCACCGAAGCAGCGAGAAGGCGGACGCACACATCCGTCGCTTTCGGCCGCCGGAAGTCGTCTCAGAGCATTTTAGAGTTTCTCAATTGTGGGGTAAAAATGTATGAATTTAAAAATCCTAAACTAAAGCAATTTGGTGGGGGAGGGGTCTTTTCTGCTGCGGAACCAATTTTGTTTTGTTTATTTTGTTGTACAATGACAATAAAGGCTATACTACTACGAATGCGTCTTGCGGACACATCCTTCGCCTCCAAAACTCAACTGGAACCAACCCTACTGATTTTCCATCACTTCCTTAAAACTCGCTGACCTGGAGATCCCATGGGAATAGGTCTTTTTTTAAAAAAAGATTGGATCTTTTTAATCCTAACTTTATTATTTTTATAAGCAACTAGCCGATAACGCATTGGGTATTTATTTATAGGGGGGAAATGTCTGGACTAAACATAATTTCTAATGTTGGATTTTCCCCCTTACCAGAGGGAGCCCCCTAGTGGAGGTACTGTGAGGCCGTTACCATGGCAACTCCACTGTGCTGCATTGTAGAAGCCATTTTACGGCATTATGGTAGAATCCATTTTAAGGCACAACAGGCTGCATTTTAACAGAGGGGTGTTATGGTGTCTTATGCCGCAGTGTTTTTCTCCAGAGAGTAAGTCATCTGGGTACCAAGTTTGGTTGAAATTGTTCGAGGCGTTCCAGATTTATGCTGGAACACACACACACACACAGAGCCATTTACATACATACATACATACGGGGGGGGGAGACTACATAATATTCATTCTTCCTCCTATTTTCCTCTGTGAGGCAGGTTGGGCTGAGAGAAACTGATTAGCCTAAATGCTTTTGAACTGCTACGTTGGCAGAAGCTGGGACAAGTAACCGGAGCTCACTCCGTTATGCGGCGCTAGAGATTCGAACCGCTGAACTGCCAACCTTTCTGATCAAACAAGCTCAATGTCTTAGCCACTGAGCCACCATGTTCGTAAGACTACATTGAAGGAATCTTGCTGGTCTCATAATCTTTTTAAAATTTCTTTCCCTGTTACAATACAATACAATACAATAGTAGAGTTGGAAGGGACCTTGGAGGTCTTCTAGTCCAACCCCCTGCCTTCTAGTCCAACCCCCTGCCTGTTGCTTAAGTGAGACATTTGTTGAGTGAGCTTCACCACATTTTACAAATTTTCTTGCCACGGTTGTTAAGTGAATCACTGCAGTTATTAAGTTAATAACACCGTTGTTGACTGAATCTGGCTTCCCCCATTGACTTTGCTTGTCAGTGGCTGACATTGTGACAGTCATAAATACAAACTCGTTGCCAAGAGTCTGAATTTGGATTACGGGACCAACAGTCTGCAACAGTCACAATTGTGAAACGTAGTCATAAGTCACTTTTTTCATTGCTGTTGTAACTTTGAATGGTCACTAAATGAACTGTTGTAAGTCGAGGACTAAAGGTCTTAATTTTCTTATCCCAAACCTGAAAATCATCCATCTTCCTGCAGCCCCTTTTTCAAGCTTTTCCTATATTTTTGTCAAGTTTTAGAAACCGTTGGGGCCTCGTTCCAGTGGGACTGCACCATGGCCTGGAACTGGCTGACCAGCTCAGCCCACTGAGCCTCCAGGTGCTGGTACCTGGCCTTGCACTCCTGCAGGTCTTCCCTCTGCTTGGAAAGCCTATGCTCCTAGTCCTCAGTAAGGTGCTTCTGCTGAGCCTCCTTCTCGGCCAGATCCAATTTGAACTGAGCTATTTTGCCAACTCTTTCTCCTGGTGGCTGCTTAGCTCCAGCAACTGATTCCTCTTGGGGCCCTAAGGAGCCCAGGTGGGGTGGAGAGGAGTCGTTGGGAGGGGAAGGGTGAGTAGAGGCCAGCAAGGCGTCCATCGATGTGAGTGACATCAATTTGACCACGCCCACCCAGTCACATGACCACCTAGCCACGCCCACCCAGTCGATCATTAGGCAGATCATATTAGTGGTCCGCAGGATTTAAAATTATGAATTTAGTGGTCCCTGAGGTCTGAAAGGTTGGGGACCCCTGCTGTAAACCAACCACTTTTCCTCAGCCAAAGTTTGGTCCAAGATTATGGGACTCCTTGCCACTTGATTTCCACATATCCCTTTTATTGCATCACCTGAATAATATTTTCAGCTGCAGGCGATTGTGTGCAGTTACTCCTCCAGTTACAACAGTTTGTTGAATGATTATCCGAAGTTACAAATATCATTGAAAAAAGTGACGCTCAGCAACTGACCCATATTTATGACGGTTGCAATGTCACGGCGTCATGTAATTCCATTTTGCCACCTCCTGAAGAAGCAAAATCCATGGGGAAGCTACATTCACTTAACAACTAGGTTATTAATTTAACAGCTGCAGTGGTTCACTTCACAACCGTGGGCATACAATGGGCAAAACTCGCTTAACCGTCTCTCTTAGCGACCGAACTTTTGAGCTCAGTTGTGATCATAAATTGAGGACTACCTGTATTATTAACTCTCCCTGACCTTTGATTAAAGTTTTAATGCTGCCGTGCTATTTTTAAATGTTTACGGCATTGCTTTTGTTCATGGCAGTGCTGGTCATTTGGTCTATTTGGAAGGTACGTTTTTTTAAAAAATTTAAATTATCAAGGGATTTCCCCCCCCTTGAACTGAGCCACGTTCATCAGAAATCGCATGCTGATTTTGCAATTCAATGGAATAAATTGAAACGCCCTTTGGAAAAAAATATTCAAAGGCTGCCCTCCCCACCCCCGCTAAAAAATGGTCACCGGTCCAGCTGCATTATGGAGGCAGCCTTTGCCTTAATTCAATAAATGAAATAAAGACAAACGGATCTTGGAGTCCTAGTGGACAACCATTTAAAGAGGAGCCAGCCGTGTGCAGCAGCTGCCAAAAAAGCCAACACAGTTCTAGGCTGCATCAACAGAGGGATAGAATCAAGATCACCTGAAGTGTTAAGACCACTTTATAAGGCCTTGGTAAGGCCACACTTGGAATATTTGCATTCAGTTCTGGTCGCCACGATGTAGAAAAGATGTGGAGACTCTAGAAAGAGTGCAGAGAAGAGCAACAAAGAGGATTAGGGGACTGGAGACTAAAACATATGAAGAAGAACGGTTGCAGGAACTGGGCATGTCTAGTTTAATGAAAAGAAGGACCAGGGGAGACATGATAGCAGTCTTCCGATATCTCAGGGACTGCCACAAAGAGGAGGGTGTCAAACTATTCTCCAAGGCACCTGAGTGTAGAAAAAGAAGCAATGGGTGGAAACTAATCAAGGAGAGAAGCTACTTAGAACTGAGGAGAAATTTCCTGACAGTTAGAACAATTAATCAGTGGAACAGAAGTTGCCTCCAGAAGTTGTGAATGTCCCAACACTGGAAGTCTTTAAGAAGATGTTGGATAGCCATTTGTCTGAAACGGTATAGGGTTTCCTGCCTAGGCAGGGGGTTGGACTAGAAGACCTCCAAGGTCCCTTCCAACTCTACTATTGTATTGTATTGATTTCTCTGTACTGTCCATCCTTAAAAGTGCAAATTGCTTGTTATAATTTCCGACGTTGAGTTTGCTTTTTGGACTTTCAAGTTCACCTTGAATATTATTTTTCCTTCTCTGCTTTCTTTTTCTTTTTAAAGGAGCTTATAAGCAGAATAAAAGGGACAAGGTGGCTAAGATGCTGAGCTTGTCAATCAGAAAGGTCGGCAGTTCAGTGGTTCGAATCCCTAGCGCCGCGTAACGGAGTGAGCTCCCGTGACTTGTCCCAGCTTCTGCCAACCTAGCAGTTCGAAAGCAGGTAAAAAGAAAATGCAAGTAGAAAAATAGGAACCACCTTTGGTGGGAAGGGAACAGCGTTCTGTGCGCCTTTGGCGTTTAGTCATGTCGGCCACATGACCATGGAGACGTCTTCGGACAGCGCTGGCTCTTCGGCTTTGAAACAGATGAGCACCGCCCCCTAGAGTCAGGAACGACTGGCACATATGTGCGAGGGGAACCTTTGTCTTTACCTATAATCTGCACACATTTGTGCGTATTGAATTTTCCTACGATTCTGATTTATGTGGGTGTGGTGCTCCCTTTCCCTGTCACATCCAAAAAGATTGGGTTTAGTGAATATTTCTTTTTCTTTTTAAAAAAAATCAAGCTGTTTTCTTCCGTTTGGGATTTGTGGATATGATGTTTTTGGACTCCTTCGGGAAATGGGGATAATTTCATAATGATTTCCTTTGGGAAGCAAAGTGGAGATAATTTCAACATTTATTTTCTAGAGATTTGAGATGAGATAAGTTTGTGCAATCTTTGCCCTTAGCTGTATGTCAGTAAGTTGGATAAACATTGTGTTTTTAAAATTATTATTATTATCTTCATGGGAAGCCTTTGGTTCTTTCCCATCCTGGGAGGTTTCCTTGCAGACATTTCATGACCCAGCGAAGTAACACTATCAGTATTAGAAGGGAGAGGGGTTTACTCTCAATTTATATGCAAGTGGCAAGCTGTATTGGTGTGAATGTTCTTAGTGGTTTCTTGATTGTTGTTTAATGCTTGTTTGTTTGTCTGGGGTTAATACAAGATTAATTGGGTTTCACTCCTATGAAGTGGGAGGAGGAGGAGGAGGAGTCCTTGGTGATCTCTGGTGGTTTTCTTGCAGACGTTTTATGATCCAACTAGGGAACACCATCAGTACTAGAAGGGAGTTTGGCTTGCAGAGAGGAGGAGGAAGAGGAGGACTGTGGGATCCTTTACGCTCTCTGAGCTTGGTTTTCTTGCAGACATTTCATGACCCAACTAGGGAACACAATCAGTGTTGCAAAGGATTGGGGTTTGCAAGGAGGAGAAGGAGGAGGAGGAGGAAGAGGAGGACTGTAGGGTGCATGGCGCTTTGAGTTTGGGGGTTTTCTTGCAGACGTTTCATGATCCAACTAGGGAATATCATCAGTGCTACAGGGGGGATAGGGAGAGGAGGAGGAGGAGGAGGGGGAGTGGGGAAGAGGGGCAGGGGGAGGAGAACGACTGTGGGCTCCTTGGTGTTCTTTGACCTGGTGCTTTTGTTGCAGACGTTTCATGACCCAGCTAGGCAACATCATCAGTCATTTGAATTAGAAAGCAAGCAATTCTGTTCAAATGCCTTTACTGGACTACTAACAAAGAAAGAGCAAGTAGCTTCCTCTCTTATGATCTATGTGCTTCTTTATTGGTCCATTAAAAGGAATTTATTGATGTTATCAAATCTTTTTGGAATCTGGAAGCCATAAATCATTGTGTTGCCTACATTCATCATTGAAGGAAAAGCTCACATTTATTTCACTTGCGGCGAAAGTAAATTTGAACCATTTCCCCCTCCCCCTTAAGCTCACAAACACTCATCCCATCCCCCACCCACCCAAAATTGATCCACAGACACCTGGGACTCCACCCTTTCGTCTCCTTTTCTATCTTTTCTTTTCCTCTTTTTCCTTCCTTCTCCTCCTCTTCCTCTATCCTTCCCTTTTCTCCCCCTCTCCTCCTTTTCCTCCTCTTCCTCCTCTTTCTGTTTTCTCTTCCATTCTTCCTCCTCCTCCTCTTTTCTTCTTGCCTCTTCCCCTCTTCTCCTCCACTATTCTCTCCTCTCCCTTTTTTTCCTCCTTCTACCTTTTCCCCTCATTTCCCCTTTCCCCCCTCCTTCTCCTTCCCTCGCCCCCTTCTCTTCCATCTCCTCTCTTTTCTCTTCCTCTTCTTCCTCCCTCCCTATTCTTTTCTCCTCCCTTCACTTTTCTCTTCTTTCTTCAACCTCTTGTTGCCCCTTCCTTCTTTCATCCTCCTCTTTTCTTCCTACCTCCTTCCTCTTCTTTTCCTCTTTTTTCTCTTTTCCTCATTCTCTTCCTCTTCTTTCCCTGCCCTCCTCTTCCCTTCTCCTCCTTCTTTCTCTTCTTCCCTTCTTCTCCTTTTCTCTTCTTCTCCCCTTCTCCTCCTTCCCTTCTGCTCCTCCTTCTCTGACTCTTCATCCCTTCTTCTCCTTCTCTTCCTTGCCTTCTCTTTTCGCTTCCAATTTTTCCCTTTTGTCCTCCTTCTCCATCTTCTTCTCATCTTTATCCCCTCCTCCTCCTCCTCCTCCTCCTCCTCTCCCCATTCTTTCCCTCTTCCTATCCTCCCCACCTCCTCCTGCTCTTTTCTCCCCCTTTCTCCTCCTCCTCCTCCTCTTCTTTTCTCTTTTCCTCTTCCTTCCCACCTCCCCACTCCTTGGAGATCCAAGATGGCTAACAACCAGATGCTATCAACCCTTTGCCTCCAAATACCATCACCAAAATCATTATAAACCAGTTGAGACTCACACCCTCCTCCCAGCAGCTGGCTAAAGGGGAAAGTTTTGAGCCCAGTCCTATAAGCAAGAATTTGGAGGCCAAGGCATCTCCTGAGAGAGAGAGACCCTCTCCCTCTGGGTCTTCTAGTCTGACTCCCTAGGACAGGGGTGGACAATTAACTTTCCCAATGGGCCCCATGAGAAACTGGACTGTTGCAGAAGGCCAAGAGAATAGCCTGAACTTATATATATATATTTGTGTGTGTGTGTAGCAATTGCCTTCAAAAAACAACAACCAAAAAACCAATGGAGCTACACAGGAGGTCCTCAACTTATGAACACAATTCTGCCCAACTGTTCTGTGGCTAAGCGACAGTTGCTCAGTGAACTTTGGACCATCTTACAATACAATACAATAGCAGAGTTGGAAGGGACCTTGGAGGTCTTCTAGTCCAACCCCCTGCCTAGGCAGGAAACCCTATACCGTTTCAGACAAATGGCTATCCAAAATCTTCTTAAAGACTTCCAGTGTTGGGGCATTCACAACTTCTGGAGGCAACTTCTGTTCCACTGATTAATTGTTCTAATTGTCAGGAAGTTTCTCCTCAGTTCTAGGTTGCTTCTCTCCTTGATTAGTTTCCACCCATTGCTTCTTGTCCTGCCCTCAGGTGCCTTGGAGAATAGTTTGACTCCCTCTTCTTTGGGGCAACCCCTGAGATCTTACAACCTTTCTTGACACAGTGGTTAAGTGAATAACGGCAGTGGTTAGTAAACCGTTGTTAAGTGAATCTGGAATCCCCATTTACTTCTCAGAAGGTCATAAAAACATATCACATGACCCAGGCGTGGGTTACTACCATGGACCCGAACCAGTTCTCCGGGCAGAACCATTGGTGCTGCCATCTTGTTTTTCACTTCTGTGCATGCGCAGAACAATTTTTATTGCACTGTGCATATGCGCATGTAGTGCGCCCACGAGCAAACCGGCAGTAGTACCTTCCATAAACCCCCCCCAGGGACACCGCTACCATCATAAACAGGAGTCAATTGTCAATAATTCTGATCATGTGACCGTAGGGATGCTGCAACGGTCATTAAATGTGAAAAATGGTCATAAGACACTTTTTTCAATGCCATTATAACTTTGAATGGTCAATAAATGTAGGATTGTAAATTGAGGACTACCTGTAACAGAATAACGGAGCAACAACAGAATAACAGAGTTGGAAGGGACGTTGGAGGTCTTCTAGTCCAACCCTCTGTTCAAGCAGGAAACCCTACACCACTTCAGACAAATTCCAATCACTGAAATCCTCCACCCACAATAGAATATCAGAATAACAACAGAGTAACAGAATAACAAACAGAACTACAGTATAACAGAAGAGTTGGAAGGGACCATGGAGGTCTTCTAGTCCAACCCCCTGCTCAAGCAGGAGACCCTGTGCCATTCCACACAAGTTGTCTGTCTAATCTCTCTAGTCAACAAAGAGGATTAGGGGTCTGGAGGCTGAAACATATGAAGAACAGTTGCAGGAACTAGGTATGTCTAGCTTAAGAGAAAGAAGGACTAGGGGAAACATGATAGCAGTCTTCCAATATCTCAGGGGTCGCCACAAAGAAGAGGGAGTCAAACTATTGTCCAAAGCACTTGAGGGTAGAACAAGAAGCAATGGGTGGAAACTAATCAAGGAGAGAAGCAACTTAGAACTGAGGAGAAATTTCCTGACAGTTAGAACAATTAATCAGTGGAACAACCTGCCACCAGAAGTGTAGATGCCCCAACACTGGAAGTTTTTCAGAAGATGCTGGATATCCATTTGTCTGAAGTAGTGTAGGGTTTCCTGCCTAAGCAGGGGGTTGGACTAGAAGACCTTCAAGGTCCCTTCCAACTCTGTTATTCTATTCTATTCTATTCTATTCTATTCTATTCTATTCTATTCTATTCTATTCTATTCTATTCTATTCTATTCTATTTATTATTCTATTCTATTATATTCCATTCCAATCTATTTTAATCTTATTCTATTCTATTGTATTCTATTTTATTTCCTGTATTTATTATTCTATTCTATTTTCTGTATTTATTATTCTATTCTATTCTATTCTATTCTATTCTATTCTAATTCTCTATATTTATTATTCCATTCCTATTCTATTTCATTCCATTCCAATCTATTCTAATCTTATTCTATTCTATTCCTATTTTCTATATTTATTATTCTATTCTATTCTCTATATTTATTATTCTATTCTAATTCTCATTCTATTCTTATTCTATTCAATTAAATTCTAATTTAATTCTATTCTATTTTCTATATTTATTATTCTATTCTATTCTATTCTCTATATTTATTATTCTATTCTATTCTAATTCTCTATATTTATTATTCTATTCCATTTCATTCTATTCTTTCCTATATTTATTATTCCATTCTATTCTAATTTTCATTCTATTCTTATTCCATTCTTTTCAATTCAATTCAATTCAATTTAATTCTAATTTAATTCTATTCTATTTTCTATATTTATTATTCTATTCTCTATATTTATTATTCTATTCTATTCTATTCTAATTCTCTGTATTTATTATTCTATTCTATTCCATTCTATTCTATTTTCTATAGTTATTATTCTATTCTATTCTCTATATTTATTATTCTATTCTATTCTATTCTATTCTATTCTATTCTATTCTATCCTATCCTATTCTAATTCTGTTCTATTCTAATTCTAATTCTAATTCTAATTCTAATTCTAATTCTAATTCTATTCTATTCTATTCTTTAAAATCTGCAGTGTTAAAATCCACCCATCCCTCAACCCCAGCTAGCTCATCTTTAAGGGGAGTGCAAGTAGGAAATCATCCTCGGACCATCTTCCCTCCATAGTCAAAAGCCAATTTAGGAAATTTAGGAAAATGTCCAATTTTTAACAGTTGCCTCCCTCAGCATCGTAAAGCTCCAGCCGCATGGGAGGGCACTTCCCCCCCCACATAATGCATGACCCACCTCCTCAACTTCCTCTTCTCTCTCACAAGCAATTCCAAAGTTGTTTGGCTGGATTCCCCCAGTTTGTTTGTCACAGCATGTCGGGGAAGGTTTTTATGTTCCAGAGCTCGGACCAAAAACAGCTGGCCGGAGAGGGCCAAACATCAGCCAAGCTTTGACAGATGCCGAAATGCAGAACTGCTGCAGCAGCAGGGCAAGGGGAGAAATCTGCTAAAAATACAATACAATACAATACAATACAATAGCAGAGTTGGAAGGGACCTTGGAGGTCTTCTAGTCCAACCCCCTGCCTAGGCAGGAAACCCTATACCGTTTCAGACAAATAGCTATCCAACATCTTCTTACAGACTTCCAGTGTTGGGCATTCACAACTTCTGGAAGCAGATTGTTCCACTGATTAATTGTTCTAACTGTCAGGAAATTTCTCCTCAGTTCTAAGTTGCTTCTCTCCTTGATTAGTTTCCACCCATTGCTTCTTGTTCTACCCTCAGGTGCTTTGGAGAATAGTTTGACTCCCTCTTCTTTATGGCAACCCCTGAGATATTGGAAGACTGCTATCATGTCTCCCCTAGTCCTTCTTTCTCTTAAGCTAAACATACCCAGTTTCTGCAACCGTTCTTCATATGTTTTAGTCTCCAGTCCCCTAATCCTCTTTCTTGCTCTTCTCTGCACTCTTTCTAGATTCTCCCCATCTTTTCTACATCGTGGCGACCAGAACTGAATGCAGTATTCCAAGTGTGGCCTTCCCAAGGCCATTATAAAGTGGTATTAACCCTTCATGTGATCTTGATTCTCTCCCTCTGTTTATAGAATCAGGATCACGTGAAGGGTTAATACCACTTTATATTAAAACCATCCAGAGGAATAAGAGAGCTCCGATTTGGGCACCTGGTTGCAAAGACTACGTTGCCCAAGAGCCAGGGTTCCTAAGGTTGTATTCGCTACTGTGGTGACAGGCAGGGCAGGGATAACTTCTCCCCGGTGGGGAATCCAACAGGTGGAGTGCCAGTAAAGCAAGAGCAGGAAATGCTCTTCCCTCTGTTGAATATCAGCTTGCTAAACTGGCTGGAGATGCTGACTTGGAAAGAAGACCAACAGGAGAAGCTAAATAAATGTTGTTTTTAGGATTAGGGCTTTGTTAAAAGCCTGAATTAAGCCTGTGCGATGCAAGGCTACAGGTAGTCCTCGATTTAGGACTGTTTGTTTAGAAGGTAATGTTGTCCATGCTGGGAAGAAGTGGGGTTCTAGCTTCTACCACTGATGATGTTACCTAGTTGGGTCATGAAATGTCTACAAGAAAACGACCATAATCAGAGAGGACCAAGGACCCCACAATCTTCCCCTTCCTCTTCCTCCTCTTCCTCCTCTTCTCCACAAGCCCCCCTTCCTTCTAGCACTGATGACATTCCCTAGTTGGGTCATGAAACGTCTACAAGCAAAAAACCAAGCTCAGAGTGCACCAAGGACCCCACAGTCGTCGTCGTCCTCCTCCTCCTCCTCCTCCTCCTCCTCCTCCTCCTCCTCCTCCTCCTCCTCCTCCTCCTCCTCCTCCTCCTCCTCCTCCTCCTCCTCCCCCTCCTCCTCCTCCCCCTCCTCCTCCTCCTCCCCACTCCGGAAATTCCATTCCTTCTAGTACTGATGATGTTATTTAGTTGGGTCACAAAACATCTGCAAGAATACCATTAAGCTCAGAGACCACCAAGAGGCTCACCGTTCAACCCTGAGCTACAGATATTCTCTTTTATTGGTTGATAAATAGGAATAAATCATTGCAGGAATGGCAGATAAATTGCTTCGGGCTTTTATAGACATTTTGCCTGATTAAATAATTAGCTCCACACAGCTTTCAGAAGAGAGAGGAAAGGAGGGCAGGAGAGAAGAGAAAGAAGAGAATATGGAAGGGAAGGGAAGAGAAAGAGAAGAGAGAGAAAATGGAAAGAGAAAAGAAAGAGAATGAGAAAGAGAAGAGAAAGAGAAAATGGAAGAGAAGAAGGAAGGGAAGAGAAGGGAAAGGAAGGGAAGAGAAGAAGGAAGGGAAGGGAAGAGAAGAGAAGAAGGAAGGGAAGAAAAGAGAAGGAAAAGAAGGGAAGAGAAGAAGGAAGGGAAGGGAAGGGAAAGGAAGGGAAGAGAAGAAAGAAAGAAAGGGAAGGGAAGAGAAAAGAAGGGAAAGGAGGGAAAGAGAAGAGAAGGGAAAAGAAGGGAAGGGAAGAGAAGAAGGAAGGGAAAGGAAGGGAAGAGAAGAGAAGGGAAGGGAAGAAAAGAGAAGGGAAAGAGAAAATGGAAGAGAAGGAAGAGAAGGGAAGAGAAGAAAGAAGGGAAGGGAAGAGAAGAGAAGGAAGGGAAGAGAAGAAGAAAGGGAAGGGAAGAGAAGAGAAAGGAAGGGAAGAGAAGAAGAAAGGGAAGAGAAGATAAGAAAAGAGAAGGGAAGAGAAGAAGGAAGGGAAAGGAAGGGAAGAGAAGAAGGAAGGGAAGAGAAGACAAGAGAAGACAAGAGAAGCGGAAGGGAAGGGAAGAGAAGAGAAGAGAAAGAGAAGGGAAAAGAGATGTGAACTTGGCAACAGACCTACAAGAAAAAATTCAATGCCAGCAATCAAACATGGGAAGGTGGCCAATCAAAATAGCAGCACAATTTTGCTAGAGCATAAACTGAGTGTCCCCAATTCCCCCTGGAACAACCCCACCCCCCCTTCCCCTTTCCTACTTTAATTGCCAGCAAAAGAATAAATGTAATTGAACAAAAATACAAGAAATAGGCCAGATAGAAAGAGTGCCTCTAAGCACGCACAGACTTTCTGACTCTCTGGTGAAAAAGTGATGTAAAGCGCACCTTTGCATTTAATGTGTATGTGTGTGGGTGTGGGTGGGTGTCTTTTAAAATAAAAATAGTTGAAATAATAATGTAAGGTCCTTGGTGTTCTCTGAGCTTTGTAGTTTTCTTGCAGACATTTCATGACCCAACTAGGGAACTTCATCAGTGCTGGAAGGAAGGGAGTTGCAGGGAGGAGGACTATAGGGTCTCTGAGCTTGGTGATTACTTTTAAAGAAAGAAAAAAGGAAGGAAGGAATGGAGGAGGGAGGGAAGAGGGAGGAAGAAAGAAAAGAGAAAGAGAAAGAAAGAAAGAAAGAAGGGAGGGGGAAGGGAGGGAGAAGGGAGGGAGGAAGAAAGGAACAAGAGAGAGAAAGATAGATAGACAAACAGAAAGAAAAAAGACAGGGAGGGAGGGAGGAAGAAAGGAAGGAAATAAGGAAAGAAAGGGAGGGAGGAGGAAAAAGAAAGAGAGAGAAATAGAAAGAAAGAAGACAGGGAAGGAGGAAGGGAGGAAATAAGAGAAGAAAGGGAGGGGGAGGGAGAAAGAAAGGAAAGAGAGAGAATGATAGATAGATAGATCAAAAAAGAGGGAGGAGGAAAGAGCGAGAAAGAAAGAAAAGAAGAAAACAGAGGGAGGGAGGAGGAAAGAGTGAGAAAGAAAGAAAGAAAGAAAGAAAGAATGAAAGAAAGAATGAAAGAAAGAAAGAAAAAGAAAGAAAGATGCAAATGCACCTTTTCTCTAAACCTAAAGATTAAAATAAAAACTTGATATCATGGTGTTCAGGTGTGGAAAAGAAAGTTATTAATAAATTCAAATAAAGGGAGAAACAGCATGGGGCAAGACAAGTGATCCCCTTTTACAACCGTCTGACAAGCGAATGCCTGATTCACTTAACAACCGTGCTACTAACTTAACAGTTGCAGTGATTCACTTAACAACTGTGGCAAGAGAGGTTGTAAGATGGGGCTAAAACTCACTTAACAACTGAGGTCGGATTTTGATCATGTGCTGCAATGGTCAGAAATATGAAAATTGGTGATGTCACTTTTTCAGTGCCATTGTCACTTCGGACAGTCACTAAGTGAATGGGCATGACCTGTGTTCCACATAAACCTCTAAAATACTTTTTATTTGGATATTTAAAGGTTGTTTTGAGAGGCGGACATGAGAAATACATTGCCGATTGTGGCACCTGGAGGAAATTATGATTTCGTAGAAATGACTAAATCTGGCAAGGCAGCCTGAAGGGCCAAAGCTCATAGGAAAGAAAGAATATGCTTGGCTCTCTTTATAGATGCTTTTGGGGTGGGAAGTTAGTGATTAGAGAAAAGGGCAAAACTGCTTGAAGGTCAACAGTGGCAGATCCTTGATAAGGAGGCTGTCCAAATTAAAAGGTCAATTAAAAGGCCAGCAGTTATAAGTAGAAGGGGGGGAGGGGAGGCAAATTCCAGGAATCTCTAAGAAGTGAAAATTGAAATGTCTCGATAGTAATGCCTTCATTTGTCCATCCGTCCATCCAATCTCTGTTCCCCCCCCCATATTCTGTGTCTGCCTGTCTCTATCCATCCACCCATCCAATCTTTTGTGTATTCTCTCTATCATTTAGCTAATCTTTCTCTCTTATTGTCACTATTCTGTCTGTCCATCCATCATTATCATCTCTCTCTCTCATATTATCTATCTATCTATCTATCCTATCTATCTCTATCTCTCCATCCATCCATTCATCCATCCATCCATCCAATATCATTTAGCTAATCTTTCTCTCTTATTGTCACTATTCTGTCTGTCCAACAATCCATCCATCCATTCAACTTCTGTCCTCTTTCTCTCTCTCTCTTATTCTGTATCTATCTATTTATCTCTCTCTCTTATTCTGTATCTATCTATTTATCTCTATCTATCTATCTATCTATCTATCTATCTATCTATCTATCTATCTATCTATCATCGTCTGTCTATCTATCTATCTATCTATCTATCTATCTATCTATCTATCTATCATCGTCTGTCTATCTATCTATCTATCTATCTATCTATCTATCTATCTATCTATCTATCTATCTATCTATGCTATCCATCCAACCATCCATCCATCCATCCAGCCAGCCAGCCAGCTGGCCAGCCGTCCGTCTGTCCATCTTTTGTGTATTCTATCATTTAGCTAATCTTTCTCTCTTATTGTTAATATTCTGTCTATCCATCCGTCCATCCATCATTATCATCTCTCTCTCTCTCTCTCTCTCTCTCTCTCTCTCTCTCTCTCTCTCTCTCTCTCTCATATTATCTATCTATCTATCTATCTATCTATCTATCATCTATCTATCCATTGATCCATCTCTCTCTCTATACATCCATACATCCATCCATCCATCCATATTTCTGTCCTCTCTCTCTCTCTCTCTCTCTCTCTCTCTCATATTCTGTATCTATCTCTCTATCTATCCGTTCATCTAATCTTTTGTGTATTCTCTCTATCATTTAGCTAATCTTTCTCTCTTATGGTCACAATTCTGTCTGTCTGTCCATCCGTTCATCATCATCATCATCATCATCATCATCATCATCATCATCATCATCCAGTACCCCCCCTCTCGTTTACTGATTTACTGGTAGAAAGAGTTAAAGGGGAACTGGAGAAATTCACACCAAATTTCTGAATTTCTTGCTACTTTGCGTGGCTGGGAAAACCGCAAGCAGAAAATAATCAATAGCAACAACCAGCAGGAATAAAAACAGTTCGAGGCCACCAATCCTCCAGTTGACAATTGGGCAGCTTCCAAAACCAACTGACCGGTGAACAGGTGAGACAGAATCCCAGGTATGATGGAATAAACCATGACCAGAAACCCCTCCCCCTTTCATTTTAATTCTCCAATCAATCAACCTAGCATCTTTCAAGTACCTAGGACTACAACCACCATCATTCAGAGCCGGCCTGCTAGCCTGATTATCTGGCTCAGTCCAAGAAGATGCTTGCAGGTTGGTTACAATCAAGCTGGGCTATAGCCGTGGCAGTCCTTGACTTACAACAGTTCATTTAGGGACCCTTCAAAGTTACAACGGACTGAAAAAAGTGATTTTTCCCCCCCACATTGCAATATTTTCATGGTCGCATGAGCCAAATTCAGAATGCTTGGAAAACTGACTCACATTTATGACGGTTGCAGTGTCCTGGGGTTACATGATCCCTTTTTGTGACCATCTGACAAAGTTGATGGGGAAGCCAGATTCACTTAAAAACCTGTGTTCCTAATTTAACAACTGCAGCGATTCACTTAACAACGGTGGCAAGAAAGGTCGTAGAAGGGGGCAAAACTCACTTAACAAATGTCTCCCTTAGCAACAGAAATGCTGGGCTCATATTGTGCTCGTAAGTTGAGGACTACCTGAATTAAAAAAAAAAATCTCCCAAATCTTTGATCCACATTGTAAATTACTTACTGAGAACTTAATTGCGTTCTTTCTTCTTTAGTTAAGCATTTCTTCCATCCTACTTTTATAAAACATTTATACTCTGCATTTATGAAACATTTATGCCCTGCATAAATATAAAGCCAAAGAACCTTTGCTTTTATAAATATACATGGATTTATTAAATAGAGGCAATTTCATTGACTTAGGAATTTCTTATGTGAATAAAAAGGTGTCATTTTGCCATTTTTCCCCATTAGTTAAGTATTTTTTCACCCTGTATTTATAAACAAAGGCTCTTTGCTTTTATAAATACACATAGATGGATGCAATTTTATTTATTTAAGCCTTTCTTACTATACAAAAGTAGCATTTTGTATTCTTTCTCTTTCGTTGCTTCTTCACCCTATATTTATAAAACCAAAGACTTTTTGCTTTTATAAATACACATGGATTTATTAAAAAGATGCAATTTTATTTATTCAAGCATTTCTTATACATGAGTAGGAAGGACATCATCTTGCAATTTTTATCTTTAATTAAGTATTTTTAATACTGTATTTATATAACCAAATAACTTTTGTTTTTATAAATAAGCATAAATATATTACATAGATGCCATTTTTATTTGCCGAAGCATTTCCCATATGAATATAAAAGGCATCTTATCATTTTTCCTCCAGTCAAGCTGTTGTACACACTATATTAATAAAATCAAAGACTTTATGCTTTTATAAATATACACAGATTTATTAAAAAGATGCAACTTTATTTATTGAAGTGCTTCTTACAATATATCCAAAAACAACTTCTTGCAATTTAATCCCTTTAGTTGTTTCACCACTTTATATTTATAAAACTAAATGTCCTTTGCTGTAGTAAATATATATATATACGTGTAATCAATAGATATAATTCTATTTATTTAACCATTTCTTACACTAATCAGAAAAGGCACCTGTCTACAGATCTCAATCTGCACATAGCTTTTCCAATCTCACAAACAACCTTGTGAGACCTGTTAGATACTTGTTCTAACTTCAGTGGTTTCCACCAAGGTCCTCTGTTACGGCGGGAACAGAGGTTTAATCCTACTGGTCGAAGGGTCTGACAGCTCCCTATAAAAGGGCTGCTGTCAGACTCAACCTTCACTGGATTGTTCTCACTTGTTGTACTTAATAAAGAGCTGTTGTTACTGTTAAGCCTGTGTGTGCCTATCCATTACCCAATCTAACACTGGCAACGAAGGTGGGATTGGAAGGAAACTAAGCGAACCAAAAAGAGCATAGCAATCCAGCAAGGACATCCAGCCCGGAGCTCAGCGCGGCTTCGAGCAGCCATTTTTGAATGGCAAACTCAAAATGCCCTCAGAACACAAAATGCACGCCCCACCAACTTCGTATGACCCAGTCACCGAGCACTGGGACTCGTACATGCTACGATTTGACTGCTTCCTTGAGGCAAATGACCTCATGGGCCTTTCTGAAGGCCGCAAGAAGAACATGTTCCTTGGATACTGTGGCCGGGAAGTGTTCGAGACGGCGAAAGACCTTTCTGAGCTGACACCGCTGCAATCAGTCGCTTGGTCCGTGTTCAGCAGACGCTGAGGACCTACTATGTCCCCAAGCCATCCAAGCACGTCCGCTGGCATGAGTTTAACATCAGGAACCAGAAAGAGGGTGAGTCGATAAATGAGTATGTTGTGGCGCTTCGCATGGCCGCAGCGTACTGCGAATTCCGAGACCTGGACAAGCTGATTCTGGACTGCATAATTTGCGGCGTGCGGGATATTAATTTACAGAGGAGGTTACTCGCTAAATCTAACCTCACTCTGCAGATCGCCTAGGATGAGGCCAGGGTGTCCGAATCAGCCGTCAAATCTACTGAGACTCTGCAGCGCCAAAGTGCTCCACAAGACGCATGAAAGAGTACACGCGTACATCGCAAGGCCGCAGAGCCCAAGAGCTCAGAGGGCAAGGAAGATGACAGCTGCTGCATGCACAGTAGCCACGCCTAGCCGGCACGTGAATTCAAACTGCGTCTCCTGCCTTGTGCTAGCTGCGGAGGAGACCATGCCAGATCGGTTTGCCATTTCCATGACGCAACCTGCCAGTGCTGCGAGCGAAAGGGGCACATCGCCAAAGTGTGCCGGAGCGAATTCCCTGCCACTACTTGGCAGCCTAGAAGCACACCAAACCACCAACAGAGACCCAACCAAGGGGCCTGGCAAAAGCCACCACAGTGCTCAGAGGGCAACAATAGAGTCACCTACCATATGTCATGTCACGATGTTAAAAAGTTTGCTAGGCCTGAACTGAATGAATTGACACTCAAGAGTTAAACTAAGAAAGAGTTATTGCGCAGGTCATAAAAGTTCTTATCTGAAAGTGATTTATTGCGCATGCGTTACACATTCCAAAATTCCTTTCTTCTTTGTCCGGCTGCCAAGCAGAGCTGGCAAACGGAGCTTTCATTATCAAAATGTAACAATTAGTTTATTTTACTTTTATTTACTTTTATTAAAGTTTGTTTATTAATTAGAATACTTCTTAAAGACTTTTATTTTCTTAATATCTCAAAAGATATGCGGAAGGGAATCAGCCTCGGTCCATAGACCTCATTTTCTACAGGGTGTTTTTCCCCTGACATGTCAATCGGCCAAGTCCACACCAGGCGGCCAAAAAAGCTGAAGGTCACAGTCCTCATCGAGGACTCTCCATGTGAGATGGAGATCGACACCGGGTCATCACTGACCATTATGCCGTGGTCTATCCTACAGCAGGCTATCCCTAGTCTAAAGAAGCAGCATCTTCACCCCCCTGACATCCGCCTACACGATTACCAGGGAAACCGGGTCCCCATCATGGGCCAAGGCACCTTCCAGGTGAAGTTCAAGCAGTTCAGCGGGAAACTCCCAGTGACAGTGGTCAGCGGCAACCTGTAGAGCCTCCTAGGGCTAGATTGGTTCCAAGCCCTGGGCCTAGAAGTGACCGGCATCAACGCCTTGAAAGACGATGGTGCTGAAGCCATCTTTAAGGAGTTCGAGGACGTCTTCAGCACCGGTCTGGGTAAGTATGTGGGAACTCCAATTTCCTTTAGTTTGGACCTCAACATAGCCCCAATAAGGCTAAACCTCGGAGATTACCTTTTGCTCTCCGCCCCAAAATTGACAGGGAAATTGACAAGCCAGGGAATCCAAGAGCCAGTCGATCACGCACGCTGGGAGACCCCTAGAGTGACACCTGTCAAATCTGACGGGTCTGTCAGCATCTGCACGGACTACAAGTACACAATAAATAAAGCGCTACAACAAAGCGCCTACCCCAGTGATGGCGAACCTTTTTTGGCTCGCGTGCCACAAGTGGGGGGAGCGCAGGGGGGTCGAGTGCGGGCGTGCCGCACCCATAATCCAACGTGTGACCCCCCAGTGCACATGCGCGCAAAACGCGCGACACCCCCCCCCCCCATTTTTACATGTTTTTTTGCCCTCCCCAGGCTCCAAAGGCTTTATAGGAGCCTGGGGAGGGCGAAAAGAGCCTCCCCGCCCCCCCGGAGGCTTCAGGGACCGTCCCTGAAGCCTTCGGAGCGCTTAAAACCACCCTCCGAGCAAACGGGAAGTCACTTCTGGGTTGCTCGGAGGGTGGTTTTAAGCGCTCCGAAGGCATCAGGGAAGCCTCGGATGGTCCCTTAAGCCTCCGGAGCGCTTAAAATGACCCTCCGAGCAACCCGGAAGTCACTTCCGGTTTGCTCGGAGGGTGGTTTTAAGCGCTCCGAAGGCTTCAGGGATGTTCCCTGAAGCCTCCGGGGGGGTGGGGGAGGCTCTTTTCGCCCTCCCGAGGCTCCTATAAAGCCTCTGGAGCCTGGGGAAGGCGAAAAATAGCTTTTAAAAAGGTGAACTCAGCTGGCCAGCGCGCGCATGCGCTCTGGCCAGCTGACAGGGCAGCGCCTCACGTGCCCTGACAAATGGCTCCGCGTGCCACTTGTGGCACGCGTGCCATAGGTTCGCCATCACGGGCCTACCCTGTACCCATTGTACAGCATCTCATTCATTCATTAGGCCCCGGAAAAATTTCACAAAATTGGACATGGCGAAGGCATACCAACAATTGCCTGTAGATAGCACTATGGCGGAGGCCCAAACCATTGTGACGCACAAGGGTGCATTCAAATGTCACTGCCTGCAATTCGGCATTAGTATCGCCCTGGACTGTTCCAAAGCGTCATGGAACAGCTTTTGCAGGGAATTCCACGAGTCGTCCCCTATTTTGACGACATCTTGGTATCGGATGCAAATGAGGTGCAACTTTTCAAATATGTACGAACAGTTTTGGCTCGAATTAGAGACAAAGGCCTCCATCTCAAAAAAGAGAAATGCCAAATTAACGTGCCAAGGGTTGAATTCTTAGGGTACCAAATCGATGGCTCTGGGATTCACCCGAACGCACAAAAAATTAAAGCAATCCAGGACGCCCCCACACCTCGCAATCAAACCAAGCTGCAGGCATTCTTCGGGCTCCTTAATTTCTACAGCATCTTTCTTAAACAGATAGCCATCGTTGCTGTGCCCTTACACCATCTCCTGGCTAAGAATGCGAAGTGGTCCTGGGGCAGAGCCGAGGCTGCCGCATTTGCTGTGGTAAAACAACTCCTGTCGGCGGACTCCTTCCTGGTACAGTACAGCCAGACCCTGTCATTAGTGCTGACCTGCGACGCTTCCCCGTTCGGAGTTGGCACCGTCCTCAGCCCCCGCATGCCCAATGGAACCGAAGTCCCTATTGCATTTTATTCCAGGACCTTGTCTGCCGCAGAGCAGAACTACACCCATCTGGACTATGAGGCTTTGGCTGCAGTGGCCGGAGTAAAGAGGTTCCATGAGTATCTATATGGCCTGGACTTTGAACTGGTTACGGACCACAAGCTGTTGTTGGGCTTATTGGCTGGGGACCGACCTATCCCAGTGTCATTATCACTTCACATGACCAGATGGACCATCTTCCTAGCTGCCTACTCCTACTGTATCATCCACCGACCAGGATCCATTTTGGGGCACGCTGATGCACTAAGCCGCTGCCCACTGCCTGAACTTCTTGCTGACCTTACCGCCGAGCCACCATTGACTGCCTTGAGACTGGGCAGTGACATTGCCCATCATTCTACAAAGGACTCCACCATCAAACAAATTATGAACTGGGTGTGGAGGGGGTGGCCCAAGGGACCTGTTGGGGCTGATTTCAAAATGTATTTTGCCAAACTCAATGAGTTATCAGTTGTAAATGGCTGTTTAATGTGGTGGGGACCAGGTCGTTGTTTCACCCAAACAGCGCATTGCAGTATTAGAGGCTTTCCACGTAGGGCATCCTGGAATTGTCAGGATGAAGTCTTTGGCTAGGAGTTACATGTGGTGGCCTAACATAGACAGGGAGATAGAAGAATGGGTGGCTACCTGCACACTGTGCCAGGAGTCCAGACCATCTCCCCCAGAGGCACCTGCTAAGGAGTGGGAGCGACCTCAAGCACCATGGTCTAGGGTGCACATTGACTTTGCTGGCCCAGTTCATGGCCAGACATTTCTCATAGTTGTGGACGCCTACTCGAAATGGTTAGAGGTAGTCCTGATGACCTCCACTACGGCAGAAGCGGTCATCAAGGTGCTATGGAGACTTTTCTCCATGCACGGCCTGCCCAACGTCTTGGTCTCTGACAACGGGCCCCAATTCATGGCCATGCAATTTGAGACCTTCCTAGCAGCTCAGGGAATCAGGCATGCCCTGGTCGTGCCATTCCATCCCACCTCCAATGGTCAGGCGGAGAGAATGGTGAGATCTGCAAAAGAGGCCCTTTCTAAGATGGGCCTGGGAGATTGGCAAACACGGGTTGACCACTATTTGCTAATTCATCACATCACACCCAGTGCCACTACAGGGAGAAGCCCCTCCAAGCTCCTCATGGGTCGCCGGCTAAGGCCCCACTTAGACTAGCTACACCCCAATTATTCTGCCTCATCGCCCCCAGACTCCACAAGCAAGATTCGGACATTTAACACAGGGAATTTGGTATATGCCCACAACTACGCCAGGGGAACTCTATGGATTCCTGCCACAGTGATAGGCATCACCGTCCCTCGCTCTTACCTCCTAGAGCTCGAGGACGGTAGGAATTGGAGAAGGCATATTGACCAATTCCATGGCTGCCTCTCCATCTTCACTCTTAGACAACCAGAGGTAACTCCTGCACGAGTTAGCCAAAGCCCTACCCAAACGTGGCAAACACTCACTCCTTCCACGGCCAGCTCAAGCCCGAGGGTACAGGGAAACTTATCTGGTTATGTTGCAGGCCACAGAGAGCTCTGAGCGAACCGGCTCTGGAAGCTCCAGCCGCGGCCTGTGAAAGGTTCCAGGAGCTTCCACCAAGCGGAGCTGCGGAGCCAACAGGTCCGTCCGACCTGTCCAAGGAACTCCCTCCTACTGAACTGCGCAGGTCAGGCAGAGCTACCCAAAAGCCCGCCTACCTGTGTGACTACGTAACAAGTAGGGTTGTTCCATCCAAGAGGGGAGGGGTGTTAGATACTTGTTCTAACTACAGTGGTTTCCACCAAGGTCCTCTGTTCCAGCGGGAACAGAGATTTAATCCTACTGGTTGAAGGGTCTGACAGCTCCCTATAAAAGGGCTGCTGTCAGACTCAATCTTCGCTGGATTATTCTCACTTGTTGTACTTAATAAAGAGCTGTTGTTACCGTTAAGCCTGTGTGTGCCTATCCATTACCCAATCTAGCAAGACCCGTGAAGAAATTGTGACTCACAAAAAGGAATTTTGTGTCTTAATGGCACGTTTAATTCCAGATTTCTCAGGCTGCTTCTGATTTTAATACCACTTTTTAAAAATGATGCACAGAAGGCTTTTGATAATGTGAATTGGCAATTTATGTTCTTACAACTGGAACAGATGAATTTTGGTAAGAAATGTATTCAAACTATACAAGTGGTATATCATAAACAAACAGCAAAGATAATGGTAAATGGAGAATTGACAGACTCTATTGAAATAAAGAGAGGTACGAGACAAGGTTGCCCACTATCACTGTTACTATTTGTCTTAACATTAGAAGTCTTGAACAGAAAGATTAGAAAAGAAGAAGAAATAAAAGGAATGAAAATTAAAAAAGAAGAATACAAGCTGCAAGCGTTTGCAGATGATTTGGTTTTTATCCTTGAAGATCCACAAGAGACAACACCCAAATTCTTAGAAAGAATAGAGTACAGAAAAGCAGCAGGCTTGAAAATAAACAAAGACAAAACAAAGATTTTGACAAAGAACATACCATTAAGACAGAAGGAAGAGTTGGCGGAGGTTTTGCAGATTCAAGTCACAAACAAGGTTAAATACTTGGGGACATACTTATCAGCTAGATGCAGTACTCTTAAGGAGGACAATTATACCAGACTAAAGCAACAAATTGTGCTTGACTTGATGAAATGGGAAAATTTACAACTATCAATAGGAAGGAATCAATAGGAAGAATCTCTACAGTTAAAATGAACATTTTACCCAGAATCTTATACCTGTTCCAATCAGATTGGGCATGGACTTTTTGGAAGATCTAAACAAAATATTTTTGAAGTTTATTTGGCAAGGGAAAAAAGCAAGAATAAAACTCAAATTGCTACAAGATGCTAGAACAAGAGGAGGATTTGGTTTACCTGACTGGGAGTTATATTATCAAGCAACAAACCTGATGTGGATTAAGGAGTGGATAACACTAAAAAAACTCTAGATTATTGAATGTAGAGGGTCAGGATTGGTATTCATATGTGCAGATACACTCTAGATATAATGAAGATAGAAAATCAAAAGGTCTTTATAACAAAATGACTGTTAGACAAAATTTTAACAACTACTGATGAAAAAGTAATTAAAAAACTATATGGCTATTTATTAGAGGTCAAACTACAAGAGGAACAAGTTAAAGAAACTATGATAGCTTGGGGGGAAATTTTTGGACATGGGATTGATTTAGAGAAATGGCAGAAATTGTGGTCCCAAAATTATAAAATGACAATGTCAACGGCATATAGAGAAAATTTGTATAAGATGTTTTACAGGTGGCATCCACCCCCAATTGCAAGAATGGCCAAGAATAAATCGGAAAAGTGTTGGAAATATCATCGACACCAGGTTCATATTACCACATGTGGTGGACTTGCATTGAAGCTAAAAGATACTGGACTAAGATTCACATGTGGTTGGAGAAAATGATACATAAACACATAGACCTTAAACCAGATATTTTTTTATTGGGAATCATACCAGAAATTTACAATAAAGACTTGAAATATTTGATTGTAAACGTTTTAACAGCAGCTAGAATCATATTTGCAAAAAATAGGAAAAATGAAACAATACCAAAACAGGAGGAAGTTATTTGAAAGATAATGGAGTGTGCTGAAATGAGTAAATTGACATTTGAAATTAAAGAACAAGATGAGCAATTTCATAAGATATGGGACTTGTTTTATCAGTGGTTGGACAAAAAAAACTGGAAATGAAAAACGTTTTATTTATGTTTTAATTGAAGGAGATAGTGATAATACAATTATGTTGTTAAATAGATTAATAATGATACAATGAAAGACTGACATACATATGAATTAAATAATTTAGAATATTTTGTTTTAAAATGAAGGATAAGGATAATAATGAATCTATGTACATTTAATAGATGATTGGTGATATTATGAATAACTCTAAGTAGTGATGTATATTATAAAGATATCTTGTTGTTGATAAATAGTTTAATAAGGAAGTAATGAAAGATTGGTATATCTATGAACTGTATTTAGAATACTTTGTTTAAAAATGAAGGAATAACATTTTTGTTTGAATGTATGATGTACAAGGATAACAATGAACATAAACATATTTGATGGATGATCAATGAGACTATGCATAATTGAAAGTAGGGATGTATAAACATAAATAGTTGATAAATTCTTTTACACTGTAAAAACAATCAGAATGAGATAAGTGATTACATAAAGGTATATTGTTATTAAACAGACAATCAAGAATGCAAGGGAATTAGATTCGCTGAAAGGAAAGAAATATTAACTGTAATTGAATATATGATGTACAATGAAAGTGAGGTACCTAGTCATATTAGATGGAAAATTTGTGATTGTATATGTAACTGAAAATATGGATGCACAAAATCTTGTAACCAAATGACATGCTGTATGTAATGGATGAGAATTTTTTTTTATGTTGTCTTTTATGTTTAAAAAACATTATTAAAAAAAAGAGAGATTGTGACTCACAAAAGGAATTTTGTGTCTTAATGGCACGTTTAAATCCAGATTTCTCCAGGCTGCTTCTGATTTTAATACCACTTTTTAAAAATGATGTACGCTCAGGCTAAAATCTTACACTATTCTCATCTAACCCAAGTTGTTAAACTATCGGTTTGCCTGCAAAAGCAGAAAAGCCAGCACACACAAAAAAAGAGATTTCTTGCAATTTTTCAGCCTAAGGCAATATAACAATTTAAAATTTTTCTCTCTAGGAAGAAAATAACATCCTAGAAAGGCACATTTGTAGTGTAATCAAAGGATTATACGTGTGGCGGAAGAGATGGGAGAGTACTGCATTTCTCAATTTTATAACCCCAAACCAAGCCCCATATTTCCCATCTCGCTGGGAGATGATGGGTACTGTAGTCCATTGCTTTGGGGGGGGGACTGCTGGTTTTGGCAGCTCTGATCTCATCCATCTGAAAATTAGCTCCTCAATATATATATATATCTATATATATCTATATCTATATCTATATCTATATCTATATCTATATCTATATCTATATCTATATCATCTATCTATATCTATCTATATCTATCTATATCTATATCTATATCTATATCTATATCTATATCTATATCATCTATATCTATATCTATATCTATATCTATATCTATATCTATCTATCTATCTATCTATCTATCTATCTATCTATCTATCTATCTATCTATATATATATATATATATATATATATATATATATATATAAGCAATTCAGGAAGGAGAAAGAACAAATGAAACATTCTTGAAATGGAAGATCAGGAATATGGAGTTTAGAACTAGCTAGGTTTTACCAAGCTTAACCCACAAATGTGGGTTTAAGGGCTCTGGAAGGGCATAATCTCATAAATGTGGGATAAATTGATTCCAATATCATGATTAATTTAAGTTTATTGGCTGCCCAACCCAACTGGACTCCGGGCAGTGTATATTTCTTTATTTGGTTTGTTAAACCAATTTAAGTAGCCATCCAACTCACATGTAAGTGACTCCAGGCTTTTTTCTTTAATTTGAAAATCCACCATATAATAAAAAACTCATATACCTCCCACCACCTCAGGGGGGTAATCAACAAACAGGACCCCGTTTAGAGGAAGGGGGGATTATGTCAATGAAACATTTCCTTGCTCCCCCCCCCCCGTTTATAAATGTTTTGAGGCCCAAACTAAAATATTTTTGGCGCCTACAACAACGCTGCAGGGAGGTTTTTCCTCTCTGAAACTTTCCCCCCCAATTCCCCAGACTTGGGGGGAATAAAAAAAGGGGGGGTGGACCCCAAATTTATCCATAATAAATTTTTTTAGCTGACTTTCAACTCAGAACCGGCTGTGGGTTTTAAGCTCTTCAACCAACTGTGCTGAAAAATGGCCAACTGCCCGAGCACTTGAGCATGTACAGAGTGCTTTTTTTTCTTATTCAGCAAAGTTGGCAAAGGATGAGGGTCTTAACGTGGATGAAGAGGGAGGGGAGATCAGGGGTGCCTAATGATGCAAAAAGCTAACCTAGATGGACAGTCTTTATAAGCAAGGTGACATGTTACAGGTAAGAAGTGCCAGGTACTGTATGCATTCATTCCATCTGAAATGCCTCACTTTTGGGGTTAGTTACAACCCGTAGTTTTAATTGTGATTTTTTTTGGGGGGGGGGTGATTTCTCCACATCTGCCTATTTACAGGTTTTCTTTTGAGGTTGGAAGTTGCCTTGCAGTCGTGGTTTTTTTTTGGGGGGGGCAGTGGCAGGCAAGCCAATTTAAAGAATGAAATGGAATAGAATAGAAATAGAATCAGAATAAATGGAATGGAACAGAGAAGAGGGAAGGGAAAGAGGAGAAGAGAGGAGAAGAGAAAAAGGGAAGGGAAGAGAAGAAGGAAGGGAAGGGAAAAGAGAAGAGAAGGGAAAAGAAGAGAAGGAAGGGAAGGGAAGAAAGAAGAGAAGGGAAATAGAAGAGAAGAAGGAAGAGACAAAAGGAAGGGAAAGGAAGAGAAGAAAAGAAAAGAGAAGAGAAGAGAAGGAAGAGAAGAACAAAAGGAAGAGAATGGAATGGAAGAGAGGAGAAGAGAAGAAGAAAGGAAAGGGTAGGGAAGAGAAGAGAAGAAAAGAAAAAAGAAGAGAAGGAAGGGAAGAACAAAGGGAAGAGAATGGAAGAAGAGAAGGAAGGGAAGAGAAAAGAAAAGAAGAGGGAAAGGAAGGGAGGGGAAGAAGAAAAGGAAGAGAAGGGAAGAGACAGAAGGAAGAGAAGAGAAGAAGGAAGGGAATGGAATAGAATTTTTTATTGGCCAAACGTGACTGGATATACAAGGAATTCATAAGCTCCCGTTGTACATATAAACAGCAAGTGATACATAAATATATAAAATAATTTCTTAAAAATAAGAACATAAGCGAACAACCTGCCTTGTGCGGACTCCGGAGAGCGAGAAGGGGCAGCATAGACATTTACCGAACGAAATAAATGAAATATATAATACGGAAGATGAGGGTGGGGGGAAGAGGGCAAGTTCAGTTCCTAGCCACCCCCTCCCCCCACATCATCTTTGCAGAGACTCGTCCCCACCCCAAAAAAACTCTCACTCACCCCGGGCAGGAAGAAGCCGGAGAAAGCAGCCCAAAGGCAGAGGCACAGCAGCCTGGAGTCCATCGCGGGCGAAGGAAGGCGAAAGTCTTTTGCAGGGTCTTTGGGGTAAAAGAACCGGAATGGTTGCGGTTAGGATGCGAAAGGACGGCGGGCTTGCATCGCGCGTCCCGGGACAGCGTCGGGGGTCGCAACTTGCGAGGGGCTCTTCCAGTTGCCTCTGCTGCTTCTTCCTTCGGGGCTTCTTTAGCCAGCAGCTGGCAAGAGGCGCCGCAGTGAAGGAGAAGCAGCGCGGCGGGAAGAGAGCGAGCCCAGCCGCGGGTCTCCCACGGGCGGGTAGGGGAGGGAGGAGGCGGGGAGTCCCTTTTCCCAGGCCCGGGGTGGGGGTGGGGGGAGGCGTGGGGGCGGGGGCGGAGACCAATGGGAGGCTGGCAGAGCCGAGGGCGGGCTCCGGGAGGCAGGTGAGGTCCGAGGGAAGGGATCGGGCGGAGGGACAAGGGAGAGGAAAAGGAGAGAGAGAAGGAAGGAGGAAAAGAAGACAGGATGGAAGAAGAGAGAGAGAGAGAGGAAAAAAGGAAGGAGAGAATGGGAAGGAAGGAGGAAGAAAGGGTGAAAGGGAGAGAGGAGGGAAAGGGAGAAGGGAAAGAAAAGAGTGAGAAGGAAGGAAAAGGACGAGAGGAAGGAAGGAAGGGGAAAGAAAGGGAGGAAAGACAGAGAGGAAAGGAGAGCGAAGAAAGAGGGAATGGAAAAGACAAGGGAGGAAGGAAGAAAAGAGAAAAAAGAAGGAAGGAAGGGGAAAGAGAGGGAAGAAAGAAAGAGAGGAAAGGAGAGTGAAGAAAGAGGGAAAGGAAAGGGAGAGAGGAAGAAAAGAGAGAAAGAAGAAGGAAAGAAGGAAGGGGAAAGAAAGGGAGGAAAGACCGAGAGGAAAGGAGAGCGAAGAAAGAGGGAATGGAAAAGACAAGGGAGGGAGGAAGAAAAGAGAAAGAAGGAAGGAAGGAAGAGGAAAGAGGGAGGAAAGAAAGAGAGGAAAGGAGAGAGAAGAAAGGGAAGAGAAAAGACAAGAGAGGGAGGAAGAAAAGAGAGAAAGAAGAAGGAAGGAAGGAAGAGGAAAGAGAGGGAGGAAGAAAAGAGAGAAGGAAGGAAGGAAAGAAGGAAGGAAGGACTAGGAGCCTAGGAGAATCCAAGCTGCGATAAGCCTAATTTTTATATTTGCCCTGAATGATGGGCTTCTGTTTCAGTGGCATCGCTTTAGTCTCCGGAGAGTTGACAAAGCGGGTGGAATCGAGGCACTCATTAACCTCAAGGGCTTTCCTGGGTGGGCAACAAATTGGGTCTCAAAGCTCCAGAAAAGTGGAAATGAAACATGGAGATAGCTGCCTTTGGATGGATCTGGTCTGGCATTAACTGGAGGTTTGGCTTGGAAAAAAATAAATCACCAACTCTGTAGCCTTTGGCAGAAAGGATTTAATTGACTATCCTTCCTGCCCTCCCTCCCTCCCTTCTATCCTTCCCTTCCCCTTTCCCTCACTCCCCTTTCTTTCTTTCTTTCTTTCTTTCTTTCTTTCTTTCTTTCTTTCCTTCCTTCCTTCTATCTATCTATCCCTTTCCCTTGCTTTTTCCCTCCCTCCCTCTTTCTTTCCTTCCTTCCTTCTATCTATCCCTTTCCCTTGCTTTTTCCCTCTTTCTTTTCTTCCTTCCATCCTTCCTTCTATCCTTACTCTCGCTTCTTCTCTCACTCCCTCTCTTTTTTTCTTTTTTCCTTTGCCCACTCCCTCTTTCTTCCTTCCTTCTTTCTTTCCTTCCATCCATCTTTTCCCCTTTCCCTCCCTCCTTCCCTCCCTCCATCTTTCTTTCTTTCCTTTCTTCCTTCCTTCTATCCTTCCCTTTCCCTTTCTCCTTCCTTACTTCTTTCTTTCCCCCCTTCTTTCCTTCATTCCCTTCCCCTCACTCCTTCCCTCATTCCTTTCTCACTTCTTTTCTTCTCTCACTCCCTCTCTCTTTCCTCCCTACCTACCCTCCCTGTTTTCTTTCTTTCTTTCTTTTTCCTTCCAGTCTTTTTTCTTCCTTTTCTTTTCTGTCCTCTCCTCAACCTTGTCTTTCAGGTCCTTTAGTGGTACACCCCCTCGCCACTGTAGTTGAGCCCCTCCATTTTGCTTCTGGTCAAACTCTTCTTCTGTTTCTCCCCAGTCTTCCCAGAATTGTACGTTTCTCAAGATAGAGACATCTCTACATTAATTGACTGTTCCTTTATGTGCCTCCAAGACAAGACCATAGACCAGGGGTCTCCATCTATACTGGCTGAGGGATTCTGGGAGTTGAGACCTGTTAAGTCCTCGAGACTACGGCGCCATTGACTATCATTGACGGCCCCTGATTGGTTGATTAGCGAGCAGCCAGCTGGCGGGAGAATGTGGTCATTCTATTGGTTCAGTGTCTGACAGCTCTGGTATAAAAAGGTCTGTCAGCTGTCAGGTCGAGGTTTTGCCGTGTTATATACTGTTAATAAAGGTTGTGTTAGCTTCGACCTGCCTTGCCTCAGTTCCTTCTGCCTCGTTCTCCCTACAGAACACTGGTGACGAAGGTGGGATCAGGACTGAGGTAAAGGAAAAGCGAAGTCACTAATAAGAGCTGCCTCAAGTCACAGGCTTCCATTGGCGAGACATCCGAGTCAGCTCGGGAGTTCATGGCTTCCATGACGGCTATGGACCTAACTCAGTTAATTCAAGACCCCGCCCATAATGGGGGACACACGCTCGACCTGATTTTTGTCTCTGGGCAGTGGATGAATGATCTAGATTTAGGGGATATTTCTATTCAACCCTTGTCATGGTCTGATCATTTCCTCATCAGGCTTGACTTCCATACCGCTACCCCTCGCCGCAGGTCGGCGGGGCCGACTAGATGGTTCCGCCCCAGGCGCCTGATGGACCCTGAAAGGTTCCTGATGGAACTTGGGACTTTTCCTGAATCCCTTGCTCACAACTCGACCGAAGCCCTAGTGGAAGCCTGGGATAGGGCGGCTGCTGGGGCCTTGGATCGCGTTGTGCCTTTGTGGCCTCTGACCCGGTGTCGATCCCGGGTGGCTCCTTGGTTTACCGAGGAGCTCTGGGAGATGAAACGCCGGAAAAGACACCTAGAGAGTGGCTGGAGGGCCAGCCGATCCGAATCTGATCGAACACTAGTAAGAATTCATATTAAATCCTACTTAGTGGCAATAAAAGCGGCAAAACGGCAACATTTTTCCGCTCCTATCGCGTCCGCAGATAACTGCCCAGCCGCCCTGTTTAGGGTGACCCATTCCTTACTTAACCAAGGAACTAAGACCCCTTGCAGGGTAGGGCTGAAGAATTTGTTCAGTATCTGCAGGATAAAATCGCTCAGATCCGGACAGGCTTGAACTCTCACTGGGTAGATTCAGGCGAGTTGACGGGGATGAATCTTGTGGAGACAATCTGGGATGAGATTGACCCTGTGACCCCCAAGGGCGTGGACAGGATTATGGGGAGACTCAGTGCTGCCACTTGTGTGCTGGACCCCTGTCCCTCTTGGTTAGTTTTGGCTTCCCGGGAGGGGACACGAGGCTGGCTCCAGGTGATTACCAACGCTTCATTGAGAGAGGGGTTCTTTCCCTCTGCCTTGAAGGAGGCGGTGGTGAGGCCCCTCCTCAAGAAGCCTTCCCTGGACTCAGCTTCTTTAGCCAACTATCGTCTGGTCTCCAACCTTCGCTTTGTAGCAAAGGTTGTCGAGAGTGTGGTAGCACGTCAGCTTCCCCAGTACCTGGATGAAGCTGTCTACCTGGATCCGTTTCAGTCGGGTTTTAGGCCCGGGTACAGCACGGAGAAGGCATTGGTCACATTGGTCAATGATCTCTGGCGGGCCCGGGGCAGGGGCTGCTCCTCTGTCCTGGTCCTATTAGACCTCTCGGCGGCTTTCGATACCATCGACCATGGTATCCTACTGCTACGACTCTGGGAGTGGGGGGCACCATTTTATGGTGGTTCTCCTCATACCTGTCGGATCGGTCACAGTTCATGTTGACTGGAGGGCAGGATCGACCCCGAGGCATGTCACCAGGGGTCGGTTCTCTCACCCCTCCTGTTCAACATATATATGAAACCGCTAGGCGAGATCATCCATATTTTTGGGGTACGGTATCATCAATATGCTGATGATACCCAACTTTTCATCTCTACCCCAAACCACCCAAACGATGTCCTCGACGTGATGTCCCGATGCCTGGAGGCTGTGCGGATCTGGATGGGGAGGAACAGGCTCAAGCTCAATCCCTCCAAGACTGAGTGGCTGTGGTTTCCGTCATCCCGATTTGTGCATCTTGTTCCATCTTTGATGATAGGGGGAGAAAGTTTAGCCCCCTCAGAGAGGGCTTAGTTTCGAAGATCACCTGCCTGCCATGACCAGGGGGGCCTTTTACCAGGTTCGCCTGGTATGTCAGTTGCACCCCTTCCTGGATCAGGATGCTCTATGCACAGTCACTCATACCCTCGTCTTTTCTCCCACTACTGCAATGCTGTCTACATGGGGCTGCCCTTGAAGAGCACCCGGAGGCTTCAGCTGGTCCAGAATGCGGCCGCGTGGGTTATCATGGGGGTACCTAGGTGCTCCCATGTTACACCCCTTTTAGGCGGCCTGCACTGGTTGCCAGTTGTTTTCTGGGTGCGATTCAAGGTACTAATTATGACCTTTAAAGCGCTCCATGGCTTAGGCCCAGGGTACCTGCGAAATCACCTACTGCCACCAGTAGCCTCCCACCGTCCAGTACGATGCCACAGAGTTGGCCTCCTCAGAGTGCTGTCAGCCAGACAGTGTCGGCTGGTGACCCCCAGGGGAAGAGCCTTCTCTGTGGGAGCCCCTTCCCTCTGGAATGAGCTGCCCCTGGAGCTTCACATAACCCTTGACCTCCGGTCATTCTGATGCGCCCTAAAAAGTTGGCTTTTCCAGCAAGCTGGCCTGGCCTGTTAATTTTATCCAATTTTTTTAATGTTAATGTTATATTAATTGGGTTTGTTTTTTGGATTGTTTCTATTTTTTTTTAACTTTTGTAATATGTGTTTTTTAATGCTGTATGCCGCCCTGAGTCCTTTGGGAGAAGGGCGGCATAAAAATCAAATAAAACAAAACAAACAAACAAGTGACGAGAAGTCACTCCAAGGCTAATTCCTCAAGTTCCGTCCTTCTAAGGATGGCTAATCTACTGGCATTCCTGGCATTCAGCCCGGCCACTGAAACATGGGACGCCTACCTCGAGCAGTTTGAGTGCTTCCTTGAGTCAAACAACTTTACCGGTTTATCCAGTGGCCGTAAAAGAGGATATTTTCTCAGTGCATGTGGCCATGAGATGTTTGGAACAGCCAGGGCTTTAGCAGCCCCTCAATCCGTCCCTTCGATGCCTTGGGAGACTCTTTTGGAGAAACTTAAAAATCATTACTCTCCAACTCCCTCGCGCATAGCCAGACATTATGCATTTAGGCAGAGGACCCAGAGAGAAGGGGAATCTGTGAGCGACTACATGGCTTCCCTCAGAACAGCAACCCTGCACTGTGACTTTCCTGTGCTGGATGTTGCCCTGTTAGAACAGCTGGTCTGTGGTATCAAAGACCTCAGACTTCAGCGATGCTTGCTGGCATGAAAAGAGCTGAGCCTTCAGGCAGCCGTGGATGAAGCCACGGCATATGAAATGTCGGACAAATCCACTGCAGAAATTCAGTGATTTCTGACACCGGCCACCCATGCCAGCAGGGGTCATGCTGTCCACCACAAAGAAGATGACAAAGAAGACTTCTCGGATGAGGAAGAAGAGATTAGCCGCCTCAAACTGGCCACCAGGAAAAAACGGACTCAGGCTGATTTTTTACCTCAGGCGGGGTGCCTGAGTTGTGGCGGGAACCATGCAAGGGAACCATGCAGGTTAAAAGCTGAAATATGCCATCGATGTGACAGGAAAGGACATTTAGCCAAGGTCTGCAGAGCGACCATGCCAATCGCTGACCCACCTCCAGAGTGCGCCTTGTCTAGACAATTCGTAAAAACACTTCCCAAACACTGCAAAGACTGCTTTGCCATCGCAGGTGACCAGCAGCACCCTGATTGTGCTATCTAGAGGGAGAGCTCTGCAAGATGGAAGTGGACACTGGCTCTTCCAAATCTCTGGTTTATGGGCTACTATCAAATGGATAGTGCCCAGCCTGACCAAAGGCTGTCTCAGGCAGTGCCCACTTCGCCTCAGAGACTATCAAGGGCAGCCATTGTGGGTTGCGGCACATTCACCATAGCCAGCAATAACTTCCTGGGATCTCTTTCCCTCTCCCTTGGGGAGAGGGGGCGGTCTAGAAGTCTAATAAATAATAATAATAAGAAGAATTATTGTAGATGGCCATCTGCCCAGCCTCCTGGCACTTGACTGGTTCTCCGCATTGGGGCTCAATGTCTCCGGCATCCACTCCCTTGCTCCAGATACCTTTGCAAAGCTGGCCAGCAAGTTCGCAGATGTATTTGACAACAAGCTTGGTAAATATAATAAGACCCCCATTTCCTTTAACTTGGACCCCCACGTGGCGTCAATACGTCTAAAGCCCAGGAGAGTGCCTTTTGCTCTTCGGCCCAAAGTAGATTTAGAGCTAGATAAATTAATAGCGCAAGGCGTGCTCGAAGCAGTAGACCACTCTCCCTGGGAGACGCCCATAGTAATACCTATTAAGCAGGATGGTAGTATTAGAATTTGCGGGGATTTTAAATGCACCATTAATAAAGGGTTGCAAGCCAACCCTTACCCAGTGCCAGTGGTTCAACATCTGCTCCATTCCTTGGGCCAGGGAAATATTTTTGTCAAGTTAGACTTGGCACAAGCGTGCCAGCAGCTTCCGGTGGATGAAGCCACTACCATGGCTCAAACCATCGTAACGCACCGGGGAGCTTTCAAATGTAAACGCTTGCAATTTGAGGTCAGTGTAGCCCCAGGTATTTTCCAGAGCCTAATGGAGCGGATGCTCCAGGGGCTGCCAGGGGTGGTACCCTATTTCAACGACATGCTTATAACCGCTTTGGATCAAGCTGAGCTCGTTGATAAATTAAGAGCAGTCCTGACCCGTTTCCGCCAAGCGGGGCTGAAATTCAAACAAGAAAAGTGTAGGATAGGGGTTACCAGTGTAGAATTTTGGGGGTATCTAGTTGATTCCAAAGGCATCCACCCTATTACGTCCAAGGTAGAGGCAATTAAGAAAGCCCCTACACCCTCCTCTAAGGCTGAACTGCAAGCCTTTCTGGGACTGCTTAATTTTTACTCCATTTTTTTACCCCATAAGGTGTCTTTGGCAGAGCCTCTTCATAGGCTCCTGGACTCTAAGACGCCCTGGCATTGGGGGTCTAAGGAAGCCCAAGCCTTTAGGGCAGTTAAAGATGTCCTTACATCCAAATCTTTATCAGTGCAATATGGTGATCAACTCCCATTAACTTTGGCGTGCAATGCATTGCCTTATGGCATTGGGGCCGTTCTGAGTCACATTCTGCCTAATGGCTCAGAAGCCCCAATTGCCTATTATTCGCGCACGCTCTCAGCAGCTGAAAGAAATTACAGTCAGCTGGATAAGGAGGCCCTAGCTGCTATAGCAGGGGTAAAGCGGTTTCACGATTATGTTTATGCCGTTTTTTTTCACTTAGTGAAAAACCCTCTTGCGTCTTCTGGTGGGGGATCGCCAGACTCCTCAAATTTTGTCTCCAAGAATGTCCAGATGGACAGTCTTTCTAGCGGCGTATAATTATCAGCTACAATATAGGCCAGGAAAAAACTTGGGGCATGCTGATGCCTAAGTCACTGCCCTCTGCCAGCGCCTGTTTTGGACCCTGCTCCTACAGTGTTGGTCCTCTTAATTGAAGAGTTGGCCATTCCAGTATCCACCCGGGATATTGCCAGGCTCTCTGACACAGACCCCATACTGGCCCAAGTTTTGGACTGGGTGCGCAGGGGGTGGCCACAGGGGCCAGTAGATCCTGAGTTTCACCCCTATTACATATGGCAGTATGAGCTGTCCATCCTTAACGTGTGCCTGTTATGGGGCAATAGGGTGGTAGCTCTCCCAAAGCTTAGGTTGCCAATTTTAAGTTGCCTGCACACTGCTCACTCGGCATTGTGCGCATGAAGGCTTTGGGCAGAAGCTACGTGTGGTGGCCCAAGATTGACCAGGAAATAGAAAGCTGGGTAGCCACCTGCCAGCAGTGCCAGAAATCTAGACTGGCTACCCCTTCTGTGCCCATCAGGGAATGGGACATGCCCCAGGCTCCATGGGCACGAGTCCATTTGGATTTCGCTGGCCTGTTCTTAGGACAGAACTTCTTGGTCCTCGTAGATGCCTACTCGAAGAGGGTGGAGCTGGCACTCATGCCATCCACCACTTCAGAGGCCGTAATTAGGGTGCTGAGGAGGCTATTCACAACCCATGGGTTGCCTGACGTGGTGGTGACTGACAATGGGCCCCAATTCATGTCGGCACCTTCCAGATGTTTTTAGGCCAGCATGGCATACGACACGCCCCAAAGGCCCCGTTCCACCCGGCCGGAAATGGCCTGGCAGAACAAACCATCCAGTCAGCTAAGGAGACATTGGGCTGCCTGGGGCCAGGGAATTGGCACGACAAACTGTCCCAATACCTCCTGGCACAGCATACAACCCCATGCCCAATCACCAAGCAAAGTCCCGCAGAACGGCTTATGGGTCGTTGGCTCCAGACAACCCTGGACCGGCTACACTCTGGTTATGCAGCAGAGAAAAGCCCCCTCACAGGCGACTCCACACGGGCCTTTAATGTGGGAGACCCAGTCTACGCCCAAAACTATGGGGCCAAACCAAGGTGGCTTCCCGGACAAATCACGCAACTAACTGGACCCTACTCTTATAAGGTCCGGGCCTTATAGTGACGGGCTATTGTGGCGCCAACACATCAACCAGCTCAGACGGTGAGCCATCAGCACAGCAGACCAGGACCCGGTGCAGGCCCAATCCTGCTCCAGGGAATTAATATCGACAGAGGCTGCTCCAGCACAGACAGAGCTGCACGCAACACCCCCCACCGGGTGTCACCAGGCTTACCTGAGAATCCGGTCAGTCCCATGGCGGTCAAGTTTCCCGCTGACTCAGATGCGCAGTCTCCTGATGTTCCACAGGACTCTCCACCAGCGGCTCCTCCTTTGGCCACCGCCCCTGAACTAAGGCGATCTGGGTGGAGCCAACGCCGGCCGGCATATTTGGCTGACTATGCATGTGCTAACTGGGAGGAGAGGGGTGTTAAGTCCTCGAGGCTACAACGCCATTGACTATCATTGCAGGCCCCTGATTGGTTGAGATGCGAGCAGCCAGCTGGTGGGAGAATGCAGCCATTCTATTGGCTCAGCGTCTGACAGCTCTGGTATAAAAAGGGCTGTCAGCTGTCAAATGTTGCTGTTTGCCGGGTCGAAGTTTGCCTTGCATTTTGCCCTGTTAAACTGTTAATAAAGGTTGTGTTAGCTTCAACCTGCTTTGCCTCAGTTCCTGCTTGCCTCGTTCTCCCTATAGAACAAGATCCACAAGTCTTAAAAGTTACTATGTTTGGAAACTCTTGACATAGATTGACAGATCTTCTTGAGGATTATCTGGGCCCAGCTTGGTCCTTGAGGTTTTCAAATGGTGCGCCCATTGCCCTTGTGACTCAATCCATCCACTTCCTCATGGTTGTTCCACTCTTCTCTTCCCCTCCACCTTGAGTGTCCAAAGTTGGACAATTTGAGCCTTGTTCTTTGTGTTCCAAGCGAGAACTCTGAAAATGAACATACAGCTATATTTGTTGGTGTGTGTGTGTGTGCGTGTGTGTGTGTGTATTTCTTAACCAACCAGCATCTCTCTGGTAACCTCGATAAGCCCATAATATTTGCTCTGTGGAAGGCTATTATGGTTTCCTTGAAGATTAAGGCAAAAGAGAAAGATTTGCACAAGCCGATAAAGAAAGCGGGGAACAAAAGGCTCCATCGGAGTTTGAGCAGCGAAGAAACCCGCAGCTTGACAAACACAGGAAACCCACAGCATAACGACACAAGGAGGGTTATCACAACTTCGCTTTGGGTTTTATGAGTTTACCAAGCTTTTCTGAGGTTGTTTCCCCCCCCCCCCCCCCATCATTTTGACCATGTCTCCCAAGGAAGAAGAGGGGAAAGGAAAGCCAGCTGGGTGACTTTGGGCCAATCACCAGGAGACAGTGAATTCTAGTCTCACTTTAGACACAAAAGATGGCTGGGTGACTTTGGGCCAATCACCAGGAGATAGGGAGTTCTAGTTCCACCTTTGGCATGAAAGCTGGCTGGGTGACTTTGGGACAATCTTATCAGGAGACGGAGAGTTCAAGTCCCACCTTAAGCATGAAAGTCAGCTGGGTGACTTTAGGCCAATGACCAGGAGATGGTGAGTTCTAGTCCCATCTTAAGCATGAAAGCCAGTGGGGTGACTTTGGGCCAATCACTAAGAGACTGTGAGTTCTAGTCTCACTTTAGACATTTAGAAAGCTGACTTGGTGACTTTACATGCATTAATTCAGACAGTTTTAAAAGTTAATTGCAATTCAGATCAGATACTTTTTTGGTTTATGGACAAACAAATAAAAAGTGAGGGAATTTTGTTTTTATATACAATAACTAGCTGGATACCCATGCTTCGCGACGAAACTATGTGATTATCTATGCAGGAGAAATTGGCTCAGTGGTGGTCGGTGATTGAAACACATAAAGGAATATCGCTCCTATCACCTTGAGTCCGGAAGCAGTTCCAGAGGTGGAAGGCATAGACATTTTGGTGAGGTAGCAAGATTTAGTACTGTATGGAGTCCCAGACTGCTCTTGAGTGAAGAAGTGGAACGTCTGCCAGTTTGAACTGAGGTAACGGAATGTGAGGCATCTGGCAGTTGGAACAGAATTCTTTTCAGGTGGGGAGGGGGAGTAGAACTCCTTAGCATCAGAGCGTCTTAATTACTGTATAAAAAACACTAATGATCTGATGGTCATTTTGAAAAATCCTCAGAGTTACCTTCAACAAGGATTATTGAAGATAACTTGCAGAGATGAACTTGTTTATTTGAGAAACAAAAACAACATCTGTATTTATGGCTGACTGTTAATATTTTATAGATTTTTACATCAAATTGAAAAAAATGCACTGATCAGCATTTTTGATGATAAGAGAAAAAAAATCGATAACACAAACCATGTTTGCATTTTTCTGTAATGATAGAAAAAGATAATTTTGCCACAAAAGGAAATAAAGTTTTTTTTCTTTCTGCCCTTCTGTTTTCTTTCTTCTTTTCTTTCCTGTTTTTGCTTCTGCTTAGTTTTTATGCTTTTTGCAAAACTTATAAAGAAATACGCATAAAGAAACAAAGGGGAATTAAAGTCACATGTAGTCCTCTATTTACAAGAGTTCCTTCAAAGTTGCAATGGCGCTGAAAAAAAGTAACGTGTGACCATTTTTCACACTTATGTCCATTGCCGCATCCTCGGGGGTCACATGATCAAAATTAAGGCGCTTAGCAACTGGCTCATATTTACGACGGTTGCAGTGTCCCAGGGTCACTTGTTCTCCTTTTATGACCTTCTGACAAATACAGTCAATGGGGATTCACTTAGCAACCATATGACTAACATAACAACTGCAGGGATTCACTTAACAACGGTGACAAGAAAGGTTGTAAAATGGGGCAAAGTTCATTGAACAAATGTTTCGCTTAATGATGAAAAATTTGGCCTCAATTGCGGTCGTATGTCAAGGACTATTTTCCATGTGTTTGGATTCCATTGAGGACCTGCACACTGCACGAGTCAAAAAGAGGGCCGTGAAAATATCTACAGACCCCTCGGATCCTGGACATAAATTGTTTCAACTCCTACCCTCAAAACAACGCTACAGGGCACTGCACACCAAGACAACTAGGCACAAGGACAGTTTTTTCCCAAACGCCATCACTCTGCTAAACAAATAATACCCTCACCATTGTCAAACTATTCATGAAGGCTTCATTACAATTACTATTAGTCTTCTCTTCGTTCCCAACACCCATCTCCTCCCACTTATGACTGCAGGACTGTAACTTTGTTGCTTGTATCCTTATGATTCATATTGATATTGTTTCCCTCGTATGATTTGATTGCTTATTTGTACCCTCTGACTATCATTAAGTGCTGTGCTGTATGCTTCTTGATGAATGTATCTCGTCTTTTTTATGTACACTGAGAGCATTCTATTCTATTCTATTCTATTCTACTCTACTCTACTCTACTCTATTCTACTCTACTCTACTCTATTATTGTATTGTATTCCATTCTATTCTATTCTATTTTATTCCATATTTTCTATTCTCTTCTATTCTATTCTACTCTACTCTACTCTATTATTGTATTGTATTGTATTGTATTGTATTGTATTGTATTGTATTGTATTGTATTGCATTCTATTCAATTCGATTCCATTCCATATATTCTATTTTATTCCATTCCATATTTTCTATTCTATTCTATTCTATTCTATTCTATTCTATTCTATTCTATTCTATTCTACTCTACTCTACTCTACTCTACTCTATTACTGTATTGTATTGTATTCCATTCCATTCCATTCTACTCTATTCTATTCCATTCCATTCTACTCTACTCTATTCTACTCTATTATTGTATTGTATTGTATTGTATTGTATTCCATTCCATTCTATTCCATTCCATTCCATTCTACTCTACTGTATTATTGTATTGTATTGTATTCCATCCCATTCCATTCCATTTTATTCCATTCCATTCCATTCCATTCCATTCTACTCTACTCTATTATTGTATTGTATTGTATTGTATTGTATTGTATTTATTGTATTGTATTGTATTGTATAGTATTCCATTCTATTCTATTCTATTCTATTCTATTCTATTCCATTCTATCATCTATATTTTCCCACCTGTGCTAAACTCTGATTTTTGTTCCTGTTTTAAGCCTAATCAGTATGTAAAGGGAATTCAATCAGTATCTTCAGAGTGCCATCTAAATAATGTTTGAAGATCACATTTGATCTGAATCTGCTATCTAGCCAACCTTAATTCATATTTTCTATCCAATTGATGGCTCATAAACATATTTTCTTCTCAATTTCTGCCTTATAAATGCTGTTCTTAAAGGGGGCAACATAAGAATGCATACTAAAACATGCAGTTTGGGTTAAAAAAAATTATATTTGGAAAGGCATATTGGTTGTTTTGGACTTACAACAATTCGTTTAGTGACCGTTGGAAGTTACCATGGCACTGACCAGAGCGACTTATGACTGGTTCTCATTCGACTACTGCAGCATCCCCGTAGTCATGTGATCAAAATCTGGGCTCTTGGCAACTGATTCACACTTATGACGGATGCAGTGTCTCGGGGTCATGTGAACTTCTTCTGCGACCTTCTGGCAAGCAAAGTCAATGGAGGAAGTCAGATCCACTTAACGACCACGTTTGCAACTTAACAGCTGCAATGATTCACTTAACAACTAAAGTAGAATAAAATATGGATTAAAATATAAGAATGAAGACGTGGCATAAAAGGGACTGTTAGAAGCTTGCTTAAAGGGACAGGGAAATGTCATCAGCCTTCAACCACAACATGTTCCAGTAAATGTCCCTATGTCAAAAGTCCAAAACCACAAGGTTCAATTAAAGTTCGTTAATGACACGTAGTCCATTCCTGTAACAAAAGGAGAAGTAAGACCCCCCCATCTCCTTATAAGGTTTTTTCCTCAAGGTAACCAATAAGAAATGAGTAAAGTGTTTCCGTGTTACGCTGTTTTTGAGAATGTATAAGAATGAGTGCTTCGATAATGAAGGTCGTTCAGAAATTCGCAACGTTAGCCATGCGCTAACTTTCTGAACCTGGCTGCCAAATAAACTTTTCCTGTATCCTGAGAAGTCTAAGCTTGTCATTTTCTGCAACACAACGGTGGCAAGAAAGGTTGCAAAATGGGGCAAACCTCACTTCCGCTTAGCCACAGAAACGTTGGGACTCAATTGTGGATGCAAATCAGCTTCTTATCTTTATGTAAAGTATCTAAATATGAAATTTCCTGAATCTTTTCTTTTCTTTTTTTAAAGAAGAAGGAGAAGATTGCAGATTGAAGCGGTGAGAATCTCTGATAAAGCAGATGAGCTGAAAGCATTTTAGAAAACAGGAAACGATTTGGATCTTCCCATACGGAGGCAAATATGCCAGAAAAACATTCTGATAATGGGAGCACAGGCAACGCCAGCCAAAAGAAGGCAACAATAAAGCCGAAAAACTATTTTTTAACTTCACCTGGTTTAAACTTACTAATGGTGTGCAACAGTCATAATGCTCAGTTTACTACCCAATCCCAGGTTTCCAGGAATCGGGGGCCAGATTTCATATTTTAATGCAGAAGAAAAAAAATACTGTGGGGGTAAGACACCTCTAACATCCCCCGGGGTGTTTTCTTCTGTTAAGATACAGCCTGTTGTGCCTTAAAATGGATTCTACCGTACTGCCGTAAAATGGCTTCTACTGTACAGCGTTGTGGAGTTGCCGTGGTAACGGCTTCACAGTACTCCACAAGGGGGGCTCCCTCTGGTAAGGGGCAAAATCCAACATTAGAAATTACGTTTGGTCTGGATATTTCCCCCCTATAAATAAATACCCGAAGCAACTCCGGGCTATAAACTATTTAATATATTTATAAATATAAATACAAAACTAAAACCAGAGACTTTTCTTTCAGGACTATCGGCAGAGGTTGGTTGCTCCCGGTTCGGCCCAGATCGGGAGAAGCGGTAGTAGCGGTGGAGGGTGGCTCCGCCCACCTGCCCGGATGCTTCTGCGCATGCGTAGAAGTGTCGCGCGCGAGTGAGCCAGTAGTAAAACACTTGGAAACCCACCACTGAGTACCAGACAAGGAACTTCTAGATGCTGACTGCAGCAAAAAAAAAATGTGCAAAAAATGGAAAGATATATTAATCTCCACGATGGAAGAATGGACGGAAAAACTGATGGAGCTTGTAGAGAAGGCAAAATTAACTGTTTTAATCAAAGAATATACCAAATTTTATTTCTACTTCGAACCACTTCTGAACTTTTATGCTCGAGAAGGAGGGGGGAAAAAAATGAAATTCTGACTTTGGAATTTACTGATTAGTTAATTTGGTTGTTATAGAAATGACTGGTAAGTACAGACAAACCTCAACTTACAACCACAACTCAGCCCCAAATTCCTGTGCCTAAGCAAGACAGTTGCTAAGTGAGTTTCCTGACCTTTTTTTGCGGCAGTTGTTAAGCGAATCGCTACAGTTGTCAAGTAAGCAACACGGCTGTTAAGTGGATCTGGCTTCCCTATTGACTTGCTTATCAGTAGGTCGCAAAAGGGGATCGCATGATTCTGGGACCCTGCAACTGTCATAAGTATGAGTCTGTTGCCAAGCGTTCGAATTTCAATCCTGTGACTATAGGGATGCCGCAATAGTTGTGTGAAAAACGGTCATAAGTAATTTTTTTTCCAATGCTGTTGTAACTTCGAACTAAACCAAAGAGTCATAAGTTGAGGACTACCTATAGACAGAGACCTGGCTAGTTCCTGCCAGGGAGAATGTCCAGGTTTTGGGCCTTAGCTTTGATCTTACCGGCTGCTGCCTCCTTGGTGTTAGAAGGAATGGGATTAAAGACATAAATCACCACTGAGTTGCCACAGCTGTGGCCAGTAAAATTCAGAAATAAATCTCCCTTCTCTTTAAGAACTCCAGTCCTGTAGCCTCTCCCCTTAACAGTGAAAGTTGGATCTGTCAAAAAAAAAAAAAAAGGATTTCCAACACAGGAGAGAGTAAAAAGAATATTTAGGAAATTAGCAAATCACTTTTATGCTGCTTTGGAGGAAAAAAAAGTCCATGCAGTGTGAATCAATAGCAGCAGAACCAATTTCGTTGTATTTAAGTACAATGACAATAAAGGTTATACTTATAGAACACAACTAAATGGGTCTTTCCATTTCATTTCTTACAGCATCCTTATACAGGTAGTCCTTGAGTTATGACTGCAATGGAGCCTCCCCTGTAATGGTTGTTAAGCGGATTGGCCATGTGACCGACCTGATTTTACAATTTTAAAAAAATGTAACGTAATTCTTACAAATATATTCAATACATTTTCCTTCCTTACTGTTGCTTGATCAGTCTGCTGTAATCCACATCCTCCTAAAGATATACAAGATTGTGTTTTTATAATGCACAGGACATGAAACTAGAAACACATTTTAACTACTAGCATAAGAGCTCACTCCACTCTTCTAGCACTGATGATGTTATGTAGTTGGGTCATGAAATGTCTACTAGAAAACTACCAAGCTCAGAGAGCACAATGACCGGACAATCCTCCTCTTCCTTCTCTTCCTCCTCCTCCTCCTCCTCTTCCACTTTGTCTCCTCCTCCTCCTTCTTTTATCTTCTTCTCTTCCTCTTTCTCCTCCTCTTTTTCCTCCTTCTTTCTATCTCCTCTTCCTCCTCTTCCTTCTTTCTATCTTCTCCTCCTCCTCCTCCTCCTCCTCCTCCTCCTCCTCCTCCTCCTCCTCCTCCTCCTCCTCCTCCTCCTCCTCCTCCTCCTCCTCCTCCTTTCTATCTTCTTCTCCTCCACCACCTCTTTCTCCTCCTTCTTTCTAGCTCCTCCTCCTCCTTCTTTCTATCTCCTCTTCTTCCTCCTCTTCTTTCTATCTTCTTCTCCTCCTCTGCCCCTCCTCCTCCTCCTTTCTATCTTCTCCTCCTCCTCCTCTTCCTCCTCCTCCTCCTTCTTTCTATCTCCTGTTCCTCCTCCTCTTTCTCCTCCTCTTTCTATCTTCTTCTCCTTCTCTTCCTCCTCCTCCTCCTCCTTTCTATCCTCTTCGCCTTCTCTTCTTCTTCCTTCTCCTCTTCCTCCTTTCTATCTTCTCCTCCTCCTCCCTCCTCCTTCTTTCTAGCTCCTCCTCCTCCTCTTCCTCCTTTCTATCTCCTCTTTCTCCTCCTCTTCCTTCTATCTCCTCCTCCTCTTCCTCCTCTTCCTTCTTTCTATCTTCTTCTCCTTCTCTTCCTCCCCCCTCCTCCTTTCTATCTCCTCCTCCTCCTCCTTTCTATTTTCTGCTCCTCCTCCTCTTCCTCCTTTCTATTTCTTCCCTTCTCTTCCTCCTCCTCTTCTTCCTCGTTTCTATCTTCTTCTCCTTTTCCTCCTCCTCTTCCTCCTCCTTCTTTCTATCTCCTCCTTCTTCTTTCTATCTTCTCCTCCTCTTCCTTCTTTTATCTTCTTCTCCTCTTCCTCCTCCACTTCCTCCTCCTCCTTTCTATCTCCTCTTCCTCCTCTTCCTTCTATCTTCTTCTCCTTCTCCTTTTCCTCCTCTCCTTCTTTTCATCTCCTCCTCCTCTTCCTCCTTCTTCTTTCTCTTCTGCTCCTCTTCCTCCTCCTCCTCTTCCTTCTTTCTTTCTTCTCCTTCTCTTCCTTCTCCTCCTCTTCCTCCTCCTTTCTATCTCCTCCTCCTCCTCCTTTCTATCCCTCTTCCTCCTCCTCCTCCTCCTCCCCTTCCTTCCTTCCTTCCTTCCTTCCTTCCTTCCTTCCTTCCTTCCTTCCTTCCTTCCTTCCTTCTAGCACTGATGCTGTTACCTAGTTGTGTCATGAATCATCTGCAAGAAAACCACCAAGCTCAGAGAGTATCAAAGACTCCACAGACTTCCTCCTCCCTCCATCCCTCAAACCCCACTCCCTCCTAGAACTGATGATGTTACCTAGTTGGGTAATAAAATGTCAGCAATAAAACAGGGTCAGAGAGCTCAAAGTCCAGTCCTCGTCTGCAAACATTCTCTTATGTCAGTAACACATTTTTCAGTGGTTGTTTAAGGAAATCAGTAGCCATCGTGGGAATGAATTTTAAATTTGCTAAGCAAAGATTTTGTAAAGGTTATCATCCACTGTTTATGGAAGCCGATGCTTTAGACTGCAGATTGTCGATAGCCCTTTGATGGGGTAAAAAAATATTCATTTTGATTTGGGATCTAGCAATAGATAATATCCGACTCTAAGATATCCCAATGAAGTGAGTTTTCTTAGTTGAGGTAAATTAAGCTTGCATTTTTTATGTAGCTTCCCCAAAGCCAAGTGCAATTTTCAGCTGCATCAATAAAGAAATAGAATTTGCAAATCACAGCAAGTAATCCTTCCAGGTTATCGTGTTTTGGACAGACCCTGCTGTCCGTGGTTAGCCCTGGGCCACGCCAACAGTTTCTCTTTTCCTGGAATCTGCATTCAAGAAAAGCAAGTAAATAAAAATTAACAACAGTTATTAAGTAGCCTAGGAGAAAAGGAGGGAGGGAGGGAACAAAGGGGAAAAAAAGGAGGGAAGGAGGAAAGGGAGGGAAGAAAGGAAACAGGAGGGAAAGAGAAAAGGATGGAGGGTGGGAGGGCAGAAGGGAATAAAGGAAGCAAGGAAAGAAAGATGGAGGGAGAGAAGGAATTAAGGAAGGGAGGTGGAAGGGAGGAGGAAAAACAAAGTAAGGAGAGAGGGAGGGAAGGAAGGAAATAGGAGGGAAAGAAGAAAGGATGGAGGCAGGGAGGGAAGGAAGAGGAAAGAAGGAAGGAGGAAGGGAGGGAAGGATGGAAGGAAGGAAAATAGGAAGGAAGGAAAGAGGGAGGGAGAATAGGAAGGAAGGAAGGAAGGAGAGAGGAAAAGAGGAGACAAAGGAGAAAGAAAGAAAGAGACAGAGGGAGGAAAGGAAGGAGGAAAGATGGAAGGAAGCAAGAAATAGAGAAAAGAAGCAAGGAAGGAGGGAGAGTAGAAGGGAGTGGGAGGTAGGAAGTAAGAAAGTGAGAGGAGACAGGAAGAAAGAGGCCGAGAAGGAGGAAGGAAGGAAGGAACAAGGATCTCTGGAATAGCAAGTGAAAACTTTACTCTCAGGCCTATATTTGGTCCGAGTCCATCAGTTTTCCTTTCCTGGAGCAATACATTTGTTTACCATCTACCTCCTTCATTTTTATGGTTCTCTACTTCCAGACGGTAAACCGCCCAGAGGGGTTGAGTAGCCTTTACATTTAAACAAACAAAGGCTAGGTGGATATGGGTGTGTGTGTCCGCAAACACTATCCACAGTTTAAATTCCAACTTCTTCCCATGTTCCACACCCTGTTGCCTCCTCTTCTCCTGGCTGGGCTCTTGACGGGATCTCCAGGTTGTGTATCCATAATTGTTGGTATCTAGAATATTCTAGATCTAGAGAGACTCCAAGTCTAGAATAATAGAATAACAGTTGAAAGGGACCATGGGGGTCTTCTAGTCCAACCCCCTTGCTCAGGCAGGAGAACCTCTACCATTTCAGGCAACTGTCCAATTATCCAATCTCTACTTCAAACTTCCAGTGTTGGAGCATTCACAACTTCTGGAGGCAAGTAGTTCCCCTGATTAATTGGCCTAACTGTCAGGAAATTCTTCCTTAGTTCTAGGTTGCTTCTCTCTTTGGTTAGTTTCCATTCATTGCTTCTTGTCCTGCCTTCTGGTGTTTTTGGAATAGGTTGACCCCCCTCTTCTTTGGGGCAGCCCCTCGAAATATTGAAATAGGGCCATCAGGTCACTCCTAGTCCTTCTCTCTCCTGCTTGAGGGGGAGGGCTGGACTAGATGACCTACAAGGTCCCTTCCAACTCTGCTAATTAGCAATCTGTTCAACTGGACATAACCAATTCTTGCAACCGTTCTTCATACGTTTTAGCCTCCTTTAGCTAAGCTTCGTAAATCAAGAACAATCTGTATTGTTCCACAGATATTAGGAGATTTCCCTTATATTTAAATATAGAAATAATGTTTTCTTTGCTACTGAAATAAGGAAAATAAAGAGCCCTTGTGTTGTTTTCAGCTTCTTTGCAAGTCAAAGATTCCTTCTGTGTGTTGACATTGCTAACTTCTGCATTCGATACAGGCTGATACTCTTCCATTTCTTTGGTGGGCTGCTTTAAAATCTTAAGACAGGGGTCTCCAAACTTGGCAACCTTAAGACTTGTGGACTTTCAACTCCCAGAATTTTCCAGCCATCTATGAGTTGAAGTCCACTAGTCTTAAAGTTGCCAAGTTTGAAGACCTCTGTCTTAATTGGTTTGGTTTGGTTTGGTTTATTTGGATTTATATGCCGCCCTTCTCCAAAAGGACTCAGGGCGGCGTGCAACATTAAAAACACACATCCCAAAAGCTAATCTTTCACATTGTTTTGCAAAATGCCCCCCTTCTTTTCTTCTGTTAATATTCTCTTATTTTGAGAAGCTGCCAAGCTTTCTTAAAATCCGGATGAATATTCTTTTTTTTCCATTCCACCTCCTTTTTCCACTGTCAAAATCGGGTCTTATGAAATCTATTATTTTTCTTTTTGTCTTAAACTTCTAGAGAAAGCATATAATCAGGCCCAAATTTAAAAAGGAAAAAAAAATAGAAATCAAGAAAATAGAGAATATAGCACAAAAGGAAAAAAAGCAGGTGTCAAAAAAAAAAAAGAGAGGGGAAAAAAAAACAGGGAAGTTATAGTGTTCCAGCATATCATTTAGTAGTTCTTGATTTATAACCACAATTGAGCCCAAAAGTTTGGTGGCTAAGTGAGATGTTTATTGAGTTTTGCCCCATTTTATGATCTTTCTCGCCACAGTTGTTAAGTGAATAATTTCAGATGTTAATTTAGTAACACGGTTGTTAAGTAAATCTGGCTTCCCCATTGACTTTGCTTGTCGGATCGCAAAATGACCTTGAAACACAGCAGTGGTCATAAGTATGAGCCAGTTGCCAGGAAGGTTGATCATATGACCACGGAGATGCTGCAATGGTCATAAGTGCGGGAAAAACGGTCATAGATCACTTTTTCCAGTGCTGTGAACAGTCACTAAATGGATGGTTGAAAGCAGGGGTGGGTTCCTGCCAGTTCTCACATGGTGCTTACGGGGGGGAGCTGGAACTGGTTCTAAACGGCACGGTAGAAATCTACCGTGCCGTTTAGAACCAGTTCCAGCTCCCCCCCCCATGCGCACCATGCTTGCCCCGCCCACCGCTCACTGACTGGCTGGCTCACCAATCGCCCCGCCCACCTCTAAGAGTCCTATCTAAACCTTAAAGTCTTAAAGCTGTCAAGTTTGAACATATTAGATTGGGTAATGGATAGGCACGCACAGGCTTAACGGTAACAACAGCTCTTTATTATAGTACAAGTGAGAACAATCCAGCGAAGGTTGAGTCTGACAGCAGCCCTTTTATAGGGAGCTGTCAGACCCTTTGACCCATAGGATTAAACCTCTGTTCCCCCCGGAACAGAGGACCTTGGTGGAAACCACTGAAGTTAGAGCAAGTATCAAACAGAACACCCCTGGGGTTTTCTCTCTCTAGAGGATTAGGGGTGGGAGGGTCTTGTAACTTGACAGCTTTAAGACTTGCACAGTCAAATGCCAGAGTTCCTGAGCCAACATGACTGGAGGAGGAATTATGGGAGTTGAAGACCACAAGTCTTAAAGCTGTCAACTTTGAACACCCCTGGGGTTTTTTCCCCTAAAGGGTTAGGGGTGCAAGAGTCTTGTAACTTGACAGCTTTAAAACTTGCACACTTCAATGCCAGAGCTCCTGAGCCAACATTTTGGTTGCTAAGCAAGAGCGTTGTTACGTGAGTTTCACCACATTTTACAAGTTGGCCACGCCCACCCAGTCACATGGCTGCTAAGCCTCTCCCACTCGGTCACATGGCCGGCAAGCCACTCCCACCCGGTTACATGGCTAGCAAGCCACTCCCACAAAGCAGGCCACACCTACAGAAGAAGTTCTAAAAAAAATTGAAACCCACCACTGGTCAAGGATGACCTGGGATCTATTAAGAAGCAGCTGTCTTCACCCTCTTTCTCACACATGAATTGTGACAACACAATTCTGGAGCTCCTCTTTCCTGGAAATCTGGACATTTTATCACACCTAATAAAGTTGTTTACGTCATAAGGCCTGGTTTTGTGAGGGGCAATCTCCTTTAGTTTCCGCTTACCTTGTAGGATTGGACATATAAATCAGTCATTTTTTAAAAAAATTAAATTTTAATTAAAGTTGTGGGTGCTCCAACATTAGAAGTTTTTAAGAAGGGACTGGACTGCCTCTGGTCTTGAATGGGATAGGGCAGGGATGGCTAACCTTTTCAGCACTGAGTGACCAAACCATAACGCACATTGCATGCATGCCAGAGCACCGTAAATCCTAGCTGGCCATTGGGCATGCATGCCAGGGATGGATTTCAAAGTTTTTAATAAATAAAATAATAATAATAAATTTGGATTTATTAGCCGCTCCCTTTCCAAGTAGGACTCGGGGCGGCGTACAATGGAGCATAAAACATAAAAAATATATAACAACACCAAACGTACATACATACACAACACACATACATACACGGAGGAGGAAACAAATTACATCAATAGACAGTTAAAAATCAGCTTTAAAATACCCCAATTGTAAAAACCCAAAAAATTAATATTTAAGGACAATTTAAAAAACAGTTTGGAGGAATGGGAAAATTACGATTGCGATTGAGCCAGGCCGGATAATTGAAAGAGGTGGGTCTTCAGCTGTACACGGAAGGAGCGGAGATCGGAAGTAATCCTGATGTCGCGGGGGAGGTCATTCCACAGGGCTGGGCCCATCACAGAGAAGGCTCTGCTCCTGGGTGTCGCCCCCCGACACTGTTTGGCGGACGGCACCCGGAGAAGTCCCTCTCTGTGTGCGCGAATTGGTCGTAGGGATGTGTGGGGCAGGATGCGATCCTGCATATAACTAGGCCCTGTGCCATGGAGTGCTTTAAAGATCATAATCAAAACCTTGAAACGCACTCGGTAGACTACAGGAAGCCAGTGCAGCTCGCGCAGGAGAGGTGTTACAGGGGAGTATCTAGTCCTCCCCATAATCACCCGCGCGGCCGCGTTCTGGACCAACTGTAGTCTCCGAGTGCATCTCAAGGGAAGCCCCATGTAGAGAGCATTGCAGTAATCCAGGCGAGACGTCACTAGCGCATGGGTGACTGTGCGTAGGGCATCCCGGTCCAATAAGGGGCGCAATTGGCGCATCAGGCGGACCTGATGGAACGCCCCCCTTGCCACGGCTGTTACATGGTTGTCCATGGACAGCCGGGCATCCAGGAGGACGCCCAAATTGCGCACCTGTTCCATGGGGGCTAGTTGGACGCCCCCAATGGCCAGAGATGGAAGCACCTGGTTGAACCGGGAGGCCGGAAGCCACAGCCACTCCGTCTTGGAAGGGTTGAGTTTTAGTCGGTGAACTGACTAAAGTTAGCCCTGAACTACCAGTTCAGGGGGGCGTGGCTAGATGGGGGGCATGTGACTGAGTGGGCGTGGCCAACTTGATGTCACTCATGCTCACTCAGTCACATGACCCCCTCAGCAAGCCATGCCCACCGAAACGGTGGCGAAAAGTTTTGACTGCAGGAGAGGGGGGGCCTCCAGCCTAACTGGAGCTAAGGGAGTGCCTGCAAACTACCCAGTAAGAAAATAGAAGTTTTTGTCCTCCCCAGCCCCCAGGAACACTCTGCAGGCTTCAGCAGGGCTGGAGGAAGGGGAAAACGCCCCCCCCTTTTTTGTAAAAAACGGCCCATCTCTGGGAACTCCCTGGGACTGGCATACACACACCATTAAAAAAGGGGGAGAAATTACATTTTTTCCATGAAGTTTGTTCTGCGCATGCGCAGAACAGAAAATAAAGATGGCGGTGCCCAGGGTAGAACTCTTACAGTCGCTTGTCCGGCCGAGTTACTATTTGGCCGAACCGGTTCGAACCAGTAGGAAATTAGCACCCACCCCTCTGCTAGAAAAATGAAATATCCTGGGCAATATTGAAAAGGCAGAATATTATATTTCCCTGGATCAGAAATGGAGAAATGTGTTTTTAGGTAGGAAACAGACTCACTCTTAATAGCTACCCCCACCTTTCTCAATGGGCCATTAGGGGCCCTGGACTAGTTTACGCTACATAACAAAGTTAGGGTTAGCCCTCTACAGAAACTCACCACATGGCATCTGAGAACTCAACCAAACTTGAACTCAAAACACAGCCTAGAGAGGTGCCTCTGCGTGGCCCCATGGGAGTCTGACAACCAATCAGAATACATTTCTTACACAGGAACAGGAAACAGAGAGGGGCCCCCCGAACAGAGTATAAAAAACTCAGCAAGCCCTTTCTTTTCCCTCTTCTTCACCCAACATCTGGAAGCATCTGATCCCCTTTTTCTGTTCAGGAGCTCAAGCCATGTGATCCTGTCCAGCATTAAACCATCTTTCCAAGCAGCCTCCATGTTTCCAGTGACTTTCCCCCCACTTGGAGCTGAACCCAGAAGGACATTTCTTTCAACACACCTCTGGAACACATGCCATAGGTTTATCATCATGGAGATAAGGTCTCCTGTCTGAGTAGGGGTTGGACTAGAAGACCTCCAAGGTCCCTTTCACATCTGTTCTTCTGTATTCTCTTATGTTGTTTAATGAAAACAACTGACAGCAAATCAGAAAAACCCCACCGTTTTTCAGGATTTATAAAAAAATATCCATTTCTCACCAGGTTTTACAGGTGCTTCTCACTTACTACACAATTGCGAGCGGAATTTCTGTTGCTAAGCAAGGTGATAAAGTGAGTCACACCCAATTTTATGGTCATTTTGGCCAAGGTTCTTAAGTGGATCGCTGCAGCCGTTAAGTGAATCACACCATTAAGTGAATCCAGCTTCCTCCATTGACAGAAGCTAGTTGGGAAGTTTGCACGTGAAGATCACGTGTCCCCATGGCCACACAACCATCATAAATACACACCAGTTGCCAAGCATTTTATTCATGCGATTGTGGGGAAGCTATAATGGTCGTAAGTGTGAGGACCAGTTGTATGTCACTTTTTCCTGGGTTGTTCTAACTTTGAACGGTTGCTAAATGAATGATTGTAAGCGGGTTATCTGCATTTCTTCTGATCGTTGCGGCTATTGAATAATTTAAAATAAGGAGGAATCGTGGAAATTGGAACCTTAATTAGGAAAGAAAATTAAGTTTTATATTATACATAACTGTGTTTTGTTTAAGTGGATCTTTTCAGAGAGGTCTGAAATGAAGGCAACATCTTTAAAACGCTATCAGTTTCTGGGGGAATATGAGTTTTGGTTCCCAGGCTGATAAAATTCAAGGAAATCATTGTATAAATAGTGACAAACTTCTCGGTGTTATCGGTGAAAAGCATGCATCATATTACTGGTAGCCAAAAAATAATTAGGAATATTCCCACCCACCCTGTTACAGAATAGCTTCGGATAGAGCTTGGATGCAATCTGGTGCTCTTTGAATAAATCTGTTTAGATCTTGGAAAGGGAATTTTGCATTTTTAATTATTGCGGAGAGAGAGAGAGAGAGAGAGAGAGACAGAGACACGCACAGCCCTTTTGCATTTAAGCTACAGGAGGGTTAGAAATATGGATTTTTAAAAGGTCCCACTTTCATCAAAAATATGATTAAGATGCTGACCAGATACAGTATGTTTATTCTGGGAATAAGACATTAGCAACCAGGAAAAAGTCGTGATATTTTATTTTTTTATATGGCAATTGCAGTGATGCTGCTCTATGCTCAAAAGTGGGAAATGTTAATAATATCCACACCTCACTGGGAGAGGGTGAGTTCTAGTTTCATTTTGGTCACGAAAGCCACCTGGTGGCATTCAGCCAATCACCAGGAGACAGCGAGTTCTAGTTCTGCCTTAGGCACGAAAGCCAATCGAGTGACTTTAGGCCAACCGCTAGGGGACTGTGAGCTCTAGTTCTCCCTTAAGTGAGAAAGCCAAGGTGGATGATTACGGACCAATCACAGGGAGACAGTGAGTTCTAGTTTCATTTTAGGCACAGATGACTTTGGGTGAGGGACTTTGGGTCAAATCAGCAGGAGAAAGTGAGCTCTGGTCCTAACACAATCACACTGGCCTCTATTTAACCCACACCAAAGTATTCCAATGCTACTACTCACTGCTCACTATTTTTACTCTTTCCCTCTTCTCTTACACCTCCTCTTTGTTTTACTCCAGCTACATCATTACTGGAGGTTTTTGAAGAAGATATTAGACAATCACCGGTCCAAAATAGGATAGGGCTGTGATGGTGAACACATGGCACCTGTGCCCACAGGTGGCACACAGAGCCCTCTCTGCGCGCATAAGAGCCGTCATCCAGCTCAGCTCTACTGCGCATGCGCATGCACCTCCCACCAGCCAGCTGATTGTTGGCTCCCTGCTGTGCATGTGGGAGATGTGCGCGCATGCGCGGGGATCATGCACGCATTAGCAGGGGATGGGGGTCCTCATTTTTGGTCCCAGGAGCCTTCCGGGAGACCTGCTTAGCCCAAAACAAGGCACGGGGGAGGGCCTCATGCGCATGCACAGGGGGAATATAGGGTGGTCATGCGCATGCACGGTGGCGGTGGTGCAAATTGCATTATGGGTGTGGGTGATTTTGGCACACGAGGAGAAAAGGTTTAGCCATCACTGGGATAGGGGGCGGACTAGAAGGCCTCCAAGGTCCCTTCCCATTGTTATTCTGCTCTGCTGGTGAACAATAGCTCTTTACGTCTGCTTTAAGCTGCTGCAGACACACAAATGCACTGTACAAACAAACAAATGCACACGCGCACATCCTGTGACAATGACACCATCACACCCCACGGTCTCTTGGTCACCTTTGCTGAGCTGACTAAGGAGGAGATGGAAAGAGACGCTGTTTCGTAGCTCCGTTTGCCCTCTGACAGTGATATATTAATAAAACAAAAACTTCTTTCGTTCCCCTAATGTTTCATTTACGGCTGATCGGAAACCTCTTACAAGTAGTCCTCAATTTACGACCACAATAGACCACCGGAATTTCCATTGCTAAGCGAGAGTTTTGTTGTCAAGTGAGTTTTGTCCCATTTTAATACCTTTCTCACCATAGTCGTTAAGTGAAACGCTGCAGTTGTTGCATTAATAACACCATCGCTAAGTGAATCTGGCTCCCCCCATGGACTCACGTGACCCCGGGACTGCGACCGTCATAAATATGACTCCGTTTCCAAGCGGCCAAGGTTTGATCACATGACCACGGGATACTACGTAGGTCATAAGTGTGAAAAATGTCATAAGTCATTATTTTTTCAGTGGTGGTGTAACCGAACGGTCATTCAATGCAAAGTTGTAATTTGAGGGCCACCTATTCATGAAATGAAAAAAAAAATTGCACTTATAATTTAAAGTTCTGATTATTGGAATCAGACTGGATGATAAAAAACAAACCTTTTTTAATCCTGGAATAAGAACTGTAATTGTAATACAGGTAGTCCTCGGCTTACAACAGTTCATTCACAGTTACAACAGCACTGTAAAAAAAGTGCCTGAGGAGTTTTTCACGCTTACGACCACTGCATACATCCCAGGGTGTGTGTGTGTGTCACGTGATCAAAGTTCACATAGCTTGGCAACGGACTCGTATTTATGACGGGGTCACGTGATCCCCTTTTTGCGACCTTCTGACAAGCAAAGTCAAGGGGTGGGGGTGGGGGAAGTCAGATTCACTTAACAACCGTTTGACCAGGTTAAAAACTGCAGCGACTCACTTAACAATTGTGGCAGGGAAGGTCATAAAACGAGGCAAAACTCACTTAACAAAGGTTTCACTTAGCCACAGAAATTGTGGGCTCAGTTGCTTTTCCTAAGTCCAGGAGTGCCATTATTTGTTGCAGAAGAAATGAAAAAAAGAAGTATTTCTTCCTATTCTTTTGATTGGCTTGTGTGAGTTTCAGGTAATAGAAGGGTTGTGGCCTGTCAGTCACTGGCCCCTCCAGCAGCCGAATCAGATGAGGAGGAGGGGTGGGAATCAGGTTCAACATTAAGGGAAACTCAGAGCTCCGAGGGGGAAGAGGGAATGGAGCTGGCAGAGAGGGAGAGAGTCGGAGACGGAGCCCGGGCTGTCCGTCAGCCCCCACTGCACAAATTCATGTGCTGGACGCCCGTCCCTGTTGCACTGTACCAGTTGCAACAGGATCGGGAACCCACCACTGAACAGCTGGGTCCAATGCCTGAGGCACGGATGCACAGAAGGCAGAGGAGAGGAGAGCAGTGGAAATCTATGGGCCGGTCCTCGGGATGGAAGAGCCACCTCTTCTAGCGAAGCCCCACCCTAGCTTTGGAGATAAAAGGCAGGGGGCGGAGATGAATAGGTGTGCAGAAGACAGAGGGGAGAGGAGAACAGTGGAAATCTATGGGCTGGTCTTCGGGACAGAAGAGCCAACGCTGCTGGTGAAGCTCCACCCTACCTCTGGGGATAAAAAGCGGAGGCGGATATGAATAGATGTGACAGACAACTGTTCATCTCCCTGCCGGACAGATATATTAGCCTGCGTTGAGAGAGAGACTTTTCACCAAAGCGCCTGTCAATCATCATAAAGGAATCTTTGAGTTGACTTGTTTGTCATATTTGGGGAACTGTGTCAGAACAAGAAGTTTATACCGCTTATATATTAAAAAATGAGAAATAAGCACCCGAATACATTTCGTGAGGATACGTCAACATGTCCTAAAAATACTGCGAGGCTGGCATCATTATCAGCAATTAAAATGTTGATTATAGTCTCGCTTTTTACGACCTGTGGCAGCCGAGAGGAGCATTGCAAATGGATGACTGGAGACATGGGTTGTAAAACATGATACCAGGAAATTAAACGCAGAAAGGGGCGGTGATAATTTCCTTGATAGTCATAATTTGTGCATAAGTCCTTGACTCGCGACCACCATTGAGCCCTTCATTTCTGTGGCTAAGCAGCAGAAGGCATTTGTTTAGTGAGTTTCGCTCCTTTTGATGACTTTTCTCGCCACGGTTGTTAAGTGGATCACTGCAGTTGTTAACCTAGTAGCACGGTTTGCTTTCCCATTGATTTTGCTTGTCGTAAGGTCGCAAAAGAGGACCAGGTGACCCCAGGACACTGCAACCGTCGTTAAGTACATGCCATTTGCCACGTTTCTGGATTTTGATCACTTCAGCAGTCATGAATCATTTGCTTCAGTGCCGTGGTAACTTTGAACGGTCACTAAATGAACTGTTATAAGTCGAGGATTATTTGTACAGACAGTTTTACATTTATGAACTGGGATAAATAAATTGTTTTATCTCTATTGGGTCTGCAACATACATTTTATTAGCTCTAGGTCCTAATGTTTACTGTGTACATCATGCTAGGTTTGGCTAATTTTAATCGTGGTTTGTTTAGTGGGACTTAAAGCGTTGTGCAAATCCAGCTTTTTGGCTTGGCATGAAACCAGGTTTAATTCAGTTAATAGTTCAGCGCTAGTCAACCAGATTAATGGACTTCAATTCCCAGAATTCCCCAGCCTGCTGGGGAATTCTGGGAGTTGAAGTCCACCTATCTTAAACTTGCCGTAGTTGACTAATACCGAATTAGACAAAATATTTTGATCAATTGGCACTATCCTGACTTTTGAAACCCTCTTCAAAACCACATAAAAATCCTCCCTCGGAATAATCGTCTACGAAGCAGAATATCATCGAGTTAAACCACTTCAGATGTTCACGGATCTTGATGTTAGATTGACGAAGCAGCCAATCCAGTAACTCTTTGCTGCAATTCAACCCATCAGACACTGTAGGGAGAGGCTGAGAAAGAGGTTCAAGGGGGTTGGGGGGGGGGGGTTTAAACCTTCAGCACCATGGAGAGGGACAATCCATTAATTTAATGCTCTTTCCACCCCCCAGTTACCAAAGGTTCAAGTCAGAACTACAATGGATTTTCCTGAGATATTACCAAAGGTACATTTCTGTGCAATCACTTTGAGCCAATCACCAGGAGTGGGTGAGTTCTAGTTCTGCCTTAGGTATCAAAGCTAGCTGGGTGATTTTGCGCCAATTGCCAGGAGAGGGTGAGTTCTAGTTCTGGCTTAGGCATGGAAGCTAGATGGGTGACTCTGGGCAATCACTAGGAGACAATGACTTCTAGTCCCGCTTTACACATGAAAGCCAGCTGGATGGCTTTGGGCCAATCACCAGGAGATGGTGAGTTCTAGTCCTGCTTTAGACATGAAAGCCAGCTGTGTGACTTTGGGCCAATCACCAGGAGATGGTGAGTTTTAGTCCCGCTTTACACATGAAAGCCAGCTGGATGGCTTTGGGCCAATCACCAGGAGATGGTGAGTTCTAGTCCTGCTTTAGACATGAAAGCCAGCTGTGTGACTTTGGGTCAATCACCAGGAGATGGTGAGTTCTAGTCCCGCTTTACACATGAAAGCCAGCTGGATGGCTTTGGGCCAATCACCAGGAGATGGTGAGTTCTAGTCCTGCTTTAGACATGAAAGCCAGCTGTGTGACTTTGGGCCAATCACCAGGAGATGGTGAGTTCTAGTCCCGCTTTACACATGAAAGCCAGCTGGATGGCTTTGGGCCAATCACCAGGAGATGGTGAGTTCTAGTCCTGCTTTAGACATGAAAGCCAGCTGTGTGACTTTGGGCCAATCACCAGGAGATGGTGAGTTCTAGTCCCGCTTTACACATGAAAGCCAGCTGGATGGCTTTGGGCCAATCACCAGGAGATGGTGAGTTCTAGTCCTGCTTTAGACATGAAAGCCAGCTGTGTGAATTTGGGCCAATCACCAGGAGTTCTAGTCCCACTTTGGGTACAAAAGCCAGCTGTGTGAATTTGTGTCACTCTCGTTCTCTCAGCCCATCCCACTTCACGGGGTTCTTTTTTTGGGGGGGAAACTGGAAGAGGAAGGAGAGTTGGGTATGTTTGCCACCTGGAGTTACTTGTACAATAAGATGGGGTACAAATCTAATTTATAAAATAAAAATGGAACAAGGAGATCAAGAGAAATAGAGAAAAGACCAGGATAAAAATAAAAGAAAAGAAAATAGGCCTTCTCCCTGCCACCTACTTTTTTAGGTGAAAGTCATTTATTTGCTTACAGGTTAGTCCTCTACTTACAACAGTTCGTTTAATGAGCGTTCAATGTTACAACGGCACTGAAAAAAAGTGGCTTATGTCCGTTTTTCACACTTAACAACCCGTTGCAGAAGCCTCATAGTCACACGATCAAAATTCAGACTCTTGGTTACTGGCTCACACTTATGACCGTTGCCGTGTCCCTGAGTCACACGATCCCCTTTGGTGGCCTTCTGTGAAGCAAAGTCAATGGGGAAGCCCAGATTCGCTCAACAACTGCAGGGACACATTTAACAACTGTGGAGATAGGTCGCCAAATGGGGCAAAAACCACTGTCTCGCTTAACGACAGAAATGTTGGGCTCAGCTGTGGTCGTAATTGAAGGACTACCTCTATTTAGCTGCTCAGGTGATTGAACATTTAAATCGTACAGGGATCTCCACCCCTATCTGCCACCCAGACTGGTGTAATCCTTAGAGAAGGCCAGTAACCTGGAGAAAAGTAGGCCACAAGGAGATCTATCTGAATTTGATGGTTGCCTAGAGCAGGGGTGGGGAACTGTGGCTCTTTTGCGACTTGTGGACTTCAACTCCCAGAATTCCAGAACCAACATAGCTGCCTCAGGAATTCTGGGAGTTGAAGTCCACAAGTCGCAAAAGAGCCACAGTTCCCCACCCCTGGCCTAGAGCCTCACCATGGGCCTCTCTGGGTAGCTGATTTTACTTTCGTCGATCAAGAATTTAGCCGAGTTTGTGGCCCTCAAGTCCTCCCGAGTACGAAAACCTACCACCCACCAGGTGCTGAGAAACGTTGTGTAACTGGAGACAGAAGCATATAAAGAGGCAGCGGTTGCAACTCAATCAATTCTCAATTAAGGGAGCTCCCTCTGTTTCCAAGTTGTGATGGAAGGCGAAATGGATCTCCGTGCGCTCCAGACAACTTGATTATCTCCTGCTTATGTAGCTATTATTCGGGAAAGAAAAACAAAATGTAAATGAGGCCTTCTCTGTTTATTTGAAATCGGATTTGCGTGTAGACGTCTGATGGGATAGAACTGTGAGGGAGGGAGGGGAAGGAGGGAGGGAGGGAGGAAGGAAGGAAAAGCAGAGACGGAGGAAGAAGAAAACAGGGAGGGAGGAGGGAGGGAGGGAGGAGGAGGAGGGAGGGAGGGAGGAAAAAGGTTCAAGGAAGACAGAAGGGAGAAGGGAAGGGAGGGAGGGAGGGAGGAAGGAAAAGCAGGGAGGGAGGAAGAAGGAGGGAGGGAGGGAGGAAGGAAGGAAGGAAGGAAGGAAGGAAGGAAGGAAGGAAAAGCAGGGATGGAGGAAGAAGGAGGGAGGGAGGGAGGGAGGAAGGAAGGAAGGAAGGAAAAGCAGGGATGGAGGAAGAAGAGCGAGGGAGGAAAGAGGTACCAGGAAGGCAGAAGGGGCAAGGGAAGGGAGTGAAGGAAATCAAGGGGTGAGGAAGAAGAAGGGAGGGAGGGAGGAAGGAAGGAAGAAAAAGCAGGGATGGAAGAAGAAGACAGAGAGGGAGGAAGGAGTGAGGGAGAAGGAGAGAGGGAGGAAGAAAAGAGGTATAAGGAAGGAAGAAGGTGGAAGGAAAGGAAAGAAGGGAAGAAGGAAGGGAAAGCAAGAGTGGAGGAAGAAGAAGTGAGGGAGGGAGGAAGGAAGGAAGGAAAAGCAGGGATGGGGAAGAGGAAGACAGGAAGACAGGGAGGAATAAGGGAGAGGAAAGAGGGAGAGGAAAGAAGGAGGGAGGAGGTACGAGGAAGGAAGGTGGAAGGGAAGGAAGAAGAAAGGGAAAGCAAGGGTAGAGGAAGAAGGAGAGAGGGAGGAAAGAAGGAAAAAAGGAGGGAGAGAGAAGAAAGAGAGAGAGAAAGAGGGAGGGAGGAAGTAGGAGGTGGGTGGATGGGAGGGAGGAAGGAAGGAAAAGCAGGGATGGAGGAAGAAGAAGACAGGAGGGGGAAGGAGGGAGAGGAAAAAGAGAGAGGGAAGAAAGAGGTACGAGGAAGGGGAAAGGTGGAAGGAGAAAAGGAGGGAGAGAGAAGAGAGAGAGAGAGAGAAAGAGGGAGGGAGGGAGAGAGGGTGGGAGAAAGGAAGAGGTTTCTGAACCAGTTTTTAAAGACGTTTCTAAGGAGGAGAAGGAGAAAGAGATGGAGGAGATTCATAGAAATACGCCTGTCCTCAGTTCACCCCCCCGGGGTGCTGACCCCACCCTCTGATTCCCACCCCAAGGCACCTAGTCCTCGACTGACAAGCATTCATTTAGTGACCATTTGAAGTTACAACACACCACTTGAAAAAGTCACTTACGACCCTTTTTCACATTACGACCATTGCAGGGTCCCCATGGTTACACGGTCGAAATTCAGATGTGTGGCAGCCGACTCACATTTACGGCAGTTTGCAGTGTCCCAAAGTCAGGTGATCACTTTTTATGACCTTCTGACAAGCAAAGTCAATGGGGAAGTCAGATTCACTTAAGTTAAGATTCACTTAACTTAAAAACTGCAGAGATTCAATTAACAACTGTAGCAAGAAAGGTTGTAAATTGAGGCAAAACACGCTTAAGGGCTGTCTCACTTAGTAATTTTGGACTCAATTACCTCCCTCCCTTCCTCCCTCCCTCCCTCCCCTCCTTCCTCCCACTCTCATTTCTTTCCTTCCCTCCCTTCCCTCCTTCCTTCCTCCCTCCCTTCCTCCCTCCCTCCCTCATTCTCCTCCTTCCTTCCTTCCTTCCTTTCTCCCTCCCTCACTCACTCACACACTCACTCATTCCCCTCCTTCCTCCCTCCCTTCCTCCCTTCCTCCCTGCCACTCTCATTTCTTTCCTTCCCTCCCTCCCACCTCCTTCCTCCTTTCCGCCCTTCCTCACGTTCCTTCCTTCCTTCCCTTCCTTTCTAGCTTCCTCCTTCCCTCCCTCATCCCTCCCTCCCACCCCTCCTTCCCCACCCCTCCCTCCCCTCCCTCCTTCCTCACTCCCTTGCTCACTCCCTCCCTCATTCCCCTGCTTCCTTCCTTCCTTCTTCCCTCCCTCCCTCCCTCATTTCTTTCCTTTCTTCCCTCTCTCTCCTCCCACCTCCTTCCTTCCTCCTTTCCTCCCTTCCCCACATTCCTTCCTTCCTTTTCTTCCTTTCTAGCTTCCTCCTTCCCTCCCTCATCCCTCCCTCCCTTCCCCATCTCTCCCTCCTTCATTCCTCTCCTTCCTTCTTTCCTTCCTTCATTCCTCACTAATTCCCCCCTCCCTCCCTTCCTCCTCCCTCATTCTCTCAATCCCTTATTCATTCCCTTCTTTCCTCCCTCCCTTTCTCCCTTCCTTCCTTTCTGTCACCCATCTCAGCAAATGACTCTGGGATCCTCACAATTCAAAAGTTGTGTTTTGTTGAATGATACATTGGTTTGTTTTCTTGGCCGTCTGCGAAAATACGATGCCGTTTTGTGTGTGTACGTTTTCCTAATGCAGTCATCATAAATATTGCAAACCGTTTCCCCTCAATCTGGTGATTTCACGGGCTTTTCGGAGCCAATCTTTTGTTTTGCAGAGCTGCTCCGGAACGTTTTCCCTTGTGTGAAAATGAGAAAAATGTGTAAATTGAAGTTTGGAAATGAATTCAGGAGTTGCAAATACAATCAATGCTTTCAGAATAAATGTGGATTTCACCATGCTATCTAATTCCTGTGGCTGATCTTGTCCGGGATTTTGAGGTCTGCTTTTAAAGTAAATACGATCTTAGCAGTTTAGGACAGCTTGGATAACTATTACATTCCTGGATACCCCAAAAACATGCAAGCATAAAAATCAGGGGTGAAATTCAGCCGGTTCTGGAGAACTGGTAGTGGAAATTTCAGTTCAGGAGTAGTTCAGAGAGCTGGCAAATGCCACCTCTGGCTGGCACCAGAGTGGGGAGGGAATGGGGATTTCGGCATATCCTTCCCCTGCCACGCCCACCAAGCCACGCCCACAGAACCGGTAGTAAAAAAAATGGAATACCACCAGTGATAAAAACAGAGGTAAGACCTTGGCTTATAACCATTCATTTAATGACCATTTGAAGTTAGAACAGCACTGAAAAAAGTGACATGATCAGCTTTCGTACTTACAATCATTGCAGCATCCCTTAAGGTCACATGGTTGAAATCCAGGTGTTTGGCAACTGACTCATATTTATGACGGTTGCAATGTCCCGCATGTGATCCTTATTCGTGACCTTCCGGGATGGCCTCTTACAAGCGGAGAAGCCGGATTCAATAGGAGAAGCCGGATTCGCTGAACAACAGTACAATTCCCTTAGAGACTGCAGTGGTTTGCTTAAGAATTGTGGCAAAAATGGGATGTAATTAGAAACTAGAACCCCATTGCCTTCCAGCACTGATGACGTTACCTAGTTGGGCCATGAGACGTCTGCAAGAAAAGCCACCAAGCTCACAGAGCAGCCAGGAGCCCACAATTCTCCTCCTCTCCCCAATCTCCACTCCCTTCTAGCACTGATGATGTTCCCCAGCTGGGTTGTGAAACAACCAAGTTCAGAGAGAACGAAGAGCACCACATCTTTTCCTTCCTCCTCCTCATCCCACTCTTCTTCACAACCCCCCTCTCATTAACCCCGATGATGTTACCTAGTAGGGCTATGAAATGTCTGGAAGCTGAAAACCATCAAGATCAGAGAGAACCAAGGAGTTCAAGTAGTCTCTTCTATAGGAGAAGAATTTTAAGTTGTTTCTGTGTCTGTCTGAAGATGCCTCCCCCCCCCACTCCTCCTGGCTCCCTCCCAGGCATCACTGGGCTTCTTTCTAAACGAAGAATAATACACACCCACCCCAGTGTCTTAGACATGAGTTATGCTATTAAGTGCAGTTATTGGGCTTCTGTCTCTCAGCCTAGCAAATCGAATTTTATATCTTTGCAAAAATCTATCAAAGCGTGCGCTTTGGAACGAAATTGTTCTTTCCACCATAAGCTGGGAAAAACAACTGACTCAATAAGACAAGACTTGCAAAATGGGGTTTTGGGAAAGCAGGGAGTCAGCAAAATTGTTCGGAGGAAAAAAAAATCTGTTTTCCAAATTGATGTTCTCCGAGCCCATTGGATAGTATCATTTGTCTGAAAAACACATTTTGGTGAGCTGCTTAAAGCCCATATACAGGTAGTCCTCACCTTACGAACCATTCATTTAATGAGTGAGGTTGGAACAACATTGAAAAAAGTGACCTATGATTGTTTTTCACACTTATGACCGTCGCAGCAGCGGTCATGAGATCAGAATTGAGATGCTTGGCAGTTGACTCATATTTATGACCGTTGCACTGTCCCAGAGTTTTGTGAGCCCCTTTTGCAAACTTCTGACAAGCAAAGTCAACGAGGAAGCCTGATTCACTTAACAATTGCAGTGATTCACTTAACAACTGCGGCCAGAAAGGTCCTAGCAGACAGGAAGCAGCAGGTGGAGCTAGTCAAAATCACATGAGGTGCATGTACCTGTTCAATTGGCACAGGAGCCCCCCCAGGGCTGTGTGCTCTCTCCACTTCTCTTCTCTCTCTATACCAATGACTGCATCTCAAACGATCCATCTGTTAAAACTACTGAAGTCTGCAGATGAAGAAACAGTGATTGGTCTCATTCGAGACAACGATGAATCTGCATACAGATGGGAGGTTGAACAACCAGCCTCGTGGTGCGACCGGGACAATCTGGAACTGAACACACTCAAAACCGTAGAAATGGTGGTGGATTTTAGGAGAAACCCTCCCATACTACCACCTCTTGCAATAATAGACAACACAGCATCAGCAGTAGAGACTGTTGAACTTTTTAGGTTCTATCATATCTCAAGACCTAAAATGGACACCCAACATCAAAAACGTCATCCAAAAAGCACCACAAAGATTGTTCTTTCTGCGCCAACTCAGGAAGCTCAAACTGCCCAAGGAGCTGCTGATTCTGTTCTACAGAGGAAGGATTGAGTCTGTCCTCTGCACCTCCATAACTGTCTGGATTGGCTCTGCAACCCAACAAGGGAGACACGGACTTCAGAGGATAATCAGAACTGCAGAAAAAACAATTACTACCAACCTGACTTCCATTGAGGACCTGTACACTGCATGAGTCAAAAAGAGGGCTGTGAAAATATCTACAGACCCCTCGCATCCTGGACATAAATTGTTTCAACTCCTACCCTCAAAACGACGCTATTGGGCTCTGCACACCAAGACAACTAGACACAAGGACAATTTTTCCCCGAATGCCCTCACTCTGCTAAACAAATAATTCCCTCCCCACTGTCAAACTATTCACTAAGGCTGCATTATTACTATTAATCTTCTCATTGTTCCTATCACCCATCTCCTCCCACTTATGACTGCAGGACTGTAACTTTATTGCTTGCATCCTTACGATTTTTATCTATATTGATTATTCCTTATTGCTTATTTGTACCCTTTTATTAAGTGTTGTATCTTATGATTCTTGACAAATATATCTTGCCTTTTAAATGTACACTGAGAGCATCTGCACCAAAGACAAATTCCTTGTGTTTCCAATCACACTAGGTTTATTCTATTCTATTCTATTCTGTTCTGTTCTGTTCTGTTCTGTTCTGTTCTGTTCTGTTCTGCTCTGCTCTGCTCTGCTCTGCTCTGCTCTGCTCTGCTCTGCTCTGCTCTGCTCTGCTCTACTCTACTCTACTCTACTCCAGTCTAGTCTAGTCTAGTCTAGTCTTAAAATGGGACAAAACCCACTTCAACAATTGTCTCATTTAGCAATGGAAATTTTGACTCAATTGTGGTCATAATTTTGGGTTCAATCATGCTGCAGCTATCAAAAAACCCAACACAGTTCTAGGCTGCATAAACAGAGGGATAGAATCAAGATCACGTGAAGGGTTAATACCACTTTATAAGGCCTTGGTAAGGCCACACTTGGAATACTTGCATCCAGTTTTAGTCTCCATGATGTAAAAAAGATGTGGAGTCTCTAGAAAGAGTGCAGAGAAGAACAACAAAGATGATTAGGGGATGGTTTCAGGAACTGGATATGTCTAGTTTAATGAAAAGAAGGACTAGGGGAGACATGATAGCAGTCTCCCAATATCTCAGGGGTTGCCACAAAGAAGAGGGAGTCAAACTATCCTCTAAGGCACCTGAAGGCAGGACAAGAAGCAATTGGTGGAAACTAATCAAGGAGGGAAGCAAACTAGAATGAAGGAGAAACTGAGTGAGGAAAATTAACCAGGGTAACAGCTTGCATTCAGAAGTTTTGGGTGCTTCACCACTGGAGGTTTTCAAGAAGAGACAGGACAGTCACTTGTCTGAAATGGTCCCCTGCCTGAACAGAGGGTTGGATTAGAAGACCTCCAAGGTCCCTTCCAACTCTCTTATTCCGTAAGTTGAGGGCAGCCTATATGGCTGGCAAAATTTGTCAAGCGTCCGTGTTTTGATCAAATGACCGCCGGGATCCTGGCAAGTTGTATCTGTGAAAAGTGGACAGGTCACTTTTTCAGTGCCGTTGTAACTTTTTTTCAGTTTGTTGCAACTAAACAAACTGTTGTAAGTCGAGGACTACCTGTCTAGGGTCTGTTTGAATCCTCTGTTATTAAGCAATGGATTGTTTTTGGGCCCTAAAGTCAAAAATTGATAAGCGCCAGGATTTTGATCACATGGCCATCAGCATTCTGCAATGGGGCTGTAAGTGTGAGAAACAGTAAGAAGTAACTTTTTTTCAGTGCCGTTGAAACTCTGAGCGGTCACTGAATGGAACTGCTGTAAGTCGAGGACTACCTGTACATATTTTCATCTATAATGAAAATCCTCTTTACACGGGGAATTAGGTGATTCTCTGATGCTAATTGGTGCCATCTCGCAGGTCGAGCCGATGAAATATATTTGTGCACCTTTTTATTAGTTGTTAATTGTCTGCTGCCAGGGATTTTAATAAATGCAAACAATTCCGCCTGGCAAAGAGTCTCCAGAGAATGTATTATAAACACACTCTGTTTTAGAGAATTTTAGCCAGCTAACAAAACTGTTCCATATACTGTATCGGATTTAAATTCTTGTTCTCACTGTCAGGAAGTTTCTCCTCAGTTCTAGGTTGCTTCTCTCCTTGATTAGTTTCCACCCATTGCTTCTTGTTCTACCCTCAGGTGCCCTGGAGAATACTTTGATTTCCTCTTCTTTGTGGCAACCCCTGAGATATTGAAACACTGCTCTCATGTCTCCCCTGGTCCTTCTTTCTATTAAACTTAGACATGCCCAGTTCCTGCAACCGTTCTTCATTTGTTTTAGCCTCCAGTCCCCTAATCCTCTTTATTGCTCTTCCCTGCACTCTTTCTGAAATATCAATATCTCTTTTATATCATGATGACCAAAATTGGATGCCGTATTCCAAGTTATATTATAAAGTGGTATCAACACTTCACGTGATCTTGATTCTATCCCTCTGTTGATGCAGCCTAGAACAGTGTTGGCTTTTTGGGCAGCTGCTGCACACGGCTGGCTCCTATTTAAATAGTTGTCCACAGTTGTTTTAGCCAACTGTGAGTCAAAAAGTACCAGAGGCCGTCAGAAAAGTAAAGAAAAGAAATCCATGAATTTAAATCTATACCTGGTTCTCAACATACGAACATGATCGAGCCCAAAATTTCCATTGTTATGTGAGATATTTGTTCAGTGAGTTTTGCTCCATTTTACAACCTTTCTTGCCACCGTTGTTAAGCGAATCCCTGCAGTTGTTAAGTCACATTGCTGTTAAGTGAATCTGGATTCTTTTATAACTTTGCTTGTTAGAAGGTCGCAAAAGGGGATCATGTGATTTCTTCCAGTGCTGTTGTAACTGTGAAAGGGGAATAAACGAACCGTTATAAGTCGAGGACTACCTGTATAGACCATAAAATTGTCAGTGATGATGAGAGAACCATAAAAATCGGAACGGGATAAAGTAAGATTTGGAAAATGAAACAAGATGATTGTTTTCTGGAAAGAAGAAGAAAATAGAAACCAAATTCCTTGGTGGTTTGGAAATCTTCTAACTGAGTTTTATAATGAAATGTCTTTATTTTATTTATCGTACAGCCCATTCACATCATATTTCAGTAAAAGGAAACCCAAGGGTAGAATACAAAACATAGACTATAAAATCTGAAATCTTAACAGGAAGATTGCAGACGTATATCTAAGTTGCAAACATAAACAAAACAAAAAAAAAATTCCCCCTGATTTGTCCCAGCCAGGATATCACATACATCTCCCTTACAGGTAGGTCTTTGACTTATGACCACAACTGAGCTCCAAATTTCTGTTGCTAAGGGAGACATATCTTAAATGAGTTTTGCTCCATTTTGCGACCTTTCTTGCAACAGATGTTAAGGGAGTCACTGCAATTGTTCAGTTAGTCACAAGGTTGTTAAGTGAATCATTAACCTTGCCTGTTAAAAGGGTCGCAAAAGAGGATCACGTGACTCCAAGACATTGCAACCGTTATTAAGTCCGAGTCAGTTGCCATGTGTCTGAATTTTGATCATGTGACCATGATCAAAATGTTACAATGGTTGTGAAAAACAGTTGGTTTTTTTTTCCTTCTTAAAAGTTTTTATTTTATTTTTTATTCTCTTATATATAGTTTCAGGTATACATTCACATAGATTATTCTTATTTAACTATCACTTTTACATATTTGTTTTTTTCATATAAAAGGTTAAAATAGACATTCTGGGTTACTTTCCTTACCATTCCATATACCTATTTATGTATTCACCACCCTATTTTTCCTTTCTTTTCGCCCTTCTCTACTTCCTTCCTCCTCTCCTTTCCCTTTCCTTCTTCCCTTGCCTCTCCCCTACTCCTCTCTTCCTCTTCCCCTTCCTACCCTCTCTCCTTCTCTTTCTATCCCTTCCCTCCTTCTTCTCCTTTCCTCTTTCTTCCTTCTCTCCCTTTTCCTCTCTTCTCCTCTCCTCTTTTCCTTTTCTATTATTGTGATAATCTCTTTTCAACTCTGAACGGGTGTATTTTCAGGATGGTGTTCCCGCAAACCACGTTATAATTTTATGTTTATCCTTTCCTATTCCCTTTTCTTCATTATCATGTCCTAAATTTGTAAGTCATTTTTTTCAGTGCCGTTGTAACTTTAAACGGACACTAAGTGACATTATTGTAAGTCGAGGACTACCCGTATAAATTTTCATCTGTAACGAAAATCTTTTTTATGGGGGGATAATGTGACTTTCTGCCTCTAATTGCTGCCATCTTATGAGTCAAGTTGACGAAACAGTGCTTATTTGTGCAATATTTTTATTTGTTGTTAATTATCTGCTGCCAGGGATTTTAATAAATGGAAACCTGCTGGCAGGGTCTCCAGAGAATGGAGAATGCATTAAACACGGAGTGTTTTAGAAAACTTTAGCTAGCTAACAAAACTGTTCCATAGAAAGAAGTCAACGAAGTGAACTATTTCTCCAGCCTGAAAATTTTGTCACCCATTCATTTTTGATCCCTACAACGGATACATGGCTGCAAGAATTGGTAGAGTTAGCAGAGATGGCTAAAATGATTGCTTTGATTAAAGAAGTGAATAATTGTGGTTTCTCCAACACTTGAGGTTTTAAAGAAAAGATTGGACATTCATTTGCCTGAAATAATACAGAGTTTCCTGCTTGAGCAGCGGGTTGGACTAGAAGACCTCCAAGGTCCCTTCCAACTCTGTAACAAGTAGTTCTCAACTTAGAACAGTTCATTTAGTGATCATTCAAAGTTAAACATGGCGTTCAGAAAGTGACTTATGACCATTTTTCACACTTACGACCATCGCAACATCCCCAAGGTCACGTGATCAAAATTCAGACGCTTGGCAACCGACTCGGATTTATGACGGTTGCAGGGTCCTGGGGACACCTGATCAACTTTTGCGACCTTCTGACTAGCAAAGTCCACGGGGAAGCCCAGATCTGCTTTGCAACCGAACTTAACAGCTGCAGCGATTCACTCAACAACTGCGGCAAGAAAGGGTCATAAAATGGGGCAACACTCATTTAATAAATTTCTTAGCAACATAAATTTTGGGCTCAGTTGTGATTGTAAGTTGAGGATTACCTGCTAATATGACCATAAAAACTGTCCATTTGAAAAGTCCCAGTGTCCTCTTTTATTCGATGCAGGGAAAATGCTGCCAAATCTTATGGATTTAGGACAATAAAGCACATAGCAGAAAGACCTATTTGTGTGGGTGTGTGTCTGTGTGTGTGTGTGTGTGTGTTATTTGGCTATCAGTGATAGGATTCAAATTTTTTTGCTACCGGTTCTGTGGGTGTGGCTTGGTGGGCGTGGCAGGGGAAGGTTTTCTGCAAAATCTCCATTCCCTCCCAATCAGCTGGGACTCGGGAGGCAGAGAATAGATGGGGGCATGGCCAGCCAGAGGTGGTATTTACTGCTTCTCCAAACTACTCAACATTTCCGCTACCAGTTCTCCAGAACTGGCCAGAACCTGCTGACTACCACTTTTGCTACCAATAATACAATACAATACAATAGCAGAGTTGGAAGGGACCTTGGAGGTCTTCTAGTCCAACCCCCTGCCTAGGCAGGAAACCCTATACCATTCCAGACAAATGGCTATCCAACATCTTCTTAAAGGCTTCCAGTGTTGGGGCATTCACAACTTCTGGAGGCAACTTCTGTTCCACTGATTAATTGTTCTAACTGTCAGGAAATTTCTCCTCAGTTCTAAGTTGCTTCTCTCCTTGATTAGTTTCCACCCATTGCTTCTTGTTCTACCCTCAGGTGCCTTGGAGAACAGTTTGACTCCCTCTTCTTTACTTCTCAGGAGATTTCTGGGAATTTGTAGAAGGGAATTTCTTTGGATAAAATCTAATTAATACTTGCTAATTTAAACGAACCACATCTTTTTCAACCTTAAGAAGTATGGACTTCAACTCCCAGAATTCCTTAGTGAGTATACTGTAAATACTTCAACTCCCAGCATCCTCTAGCCAATTATTTTAAGAAGTGTGGACTTCAACTCCCATAATTCCCAAGCCAGTACACTACATTGAAAAACCCTGGTTTAGACTAAGTGGTATGAAGGCACTTTCACCATGAAAAGTTTAGGCAAAGATCCCCCATTTCTCTATTTGTAGATTATGTTCTTTGATATGAATCCCTTGCGGGACCCAAAGATCAGCAATAAATGCCTAGTTTGCTATTATTTCTGAACATAAAAGTAATTTATTCCAAGACTTCACACGAGATGACTCATATATATATATACATATGTATATTTCATTCCTCAGAATAATAACAGGAGATTTGCCAAAAGAAAGAAAAAAGCCACCCCATATAAGAGCAACCTGGTATAATGTAATAAAAAAGGAGACAAAACCTGTTCAATTATTTTATTGCAGATGTTAATGAAGGTTTCCAATTAGACCCGCATAGGTAATGAGGATGTTTATGAATCAAACAAGATTGTGCATCAGAATACAGTACGTGAAAGTTTCTCCCAATTGGATCCTTAATTGGACTGTTGGCATGATAAAATATCATTTTTTTTTTAATGGAAAAGGAGAAACGAGGTTTCTGAAATAAACCCTTCTTGGATGGGCACGTTCAGCCCTTCTATAATTTTCTTCGCAGACTGAAGGATGGGTGGTCCTTGACTTACGCCCAAAATTTCCATTGCTAAGCCAGTCAGGAGTCAACTGAGTTTTGCTCCAGCTTACGACCTTTCTTGTCACAGTTGTTAAGTGAATCACTACGGTTGTTAAATTAGTAACACGGTTAAATTAGTAACACATGAGTCTGGCTTCCCTATCGACTTTGCATTTCAGAAGGTCGTAAAAGGGGATCACACGACCATGGGGACACTACAACTGTCATAAAAAATATGAGCCCATTTTCAAGCGACTGAATTTTGATCACATGACTTTGGGGATGCTGCATCGGTCGTGTGAAAAATGGCCACAAGTCACTATGAACGGTCACTAAATGAACTGTTGTGAATCAAGATTTACCTGTGCACCCTGGTTGCCAAGTGGCTGAATTTTGATCACATGACCTGGAGGAGGATGTGACATTCATAAGTAGGAAAAACGTGTTCTGACTGAGGCTTCCCGAAAGCCTGAAGCAAACTCCTTGTCCTGACAAAACCCCTTTTATTAATTGACTGAATTCTGCTCCTTTACCTCCAGCAAAGTCTTTCAAGGGGGGATTTACAGTCACAGACCTTCTCTGGCTTGGAGAGGTGCCAGGCCGATCTCTGCAGAACTTGGCAAGGAGCCTCGGAGAGTCACCAACCAATTAAGCGAACTGATTGTCTCCTGCAAACTCCACTCCCCTTTTGCTCCTCTTTTATTTCCTCTGGGAGGGGCCATTCATCATCCACCTGTGGCTTTACTCCCAAGTCCACCCCTGTTCTTTAGCTGTTCCCTTCGCTCTGAGCATGCGTAAACTGGGAACAGGCTCCAGCTGTTCTTCTGCCCCACTGATGCCTGACTCCGAAGGCAGCTGATAACTGGCATACGGCCCTGGCCCCTTCTCTGCCTCCGACACAGAGCCCTCCTCAGACCCTTCCCCAGACTCCAGGACTGGCCCATGTCCCTCCCCAACCTCCTCACTGTCCGAATCTGCTGCCACCTTCAATGACCACAACAAAATTCTCCTATGTCACTTTTTTCAGTGCCATCATAACTTTGAACAGTGACTAAACAAATGGTTTTAAGTCGAGAACTACCTGCATAAATTGTGGGGGGAAAGTTTCTAAAGAACATTTTAGCTGTGCCTGAGTAACAAAATATAACACACACACACACAAACACAAACACACACACACCTCTTTGGATAGATGATTCCTGTAAGTGTAATTTTGTTGTTTTGCGTCAACTCTTAAGGCCCACCGTTGTCACATTTCCCCGAGCGATTGTGTAGTTTGCTGTCATGGTGTAATTTTTAACGAGTCGGCTTAGTCATTGTCTGAGGAATAACAAGTTGTGGTTGCGTTTTCGCAGCCCCCTTCTGTCGCTTTCTCAGGGAACTTGTCTTTGGGTTTCATGCAAAGAACTGAACAAACATAAGCACAAACAATGCTGGTTCACTCAATGCACAGGCAGTCCTCGACTTACAACAATCCATTTAGTAACCATTCAAAGTTATAATGTCACTGGGGGGGGGGGAAGGGGACCTGTGGCCATTTTTTGCACTTAAGATTGTTGCAGAATCCCCGTGGCCATGTGATTAAAGGCACAAAAGCTGGCTGGGTGAAGTAGATACCCTGGAAATTACAGGACCCTCTGATTCATTATATTTATTTAATTTCTAGGTATTCGATATTGGGAGTGGAAGTCCTTCCCTCTTCAAGCATGATGGCTGGGGAATTCTGGGAGTTGAAGTCCACTTAAAGCTTATTGGCTGGAGAATTCTGGGAGTTGAAGTCCACTTAAAGCTTTATTGGCTGGGGAATTCTGGGAGTTGAAGTCCACCTAAAGCTTATTGGCTGGGGAATTCTGGGAGTTGAAGTCCACTTAAAGCTTATTGGCTGGAGAATTCTGGGAGTTGAAGTCCACCCATCTTAAAGCATGCTGGCTGGGTGAGAAACACTGTTTGATTCTCTGCAGGTATCCATGCTAAAATACAAAAAAAGTGCTTTCTCTTCTACATGCAACCTTTCAGCTCCAGGGGGTCAATTATCACCCATCAATCATTGTTTGCAAGGACACCGTCTTTAATGTATCCCTTGGCTCTCATCAATGCTGGTGAACCTAAAAAAGAAAAGAGAATAGCAAAAAGCAAATTCCCCCACAACAGCATTTAGCCACCGAAACTCTTCAAGTGCTACCTTGGAAACGGGATCCAAATTACAAAAACAACGTTTTCTCACCCAGCCGCTGTGGGTAAAAGTTTCTGCCCTTGTCTGTGTGTGTTTGTACGTGTTTGTGTGCGCTGGTGTACACCTGAATGAAAGAAATGTCACCTTTGATTCTTTAAAGCAAGGAAAGAGGTAGAAGAATATATAGCAGGCAATCAGATTAGCCATGATAAGTCAAGTATGACTTGACTTACATTTACGGCCGTTGGTTTAGTGATCGATTTAGAGAGTTCAAAGTTACAACAGCACTGAAAAAAGGAACTTGTGACCGTTTTTTTTTTTACACTTAGGACCATTCAGTGTCAGTGAGGTCTAGTCCTGCCTTAGACATGCCAATCACCCGGAGACGGAGAATTCTAGTCCTGCCTTAGGCACAAAAGTTAGCTGGATGACTTTGGTAGAATCACCAGCAGATGAGGAATTTTAGTTCTGTCTTAAACCTGAAAGCCAGGTGCGTGATTTTGGGCCACTCATAAGGACGGTGAGTTCTAGTCCCACCTTAGGCATGATGCCTTTGGATCGATCACCAGGAGACTGTGAGTTCTAGTCCTAACTTAAGCTCAAAAGCCAGTTGGGTATTCCTTGGCCAATTACCAGGTGACTGTGAATTCTAGTTCCACTTAGGCATAATGGAACAGCTGGAGGATTTTTGTTCCAGTTCCTCTCCCTCAGCCCAACCCACCTCGCAGAGTTGTTGTTGTGGGGTAGGAGGAAGGACTATTACGTATGTTCACCCAGTAGAAAGTTAGCACCTACCCCTCTAAAAAATGAAATATTTTGGGGAAGATTAAAAAAGGCAGCATATTATATTTCCCTAGATGAGAAATGGAGAAACATGTTTTTTTTAAAAGACAGAAACCAGCCCTAGTTTCCATGCCCCAAGCAGAAACTGAGGAGGCCAGCTTTTAGAAATGCAGATTTGGTAACGCATTCAGAAAGACTGGGTCAAGACAGAAACTCAGATAAACAATTAAGCAGAGCTAAACCAGATTAGCTCAGACAAACAACTAAGATTTGCATTTTCTCTTTTGACCATAGAGCCAGCTATGACCCCTACATGACCCTGTTGGAAGAAATGTCCTTCTGGGTTCAGTTCCAAGTGGGAAAAAAAGACACTGGAAACACGGAGGCTGCTCGGAAAGATGGTTTAATGGTGGACAGGATTACATGGCTTGAGCTCCTGAACAGAAAAGGGGAGAGATGCTGAGAGTCCCTGGGTTTTATGCCCTCTCTAGGCTTTGAACTCCCTGGGGCACAGGAAGAGTATCCTGATTGGTTGCAGTCAGAGGTCACAGCTAGCTTTGTAGGTTGTCTGTGTGCTAAGTTGGGTTGAAACTTGGTGGGTGGTACAATGAGGGACGATGAAATGGGGTAGATCTTTGTTATGTAGAAAAGACTGGCCCAGGCCTTAATGGCCCATTAATAAAGGTGGGAGTTTCTGCCTCTCTGAGTTTCTATTTCTCTTTTTAGGGGAAATATTCTGCCCTTTTAACATTTCCTAAAATATTTCATTTTTGTAGGAGAGGGGTAGGTGTCAACTTCCTACAACCCAACAGGAACCTGACAATAACCAATAGAATACATGTTTTTGCACAGGAACAGGAAGCTCAAATGCAAAGCCCAAAAGAAAGTATGTATGTATGTATGTATGTATGTATGTATGTATGTATGTATGTATGTATGTATGTATGTATGTATATATATATATATATATATATATATATATATATATATATATATATATATATATATATATATATATATATATATATATATATGTATATATATGTATATATATACACACATATACATATACATATATACACATACACACACACACACACACACACACACACACACACACACACACACACACACACACACACACACACACACACACACATATATATATATATATATATATATATATATATATATATATATATATATATAAATAATCAGTGACGTGCGGTGAGGTTTATGACTGGTGAGGCACTGACACAGTGCTGGGTTTCAAATATTTTTAGACTTGTGGACTTCAACTCCCAGAATTCCACAGCCAGGCATGCTCAGTTCCAATTTAAAACAACAGCATTTGTTTTTCTCCTTTGCTCCTTCTTTCTTTTTCTTTTTCTTCTCCTTCCCCTCCTTCCTCCCTCTCTCCCTTCCTCCCCCTCTCTCAAACACACACACACACACACACACACACACACAGAAGTTGGATTGGACTATCTCTCCTACCCCTTCCCTCTCTCACTCACTCTCAAACAAACCCCCACACACACAAAAGTTGGATTGGATATCTTTTCCAGTGGCTTGAAAGCAGCTCCTCTGCCATCCCCCCTCCCATTCCCCTGCTGCCTTTCCCAAACACCTCCACCATTGCAAATGCAGCCTGCTGTCTGGGTGGGAAATGCCTGGAACACAATAAAGCCCACCCACCACCTCCTGCTGGCAGGCTGGGGTGAGAGGAGAGGCAGAGAAGCCGGAGGGGAGCCGATCCAAGCCTTCCAAAAGAAAGAGGCTGGGGGGAAGTGTGTGTACTACAGCATGGCTCTTTGCCTGGCTTCCTGCCTCCTCCTGTGGTCTCCTCAGTGCTCGCTTGTGCTCTCCCTCCCCAAGTGTAGTTTGATTGCAGGTGGAGCCACATTGCCTTTTCAAACTTGTAATCAGTGAAGCTGGGCTAGATTTTTAAATAGTTTTATCCAGCTGTGTGTGTGAGAGAGAGAAATGAATGGGGGCCTGGGGAGGAAGTCACTACACTTGGGGAGGGAGAGCACCAGTGAGGTTAAGCAGAGTCATCCACGGTGAGGCAGCAAGTAGCTCAGCTTTTTCCTTTTACTTTTTTTTTTCATGATGAGAGTGGTGAGGCTGTGCCTCACTTGCCTCACCTGACTGCGCATCACTGATATATATATATATATATATATATATATATATATATATATATATATATATATATATATATATATATATATATATATATATATATATATATATATATATATATATATATATATATATATATATAAAAAAAAAACTTATAAATATAAAAATAATGTTGCCACCTGAAAACTAATTAGCTCGAAATAGATCTATACTACTCCCCCTTTATTTATTTATCAGTACAAATACAACACAAATATAAAAAGGCAACATTAAAAATAAAAATATGGTTTTCTGCCTGCATGGTCTTCTGTGATGAGCCGAAGGACAGAAAGAGGGAGTAGTGAGCTTCCTCCCATATTTAGGCATACCAGGGGTTGTAACACAAATACATACCTATTTCCCTGGCTCAATTGATAAGGAGGAGAGCCTGTGGCTTAGTGGCTAAGACTCCTGCCTAATATGTAATACAGCCCAGGTTCAAATCCCAGTAAGGGTATGGTTAGCTGATGAGAGCTAATTAGCTCGAAATAGATCTATACTAGTCTCCCTTTATTTATTTATCAGTACAAATACAACACACACACACACACACACACACACACACACACACACACACACAGTGTTTGTGTGTGTTCTAGCATAACTCTAGAACGCCTTGAGCAATTTAAACCAAACTTGGTACACAGATGACTTACTCTCTGGAGACAAACATTGTGGGGGGTAAGACACCCCTGACACCCTTTGGGGTGTGCGTTCTGTTAAGATACTGCCTGTTTTGCCTTAAAATGGTGTAGGAAGTTATCACCCATCCCTCTCCCAGAAAAATGAAATATCCTAGGAAATATTGAAAAGGCAGAAAATTTCTCTGGATGTGAAAAGGAAAAAACATGTTTTATTAAAGAGAGAATAGCTCCCTGAAGCTTCCTGCCCATCCCCTTTGTCAATGGGCCATTGCCCAAGCCATCCCTTTACATAACAAAGATCCCTCCCCTTCAGCTCCAGGGGGATGGGATTAAGGCATGATAATATTGGCCCTTTACCCAACTCCCCACATGGCATCTGAGAACTCAACCAAACCTGGATTCAAAACGCAGCCTAGAGAGTAGACCCTGCATGGCCCCATGGGAGTCTGACAACCAATCAGAAGACAAGCTCAAGATCAAAGGCCAGAGAGGGCATAAAACCAGGGACTTTCAGCATCTCTGCTCTCTTTTCTTCTTCACCCAACATCTGGAAGCATTGATCCCCCTTTTCTGTTCAGGACTCAGGCCATGTGGTCCTATCCACCATTAAAACCCTCTTTCCAAGCAGCCTCCATGTCTCCAGTGTCTTTTTCCCCACTTGAAGCCGAACCCAGAAGGATATTTCTTTCAACAATGGCTTCTACCGTAAAATGGCTTCTACCGTAAAATGGCTTCTACCGTACAAGTGCAGTGGAGTTGCCATGATAACGGCTTCACAGTACTCCACAAGGGGGCTCCCTCTGGTAAGGGGGAAAATCCAATATTAGAAATTACGTTTGGTCCGAACGTTTCCTCCCTATAAATAAATACCCAGGTAAATGCTGTGTTATCTGCTAGTATCTAATAAATAAACACTGAACATGGGAATGCAGGCGTCTCTGCAGGTCAGAGAACTGCAATCTGCCATAATCTCTGCAATTAATGCTTCCTTTAGGGACAGATCGCTTGCCAATTACCCTTTTCACTTCGACTGCTTCAACGTCAGCTGCGGAAGGGGGGCGACGGGGGGTCCAAACAAGATGAGAAGCTGAAAGCAATTTTATTTGCTGTCGCTTTAGCAAACAAGGCCCCTGTCTGTTGGGAAAAGATAACTGGTCTCGAAGGAAACCTGGGAGCAAAGCAGCTAAGATGGAATACCGACGCACGAGATCGGCTCGGTGGGAAGATTTTAGCCATCTAACTAACCCAACAAACTGGTATTGTTCTGACTCAGCCTTAGCACAAGCAAGAAACAGACTCCTGGTCACAAAACCTTCTTCTTTATTTACCTCTTGTGAATTAATGGCATTCACCCACCAAAAAGTCCTTCAAAGCAGCCGGTTCTGACAGGTTCTGAAGAACCAGTAGTGGAAATTTTGAGTAGTCTGGAGAACCAGCAAATGCCACCTCTGTCTGGCCCCGGAGTGGGGAGGGGATGGGGATTTTGCAGTATCCTTCCCCTGCCACGCCCACCAAGCCACGGCCATAGAACTGATAGTAAACAAATTTGAATTTCACCACGGTTTCAAAGAGTTAACTGCAGTACTAACAGACATTATTAGTTCCTTGAGATAATTGCAAGGCCAGGAGCTCCCAGCCCCAAAGCGGTACATTAAGTTCTGGCAAGCAGTCTCTGAGGCACGAAACACAATGAGCTAAATTTTCAGCAGTATGAACAGTTGTCTCCTACGACAACCGCTCCCCTTTCCTTCTATTTATTCCCCAGGAAGAGAGGGGGCCATTCAGCGTCCACGTTTGTTTTGCTTCCCGAGTCGACTCCTTGTCCTCCATTGTTCTCCTCTCCCAACAGCTCTGCACATATGTGTATCTGGAACAGGCCTCAGCTGTTCTTCCTCCCCACTTATCTCAGTTTCCAAAGGCAGCGGGAAATGTCGGATGACCCTGGCTCTATCTCTGCGTCTGACGTAGAGCATGCATCAGAGCCTTCCCCAGGCTCCAGGACTGGCCAAGTTCCTCCCCAACCTCCTCATCGTCCGAGTCTGCCACCAGGTATCAGTGGCCCTTCTTCTTCTTCTTCTTCTTCTTCTTCTTCTTCTTCTTCTTCTTCTTCTTCTTCTTCTTCTTCTTCTTCTTCTTCTTCTTCTTCTTCCTTCTTTCTGTTTCTTCTTCTTCCTCCTCCTCCTCCTTTTTCTTCCTTCTTCTTCTTCTTCTTCTTCTTCTTCTTCTTCTTCTTCTTCTTCCTCCTCCTCCTCCTCCTCCTCCTTCTTCCTTCTTCTACTTCTTCCTCCTCCTCCTTCTTCCTCCTCCTCCTCCTTTTTCTTTCTTTCTTTCTTCTTCTTCTTCTTCTTCTTCTTCTTCTTCTTCTTCTTCTTCTTCTTCTTCTTCTTCTTCTTCTTCTTCCTCCTCCTCCTCCTCCTCCTCCTTCTTCCTTCTTCTACTTCTTCCTCCTCCTTCTTCCTCCTCCTCCTCCTTTTTCTTTCTTTCTTCTTCTTCTTCTTCTTCTTCTTCTTCTTCTTCTTCTTCTTCTTCTTCTTCTTCTCCTCCTCCCTCCTCCTCCTCCTCCTCCTCCTCCTCCTCCTTCTTCTTCTTCTTCCTCCTCCTCCTCCTCCTTCTTCTCCTTCTCCTTCCTTTTTCCTTCTTCTTCCTTCTTCCTTCTTCCCTCTTCTTCTTCTTCCTTCTTCCTTTTCTTCCTTCTTCTTCTTCTTCTTCTTCTTCTTCTTCTTCTTCTTCTTCTTCTTCTTCTTCTTCTTCCTCTTCTTCTTCTTCCTCCTTCCTCCTCCTCCTCCACCTTCCTTCTTCCTCTTCTTCTTCTTCTTCTTCTTCTTCTTCTTCTTCTTCTTCTTCTTCTTCTTCTTCTTCTTCTTCTTCTTCTTCTTCTTCTTCTTCTTCTTCTTCTCCTTCTTCTCCTTCTTCTTCTTCCTCCTACTTCTTTTTCTTCCTTCTTCTTCTTCTTCTTCTTCTTCTTCTTCTTCTTCTTCTTCTTCTTCTTCCTCCTCCTCCTCCTTCCTCCTCCTCCTCCTTTTTCTTTCTTCTTCTTCTTCTTCTTCTTCTTCCTTCTTCCTTCTTCCTTCTTCCCTCTTCTTCTTCCTCCTCCTCCTCCTCCTCCTCCTCCTCCTCCTCCTCCTCCTCTTCTTCTTCTTCTTCTTCTTCTTCTTCTTATTTCTTCTTCCTCCTCCTCCTCCTCCTCCTCCTCCTCCTCCTCCTCCTCCTCCTCCTCCTCCTCCTCCTCCTCCTCCTCCTCCTTCTTCACCATGAGCCATTTGCTTAGAATGCTGTCTGAAATCACTTTGAGTAAAAGTTGGTGTAATTTCCTTAAGTTTCGTCCCATTGTGTGAATTGCAGGTTAATTTCGTTGGTCCCCCATTTGGGGGTGGTGGTGTGAAGAGGGTTGGACATGCCATGTTCTCACGGTCCACATAGATTCCCAGCCGTCCATTCATGGTTCTATGTAGACTTTTAGCTATGCACTTTGGGATGGACGCCTTTCAAATGGTGAGGGAGCATGAACGGAAATTGCAGACTGCAAGAACTATCTGTGCTTCAGTTTGAGGTGCAGGCAACACAGACTCAACCCCATCGGCCTGCGCCTGTCTTCCAACAGGGAAGGGACATGGGGCAGAAAACCTCCTGCAGACAAGAAGGCTCCACTCCCATTTGCCCCACTCAGGTGACCCTGAGGACACAGACAAGCCTCCAAGTGGCCTTAAGGGCTCTCTAAAAACAAGGCAAAAGACCAGCTGTCTGCAAGGAACATCAATCCTTACATTCCCAATCTTCAAAAGAAAAAAACAAGGAAGTCCAGTTGCCTCCTGAAACAAAAAAAGCACCTTTGGGACAACCATGACCTAGATGACGGAGAATCTCTACACCTTTAGTTATACAATTTGGAACGGACACCCTTTGAATGGAGTAGGAGTATGAGCGGATTTCCAGAGAGGGGAAAAATCACGGACTACAGGAACCAGGAGCACCAACTCAGAGGTTGCCACAAAGAAGAGGGAGTCAAACTATTCTCCAAAGCACCTGAGGGTAGAACAAGAAGCAATGGGTGGAAACTAATCAAGGAGAGAAGCAACTTAGAACTTCTCAGGAGAAATTTCCTGACAGTGAGAACAATTAATCAGTGCAATAACTTGCCACCAGAAGTTGTGAATGCCCCAACACTGGAAGTCTTTAAGAAGATGTTGGATAGCCATTTGTCTGAAACGGTATAGGGTTTCCTGCCTAGGCAGGGGGTTGGACTAGAAGACCTCCAAGGTCCCTTCCAACTCTACTATTGTATTGTATTGTAACTCCGGTGACCCTGAGGATACAAACAAACCTCCAGGTGGCCTCAGCGTCTCTCTAAAAGGATGTAAATGACCAGCTTTCTGCAAGGAATATCAATCCTTCCATTCCACACCATCCTGTCAAAGCTGAAGAAGCTTCTTGGATGAGAAGAGAAACGTCTTCAAAAATAAGTCCAGTTGCTTCCTGGAAAAAAAGCACCTTTGGGACAACCATGACCTGGATAACTGAGAATCTCTACAGCTATACAATTTGGTGTAGGAGTATGAACGGATTTCCAGAAGAAGAAAAAAAATGCAGACTACAGGAACAAGGAGAACCACTTAGGTGCTCAAAAGTTTTTGCATGAGGAACTGGTAGTAATGCCGGCATCAATCCACCTCTGAGAAGGATAACAGGGAATGGGGAAGGAAGAGGAGGAGGAGGAGGAGGAGGAGGAGGAGGAGGAGGAGGAGGAGGAGGAGGAGGAGGAGGAGGAGGAGGAGGAGGAGGAGAGAGAGGAGGAGGAGGAGGAGGAGAAGGAGGAGGAGGACGACGACTATTGAATCCTTGATGCACTCTGAGCTTGGTTGTTTCCTTGTGAACATTTCATTACCCAACTAGGTAACATCATCAGTGCTAGAAGGGAATGGGGCGTGCTCTCACATTTTATATCAGTGACTTACCCTATTAATGTTGGTGGGAATTTTCTTGATGGTCCCTTCATTAGGCTGTTGGTCTACTGGTAGTTTATTTATCTCAGCTGGCAGTTCCTTAATTGGCCTGTTGTTCATTTCTTGATTATTGGTCTAGTTTTAATCTGAATTTGAGTCATATTCCTGATTGGCCAACCCTTTTCCCTCCCTCCTTTGCTCTTGGAATCAAACTCCCAAAACTTTGTATGCATCATTATTTTTCAGTCCTGACGTACCTGGTGGGAAGAATTACAGGTTGATTCACAGTTAAACCCACACTATAGGGAGAAGACAAATGGTTCCTTAATGAGCCCGGAACATAAATCAGACGCACTTAGTGAATTTTCTTTAATTCTCAAGAAGATGCGTCATCCCTGAAGGGTCTCCGCGCTATCTAGATTAGAAAAAGAGAGCTTGGTGTTTCATGGGACACCAGAATTGTTCAGGAGTGGTTTAACTGGAGAGTTGAGATGGGTTTAGAATTAACAGAGTTGGAAGGGACCTTGGAGGTCTTCTAGTCCAACCCCCTGCTCAGGCAGGAAACCCTACACAACTTCAGACAAATGGTTGTCCAACATCTTCTTAAAAACTTCCAGTATTGGAGCATTCACAACGTCTGGAGGCAACTTCTGTTCCACTGATTAATTGTTCTCACAGTCAGGAAATTCCTCCTTAGTTTCAGGTTGCTTCTCTCCTTGTTCAGTTTCCATCCATTGCTTCTTATCCTGCCCTCAGGTGCTTTGCAGAATAGCTTGACTCCTTCTTTGGGGCATCCCCTGAGATATTGGAAGACTGCTATCATGTCTCCCCTAATCCTTCTTTTTACTAGATACTCATTTCCTGCAACCGTTCTTCATATGTTTTAGCCTCCAGTCCCCTAATACTCTTTGTTGCTCTTCTCTGCACTCTTTCTAAACATATCACAGTGACCAAAACTGAATCCCAAGTGTAGCCTTACCAAGGCCTTATAAAGTGGTATTAACACATCACGTGATCTTGATTCTATCCCTCTGTTGATGCAGCCTAGAACTGTGTTGGCTTTTTTGGCAGCTTCTGCACACGGCTGGCTCATATTTAAGTGGTTGTCCACTAGGACTCCAAGATCCCTTTCACAGTTACTACTGTTGAGCAAGGTACCACCTATACCAGCGATGGCGAACCTTTTTTGGCTCGCGTGCCACAAGTGGGGAGAGCGCAGGGGGGTCGTGTGCGTGAGTGCCGCACTCATAATGCAATGCGTGACTCCCAGTGCGCATGCATGCACAAAAGGCGCTCCCCCCATTTTTACATGCTTTTTTCCCCCTCCCCAGGCTCCAGAGGCTTTATAGGAGCCTGGGGAGGGCGAAAAGAGCCTCCCCTGCCCACCAGAGGCCCTCCGGGAGGCTTCAGGGATTATCCGGAGGCTTCCTCTGGAGCCTGGGGAGGGTGAAAAATGGCTTTTAAAAATGGTGAACTCAGCTGGCCAGCGCATGCATGCGCCCTGGCCAACTGACAGGGCAGCGCCTCGCGTGCCCTGACAAATGGCTCCGCGTGCCAACTGACCTATTCTGTACCTGTGCATTTGGTTTTTCTTGCCTAAATGTAGAACCTGACTCTTTTCACCATTGAATTTCATTTTATTAGATAGTGCCCAATGTTCAAGTTTGTCAAGATCCTTCTGTATCTTAAGCCTGTCTTCTGGAGTGTTGGCTATTCCTGCCAGCTTACTGTCGTCTGCATCTTGGAGATGCCCTGGAACTCCCTAAATTCAGAAAATGATGGGGCCTCCTTTTCTGGGGATCTTGAAAGGTGGATGTTACCACCATGACAAGAGAGGCTTTTTATGGATGAGAAAATTTGTAGCTTGGAGTTAAACTGTGGTCTCCTCTGAGCTTGGTGGTTTGCTTGCAGATGTTTTGTGACCCAGCTAGGGAACATCATCAGTGGTAGAAGGAAGTGAGGTTTGAGGAGAGGAGGACGATGACTGTGGGGTTCTTGGCTGTTTTTTTGCAGTTTCATGACCCAACTAGGTAACCTCATCAGTTCTGGAAGGGAGGGGGTTTATGGAGGAGGAAAAAGAAGAGGAGGAGGAAGAAGAAGACGAAGAGGAAGAGGAGGAGGAGGAAGAGGAAGAGGAGGGAGAAGAGGAGGAGGAAGAGGAAGAAGAAGAGGAGGAGGAAGAGGAAAAAGAAGAGGAGGAAGAGGAAGAAGATGAGGAGGAGGAGGAAGAGGAGGAGGAGGAAGAAGAAGAGGAGGAGGATGACTGTGGGGTCCTTGGTGCTCTCTGAGCTTGGTTGTTTTATTGAAGACATTTCATCACCCATCGAGGTAACATCATCAGTGCCACAGACATGGAGAACAAAACTTGCTCCCTTCTAGCACTGATGAAACTCACTTAACAACATCTTGCTGAGCAATGCAAATTTTGGATTGATAAGTGTGAAAAACGGCCACAAGTCACTTTTTCCAGTGCAGTTGTAACTTTGAACGGCCACTAAACGAACAGTTGTAAGTGGAAGACTGCATGCGTTGGAGAACGTTGAAAGCAGCTATGGTCCAGGTGTGAATTTCTAAGGCTGCCTTATTTATTTTTTTCCTCTTTGCAGGGACAGGAATGTACATTGAGGCCGCCCATTAATCACAGCAATAAAAGGGGCCTCCATTACGCCCAATGGCTCACCAACCACTTTGTGAAATTTTATTTATTTATCAAATTGACTGGTAAATGCATTCAAAGCTCCGAGCTTTGATCAATCATTGTCATCTATGTACATTCGATGGACATTATGCAATCCGATTAGGCGTATTTGTGCAGTACATAGTGGTGCTTACGTTTATTCACTCAACTGCTGGCCTCATTAATTTCTTGCAATTAGAGGTTACCTAACCATGGCTGCAGGGAGGGAGGGAGGGAGGGAGGGAAGGAAGAAGGATGAGGAGGAGGGGAAGAGAAAGGGAGGGAGAGAAGGAGGAAGGAACCTTGAGGAGGAAGGAAGGAGAAAGAGAAGGGAAGGAAGGGAAGGAAGGAAGGAAGGAAGGAAGGAAGGGAAGGAAGGAAGGAAGGAAAGAGAAAAGGAGGGAAAGAGAGGGAGAAGGGATGGAGGAAAGAAAGAGGAGGAGCAAAAGAGGAAGATGAAGAGAGGGAGGAAAGAACATTGAGGAGGAAGGAAGGAGAAAGAGAAGGGAAGGAAGGATGAGGGGAAGGGAGAGGGGGAAGGAAGGAGGGAGAGAAAAGGAAGGAAAGAGAGGGAGAAGGAAGGAAAGAAGGGATGGAGGAAAGGAAGAAAGAGGAGGAGGAGGAAAAGAGGAAGATGAAGAGAGGGAGGAAGGAACATTGAGGAGGAAGGAAGGAGAAAGAGAAGGGAAGGAAGGATGAGGGGAAGGGAGAGAGGGAAGGAAGGAAAGAGAAAAGGAAGGAAAGAGAGGGAGAAGGAAGGAAAGAAGGGATGGAGGAAAGGAAGAAAGAGGAGGAGGAGGAAAAGAGGAAGATGAAGAGAGGGAGGAAGGAACATTGAGGAGGAAGGAAGGAGAAAGAGAAGGGAAGGAAGGGAAGGAAAGAGAAGGAAGGAAGGATAAGGTGAAGGGAGGGAGGGAAGGGAGGGAGAAAGAAGGAAGGAAGGAAAGAGAGAAGGAATGAAGGAGAAGGAAAAGGAAGGAAAGAAAAGGAGGCAGAAAGAAAAGGAGAGAGAAGGAAAGAAAGGAGGGAAGAAAGGAAGGAAGGATGTGGGGAGAGAGAGGGAGGGGGGAGGGAGGGAGGAAGAAAGGAAGGAAGAAAGGAGGAGGGAAGGAATATCCATCAATCTATATATCTACCTTCCTAACTCAGCCCAACCTACCTCACAAAATTGTAATTGGGAGGATGGCAAGATTAACTTTGAATCTCGAAACCTTTCCTGGCTAGGTAGCCAATCAATCAATCAATAAATCAATCAATCAATCAAAGGCACATTCACTTTTGAACCTCAGTTCCCAGAGCAGCCCCTGACCTATGATACAACCTGACTCTTTAGATCTGATTCCAGACGTATATTTCCTTCGGATCGAGAACTGCTTGCAAATGGAGCGACAGTCAGTTAAGGACTCCAGGTTTCCAGGGGCTACGATTAAGGGAAGAGGCTTAGCAGGAAATGAAGTCAAACCAGGAAAGCTTTCCAGACTTTGAAAATATGAAATCAGCAATTACAGTCATAACTTGACTGTAACTCCTGATGGAATCAAAGGAAAGAATCAAAGGCCCAGGAAAGGAGACAGTGGATTCAGTGGCACTGGTGTTAAATTGGTACTCAGGATGGAATATTTATATATTCCATATATTCCATATATATATATATATATATGGAAATTATCATCTTTGTCCATTATGGATGAAGTATGTGTTGGTTAGGCAGTGGTTGGTCAGGTCGAGGATGTGTTTAGGGGGAGTTGTGTTTTTTCTGGATGGCTATCAAAGCTTCTTTTATAGGCACTTGGGTGAAGAGGGATATGACATCGAAGCTCACGAGTAGGTCGCTGGGTTGTAGGTTTTGCTTCTTTATTGTTTCTATGAAGTGGAGTGAGTTTTGTACATGTGAGGTGATGGATTCTGTGTAGGGTTGGAGTTGTTTGGCGAGGAATTTGGCAAGGTTCTGTAGAGGTGAGCCTATGGGGCTGACTATGGGTCTGAGTGGTGTTCCTTCTTTGTGTATCTTGGGGAGGCCATAGAGCTTGGGGCATCTGGATGATTTCTCTCTGGGGATGACATACTTCATCCATAATGGACAAAGATACAAACAGATAGAAGGAGCACCCATGGGATCACCCCTCTCGCAAACTTGTACATGGAACATTTTGAAACTAGTGCCTTAGATAAATCTGAACACAAACCCAAACTCTGGCTTAGATGTGTTGATGACACTTTCGTGATTTGGCCACACGGGAAAGAAAAACTGGACAACTTCCTCACACATCTCAACACCCCAAAATACAATTCACTATGGAAATAGAAGCAAACAACCAACTTCCCTTTCTGGACGTCCTAATCTACAAAAAAAACCAAAGGCTCCCTAGGACACACCATCTACCGAAAAAAAACCACACACCAACCGCTACTTAAACGCACAATCCCATCATCACCCTGCACAGATCAACTCTGTAGCCAAGACCCTCATCTCCAGAACCAAATGCCTAGCCGACAAAGACTACCTGAAAACTGAATTACACACTCCCACAAACGTATTAATCTACAACAGATTCCAAAGAAAAACAATTACCAACCTAATCCAAAGAGAGACCCCCAAAAAACCGAGACACAGAACAGGACCATGGCATCGCCCTCCTCCCTTACATCAAAGGCACCACAGATAAAATCAGCAAAATTCTCCACAAACACAATATCAAGACAGCCTGCAACACTGACCAAAAAATAGCCAACATCTTAAGAAACCCCAAAGACAAAATCCAGCTAGAAAACCAAGGAGTCTACGAAATACCATGCAAAATCTGCCCTGCAACATACATAGGACAAACAAACAGGAGAATAAATGCACACATCACAGAACACAAGAACGCAGTAAGAAAAAAAGAAAAAACTTCCTCCCTTTTCCAGCACCTTAAAGCTACAAGACATGAAATTAATTTTGAAGGAACCAGGTTAATCTCCAAAACTGAACACTTCAACAAGAGAATAATTATGGAAGCTATCGAAATAGAGAAACACCCCCACAATATGAATAAACATGACGATACCTCCCGCCAGCAGACATATGGAAACCAGCCCTAATCAACAAAGAAGCCCCACCCACCACCCAGGCCATTACAACACAAAACAACGGACACCCAGACAGCACCAATCAACACCAATCATGATAAAACCACACAGCCAATCAATCCACTTACTGAAACAAAGCCAACACTTCACATACCCCCACCAAGATTTATAGAAAGATGGCAGCTCCAACCACGCTTTAAGCCCAAAACCCAGCCTGAAGATCCCGTGTAAAGTTGAGATTGTCTTTGCAACGTTTCGGCAGGATCTCACCTGCCATCTTCAAGCTGTGGGCTTAAAATATATATATATATTTGTTTTTGTAGATTTTCACGGGTGTAGGTATGCTGGTCTTATATATATAATATTTTTTATATATTATATAATATTTTCATCTCTTTCAAATTAGGCAGCCTTTTAAAAGTGGGGGGGTTTGAAGTGAGATTATTTTCTCTCTCCTTGTAATGTAGTCTATTTTGGGGGGAAGTGCGGAGCTTTGAAGCATCTTGTCACTTAATATCACAGGTACTCTTTGACTTACAACAGCTCATTTAGTGACCGTTCCATGTCACAAGGGCACTGGATAAACAGTGACTTAGGGCCATTTTTCACACTTACTACCGCTGCAGCATCCCTGCGGTCATGTGATCAAAATTTGCAAGCTTGGCAACTGACTCATACTTATTGTTCTGTAGGGAGAACGAGGCAGGCAGGAACTGAGGCAAAGCAGGTTGAAGCTAACACAACCTTTATTAACAGTTTAACAGGGCAAAATGCAAGGCAAACTTCGAACCGGCAAACAGCAACATTTGACAGCTTTTTATACCAGAGCTGTCAGAAGCTGAACCAATAGAATGGCTGCATTCTCCCGCCAGCTGGCTGCTCGCATCTCAACCAATCAGGGGCCGGCAATGATAGTCAATGGCGTCGTAGCCTCGAGGACTTAACACTTATGATGGTTGCAAGTGTCCCGGGGGGGGGGGGGGGGGGGTGAGAGAGCTGGATTCACTTAACAACTGTGTTACCAACTTAGCAACTGCTGTGTTTCACGGTAGCAGGGAAGGTTGCAAAATGGGGCAAAACTCACTGAACAACCGTCTTGCTTAGCAATGGAAATTTGGGGCTCAATTGTGGTTGTAACTCGAGGATTACCTGTCCCTGCAGAATGCAAATCTAATTGATATTGGCATTAAGTTCTGAGGATTTGAGTGCAGCCTGGCGCATATCCATCATACAGACCCCTTCATGAATATTCATCACCCGTTTTCCCTTCTTCTCCCGCAATAGATTTAGACAGCAAAAAAGCTGATTTAGATTCATATTCTGCAACAGCTGTTTTGGATGAATCTGAAGTATGAGAAAGAGCATAATAAATCAAAATATCCAGGTATCTGTCCTCAGAGGGGAACAAAAACAGATTGAGTGGAACGAACTTTTGGGAACAAATAGATGGTCAGGTGGAAATTAGGAAAGGAAGGAAGGAAGCAAGGAAGAAAGGAAGAAATAAAAGAAGGAAGGAAGGAAGGAAAGAGAGAAAGAGAAGGAAGAAAGAAAAGAAGGAGGAAAGATAGGGAAGGAAGGAAGGAAGTAAAGAGAGAGAAAGGAAGGAAGGAAGTAAAGAGAGAAAAAGAAGGAAGAAAGAGAAGAAGGAGAAAAGATAGGGAGGGAAGGAAGGAAGGAAGTAAAGAGAGAGGAAGGAAGGAAGGAAGGAAGGAAGGAAGGAAGGAAGTAAAGAGAGAGGAAGGACGGAAGGATGGAAGGATGGAAGGATGGAAGGAAGGAAGGAAGGAAGGAAGGAAGGAAATAGAGGAGGGATGGAAGATGGGATGTAAGGAAGGAAGGGGAGACAGAAGGGAGGAAAGAAAGAGAGAGGGAAGGAAGGAAAAAGAGAGAAAGGAAAGGAAGGAAGGAAAGAAGGAGGGAAAGAAGGAGGGAGAAGGAGGGAAAGAAGGAAGTAAAGAAGGAGATAAAGAAGGGGAGATGGAGGGAAAGAAGTACGTAAAGAGGGGAAGGAAGGAGGAGAGAAGGAGGTTAAGAAGGAAAGAGAGAGGGAAAGAAGGAAGTAAAGAAGGAGTTAAAGGAGAGAGGGAGGGACAGAAGGAAGTAAAGAAGGAGAGGAGGGAAGGAAGTAAAGAGGAAAATGAAGGAGGGAGAGAAGGAAGGAAGGAAGGAAGGAAGGAAGGAAGGAAGGAAGGAAGGAAGGAAGGAAGGAAGGAGCCTGATTTCCCCCCCACGTTTTCCCATCTTAAATTACACCTGTCCCTTTTCTGTCTTAATTTCAAGTTGTTTGGAAACATTGGTCTGAAATCTTAATATTCATTTTGCTGTCTATAATGATGTCTCTATGGTTTTGCTTCATACTCTTCAGTCTTTGCTCACCTGGCTATTAAAATAGTGCAGTGTGGCACACTTTTAGTTAACATAAGTATCTTTTGATTGCTTGAGTTTTCTATGCAGTTTTGCAAATAGTAATAATTGGTGAAAATTAGCAGTGTTTTAGTTTAGGTTTAATTCGCTTAATACTTCCTAGAAACCGGGAGACATTGAAGTACAGTCTCATCTTGGGGCATGGAAGTTGGGTGGGTGACTTTGAGCCAGGAGACGGAGAGTTCTAGTTCCATCTTAGACATGAAAAAGAGGAGATGAAGGACTATTAGATATATTTTCTGCCTAGAGTTATTTATAAAAGGAATGAAAGGCAAGATATAAAATCTTCTCTCTATATATAAAAAAATGTGTGTGTGTGTGCGTGTGGGGGTTGTGTGTCTTTGTGTGTTCCAGCATAACTCTGGAACACCTTGAGCAATTTTAACCAAACTTAGTACACAGATGACCTACTCTCTGGAAACAAATACTGTGGGGGTAAGACATCCCTAACACCCCTTGTGTGTTCTGTTAAGATACAGCCTGTTGTGCTTTAAAGTGGCTTCTACTGTACTGCCATAAAGTGTCTTCTACTGTAGAGCCCAGTGGAGTTGCCATGGTAACGGCTTCACAGTACTCCACAAGGGGGCTCCCTCTGGTAAGAGGGAAAAATACAACATTACAAATTACATTTGGTCCGGACATTTCCCCCTTATAAATAAATACCCAGGTAATGCCAGGTTATTGGATAGTTACTTATAACAATAATAAAATTGGGATTAAAAAGACCCAATCTTTAAAAAAAAAAAAAAGACCTATTCCCATGGAAATAAGTAAATATAAATATGTGACTGGATGGATGGATGGATGGATGAATGAATGAATATATATTGTTATTTTCTCCTTCTGCTTTTCTAACCGGGCTTCTAATAACCCTGCCTTTTTACCTTCTTATCACATGAAGGCAAGACAAATCTGGATTTTAAAGATGATGATGGGGGAACTGGTGCTGTACATTATCAAAATAGCTTTTTTGAATAGCTCTTTTGATGTCCATTGGTCGAAGAAAAAAAAATCAAATGGTTCTTGTTGTTTTCCTAGGATGCTATTTACAACTTCGTCTCATTCCTAAATTTTTGTCTTTTTTTTTTTCTCCTGTTGGTCCGAAGTGGACAGTCCCACGAATTAAGTTAATTGCAGGACGGAAAGGACCTTGGAGGTCTTCTAGTCCAACCCTCTGCTCAAACACCAGACTTTTCACTGCTGGAGACACATCGACAGATAGTCCTGGGGTTACAACCACAGGTGAATTACTCCCCCCATTGGGCCCAGATCGGATGATCCGCCCATCCACCCAGACGCTTCTGCGCAGGCGCACGAGCAAACTGGTAGTAAAAAAAATAATGGAAACCCACCACTGGTTACAACCATTTGTTTTGCAACCATCTGAAGTTCCAACGGCAGTGGAAAACGTGACTTACAACCAGTCCATGCAGTGGCAGCATCCCCTCCCTCCCTCGCTCCCGTGTTTAAAATCCAGATGCTTGGCAACTGGTTCTTATTTAGGAAGTTTGCAATTGTCCCGGGGTCACGTGATTTCCCTTTTGCGACCTTCCCATCCCGCTTCCAGCAAATAAAATCAACGGGGAAAGCTGGATTCACTTCACGGCCCTGGGATTCACTTAACAACCACAGTTTAAGAACTGCAGATATACACTTAGCAAAAAAACCAAAAAGGTTATAAAATCAAATGCACTGATGTTGTTACCTAGATAGGTAATGAAATGTCTGCAAGCAAAGAACCATGTTCAGAGAGCGCCAAGGATCCCACAGTCCTCCTCCTCTAGCACTGATGATGTTACCTAGATGGGTAATGAAACATCTGCAAGCAAATCACCAAGCTCAGAGAGCACTGAGGACTCCATAGTCGTCCATCCTCCTCCTCTCGCTCTCTGCAAACCCCGCTTCCTTCTATCACTGATGATGTTCCCTAGTTGGGTCCTGAAACGTCTGCAAGAAAACCACCAAGCTCAGAGAGCACCAAGGACCCCACAGTTGTCCACCACCTCCTCCTCTTCCTCCCTCCCTCCTCTTCCTCTTCCTGCCTCCTCTTCCCCCTCCTCTTCAAACCCTCCCTTCCTTCTAGCACTGATGATGTTACCTAGTTGGGTCCTGAAACGTCTGCAAGAAAACCACCAAGCTAAGAGAGCACCAAGGACCCCACAGTTCTCCTCCTCTTCCTCCTCCTCCTCCCTGCGCCCCTCTCCCTTCTAGCCCTGATGATGTCCCCTATCTGGGTCTTGAGATCCCTCCCCAGGTAATCCGAGCTACAGATATTCTCTTCTCTAGGGTTCATATACTTCTGGATTTTGATAGCAAGGCTCAAATCTTATTGACACAATGATTTGGGACTGTGAATAATGGCATTCAGGAAGAATTAGGAAGAAGGATTATCAAACGCCTGAGAAATAAATATCTCTCGGGTGAAACTGGAGCCATCTATCTCTCTCTGAGCGGAAGGCGGGATTTTCCATTATGCTGAGCATTGAATTAATAAAGCACCAAAGTGGAACCGAAAAGGACACGAAGAAATCTATAACATTGGGCCCTTCTCTTTTCATTCCAAGCGCAATTAGAAATACTAGTAGAATATAGAAAAGCAACACGGTTAATTAACAAATGAAATGACTGGTATTCATGCTTCTCCAGGTAATTACATTTATAAGCTGGGCTTGCAAAGATAGAACAGACCATTGATTCCTGGTTATCCATTTAAGTTGCCCCTTTCCCGGGGTCACGCACAGCTAGTCCTTGACTTACGGCCACAATTGAGATCAGAATTCCCGTTGTTAAGCAAGGAGATGGTGAAGTGACTCGGGCGCAATTTTATGTCCTTTTTTTTGGCCACGGTTGTTAAGAGAGTCACTGCCATTGAGAAGTGAATCACACAGTCGTAAAGTGAAACATGCAGTCAATAAGTGAATCAGGATTTCTCTAACGACTTTGGTTGTGGGAGGGCTGGCTGGGAAGGTCACCGAAGATGGTCACGTGGTTGATACGATGTCGTAAGTGTGAGGACTGGTCCAAATTTTAGATCACATGACCATGGGAATGCTGCTGTGTGAGCGTGGAAAAAAAGAGCCTCCGGTCACTTTTTTTCAGCGCCGTTGTAACTTTGAGTGGTTGCTAAACGAGGACTACCTGTCACTCTGAAATTTCTCATTCACACTTAGATTTCCAGCAAGAGGGAAGCCCGATGAATTATTAGATTGCCCTCCAGGAGAAGAAGGGAAGGAAGAGGTAACAAATAGGAGGACATACATAGGTAGTCCTCAACTTACAACAGTTCATTTAGTGACTGAAGTTACGCTGGCACTGAAAAAAGTGGTTTATGAATGTTTCTCACACTTAACAACCAATGCAACATCTCCATACTCATGTGATCAGAATTCAGACGCTTGACAGTTGACTCATATTTATGATGGTCACAGGGTCATGTGATCCCCTTTTACGACCTTCTGGCAAGCAAAATCAATGGGGAAGCCAGATTCACTTAACAACCATGTGACTTACTTAACAACTGAATTGTTTCACTCAACAAGTGTTGCAAGAAAGGTCTTAAAATGAAGCACTTAAAGCTGTCTTGGTTAGCAATGAAGACCTTGGCCTTGATTGCGGTCGTAAGTCGAGGACTACCTGCATGGGGCTTGAAATGCACCATTAAAATCCAGCATCTTGATTTTCCTGACCCCCACTCCCCGAGACCCCAAATCTGATGTTGTCAATCTCTCATTGACAACATCAGATGTTTTACCAAAAAAATCAATTATTTCCTGCTGCTTATCCCATCCCTCCAGGCCTTTTCAAATCATGCAAAACTACAGAGCTCAAAGCGTAACAAAAGCTTAAAATCCAGAGTCGAAATCAAACTCTAAAATCATTAACACTTAAAAGCTTAACGGAAGAGATGCTGGTTTTTTTTTTCTTCTTCCTTTGGTCGTCCCGGCTGGTTCTCAGACTGATAAAGCAAGATTTGTTGAGATAAGATGGATGGATGAACTTCGGAAATGGAATGATTTGTTGGGTTTCTCTTTCCAACAAATACTCTGACAGAGGCAGAACTTATGGTACTGACAGTGGGAAACTTGCAACTGACTGTTTACAGAATAGAATCCGGAAAATAAACCAGTCTTTCTTTCTTTCTTTTTTTTTCTTTCTTTCTTTCTTTCTTTCTTTCTTTCTTTCTTTCTTTCTTTCTTTCTTTCTCTCCCTCCCTCCCTCCTTTCCTCTTGCCTTCTCATGCCCTCTTTCTCCTTCTTCTCTTTGCCTTCTCTCTCTCCTCCCTCCCTCCCTTACTTTCTCCCTCCCTCTTTCCAATCTAGTATTCTTCTTTGCCCTTCTCTTTTCTTCTGTCCCTTCACCCTCTCCTCCCTCCCTTCCTTTCTTTTTTCTTTCCTCCCTCCCTCCCATCTTTCCATCTCCTCTCTTCTTCCCTTTCTCCTTCCACTTCTCTCTTCACCTTTTCCTCCCTCCTTCCCTCCCTCTCCCCCTCCCTCTCTATGTCTCATGATCTATCTTTTTTATTATCTATCTGTTTCTGATTATCCATCCAGTGGTGGAATTCAATTTTTTTTTACTACCTGTTCTGTGGGCATGGCTTGGTGGGTGTGGCAGAGGAAGAATACTGCAAAATCCCCATTTCCTCCCAATCAGCTCGGGAGGCAGAAAATAGATGGGGGCGGGGCCAGCCAGAGGTGGTATTTGCCGGTTCTCCAAACTACTCCAAAATTCTGCTACTGGTTCTCCAGAATTGGTCAGAACCTGCTGAATACCCACCTCTCCATTCTTACATATATCCAGTCATGTCTGTCTGTCTGTCTGTCTCCGTCCCTCCCTCCTTCTTTCTCCCACCTTTCTCCAGTGGTGAAATTCAAAACTTTTTACTACCAGTTCTGTGGGCATGGCTTGATAGGCATGGCAGGGGAAAAATACTGCAAAATCTCCATTCCCACCTCATTCCTACCCTACACCTGAGGGTAGAACAAGAAGCAATGGGTGGAAACTAATCAAGGAGAGAAGCAACTTAGAACTGAGGAGAAATTTCCTGACAGTTAGAACAATTCATCAGTGGAACAGAATTTGCCTCCAGAAGTTGTGAATGCCCCAACACTGGAAGTCTTTAAGAAGAGGTTGGATAACTATTTGTCTGAAACGGTATAGGATTTCCTGCCTAGGCAGGGGGTTGGACTAGAAGACCTCCAAGGTCCCTTCCAACTCTACTATTGTATTATTGTATTATTTATTTATTTATTTTATTTATTTTATTAAATTTGTTAGCCGCTCCCTCTCCACAAAGGGACTCGGGGCGGCGTACAATAAATAAAAACACATATTATAAAATTACACATTGTACGGAGGAGGTATAAAACACAATACAATATTATAATAACATAGAAATATTAAAATAAGTTAAATTAAAACCCCAATGGAATTACAAGTTTAAAAATTGCCAGGAGGAATAAAATGGAGCTATGGTTGAGCTATTGTATTCCTGGGGGATGGATATTGTAAAATATCCATTCCCGCCCCACTCAGGAGCCAGCCAGAGGTGATATTTGCCGGTTCTCTGAACCACTTAAAATTTCTGCTACCTGTTCTCCAGAATCTGTCAGAACCTGCTGGATTTCACCCCTGCCTTTCTCTCTACCTCTTTCTCTCTTCCTCCCTCTCCCCCTCTCTCATCCATTAATCAACCTACCTGGAGTTTGAATTTCAATGGTCCAGAAAAGATTTACCATCTTGAACCCAACCTGCCAACACACCGGATTTCCTTAATTTAGAAAAAAAATGTTTCTTAAAAAAGCCTCTTTAAGCTTTTTTCATTAGGGAGAAAGAGGAAACTGAGTTTTCATTCATTCTGCCTTTTCAAATAAACTAACAAGCTGCATTTTTCCAGCCTGATTGATTAATTAAGTTGTTCCTTTTGATGGTATAATTTTCAAGGTTTAGAAGCTGCTCTCTCCTCTCTGGAAATACCTTAGAGTTAAAAGGAACATTGCTGCCAAAATAGATTTTTCTTGGAAAATTATAGATAAAAATGCACATTTAGAGGAAAATCCCATTAAATTGGATGCGTTTTTAGTTATTTAAAAAAATCACCAACAAAATGAACTTGTGATGAAACCCTTAAAAATGTACCAACAATGTTTATTTCTTATTTATTTTCAGTTATTATATCTTTCTTATTCCATCTTTATTATTTTATAAGTGGCTCAAGGCAGCAAACATACCTCCTCCCTCCTCCTATTTTCACCGTCAACAATGACCCAGTGAGGAGGGTGAGGTTGAGAAAGAGGGACTGGCCCAAATTCATCCAGCTGGCTTTCATGTCTAAAGCGGGACTAGAACTCACCGTCTCCTGGTGACTGGCCCAAAGGCACCTAGAAGCTTTTGCATCTAAGTTGGGACTAGAACTTACTGTCACCTAGTGATTGGCCCAATCACCCAGCTGGCTTTTATGCCTAAAGTGAGACTAGAACTCACCATCTCCTGTTTCTAGCCTGATGCCTTCACCACTAAACAATTTGGCTTTTGTAGAATAAATAAATAAATAAAATAAAAATAAAATAAATAAATGGAAATCTTAGTGATTATTATCTTAGAAACAAACTGTTTGATATAGCGGTGGCCTGAGAGAAGTTTCTATTCAGCTCTACACTATCCTGAAGTTCAGCTTTATAAGACTGGTGGTCTTCGACTTATGACCAAAGTGAGTTTTTTTAAAGTGAACTTTGCTCCATTTTTTGACCTTTCCCACCACAGTTGTCCTGAGTCACTGCAGTTGTAAATGGGTAACATGGATGTTAAGTGGGTTCCACCTTGACCTTTGCTTGTCCGAGGTCACAAAAGGAGATCACATCACCCCGGGATACTGCAACGGTCATAAATACGAGTCAGTTGCCAAGCTTGTGAATTTTGATCACGTGACTCCGGGGTGCTGCAACAGTTGTAAGTGTGAAAAATGGTCATAAGTCCCTGTTTTCAGGGCTGTTGTAACTTTGGACAAATGCTGGCTAGGGAATTCTGGGAGTTGAAGTCCACAAGGCTTAAAATTTGCTCAGGTTGTGCGGCAGCTGCCAGAAAAGCCAACACATGAAGTGCAGGGATGAAATCCAGCCGGTTCTGACAGGTTCTGGAGAACCGGTTGTGGAAATTTTGAGTAGTTTGGAGAACCGGCAAATGCCACCTCTGGCTGGCCCCAGTGGGGTGGGAATGGGGATTTTGCAGTATCCTTCCCCCAGGAGTAGGGTGGGAATGGAGATCTTTCCCTGCCACGCCCACCAAGCCACGCCCACCAAACCACGCCCACAGAAACGGTAGTACAAAAAAATTGAATTTCATCACTGGTGAAGGGTTAATGCCACTTTATAAGGCCTTGGGAAGGCCACACTTGGAATCCGGCATTCAGTTTTGATCACCACGATGTAGAAAAGATGTGGAGACTCTAGAAAGAGTGCAGAGAAGAGCAACAAAGAGGATTAGGGGACTGGAGGCTAAAGCATATGATAAACGGTTGTAGGAACTGGGTATATCTAATTTGATGAAAAGAAGGACCAGGAGAGACAGAATAGCAGTGTTCCAAAATATCTCAGGGGTTGCCACAAAGAAGAGGGAGTCAAACTATTCTCCAAGGCACCTGAGGGCAGGACAAGAAGCAATGGGTGGAAACTAATCAAGGAGAGAAGCAACTTAGAACTGAGGAGAAATTTCCTGACAGGTAGAACAATTAATCAGTGGAACAGAAGTTCCAGAATTTGTGAATGCTCCAACACTGGAGGTTTTTAAGTAGAGATTGGATAAGCATTTTTCTGAAATAGTAGGTTTCTTGCTTGAGCAACGGGTTGGACTAGAAGACCTCCAAGGCCCCTTTCAAATATGTTTTTCTGTTATTTTCTGTTAACACTGATTTACAGAACTTGTGGCCTCCCTTTTGCTGGTCCAGCCATGATGGGACAGCTTCCTCTTTGGGATGCTCGAATCGCCATGCCCGTCAGAGCAGGGGGTTGGACTAAATAACCTCTTGGGGTTTTCTCAATGTAATGGAAGAATATAAACTGCTACTCTTTTTTCCCCCAGGCTGAATATTTTATAAAGTTCTTTTTTTCAGTGTCATTGGCACAGTGGAATGATTGCCAAACAAATGTTTTAAAGGTGTGTTTTGTAGTCCTTGCAGAAACTGGCTAACTAGCATTCAAGTGAAGCTAACTGCGTCCATTCCAGCCTTTGCAAACTGGATTTCTGTTGCAAAAATGAAACATCGGATGACTCTAAAAAACAGGATGAGCTTACTTATTATATTATATTAACCAAATAAGTTGGGCTTCATTAAACACTCCGATGACCCTGCTATAATAAATTGGAAAAACTTCTTTAAATATAATCCGGCAATAAAATAGACCAGGAACAGCCATAAATGAAATTTCTGAGAAATCAAGGGAGACACGGCACAATTTGCAAAGGTGGCTGCATCCCGGGGTCATGTGGTCTCAATTTATGCCCTTCTTACCAGGCTTCTGGCAAGCAGAAACAATGGGGATTCGCTTTACGACCACAATATTTCACTTAATAACTGCAGGAATTCGCCGAACAGGTGTGGCCAAAAAGATCGGGGAAAATTGATTCTTTTAAGAACCGTTGTGCTTAGCCATGGAAATACTGCGGTCATAAGTTGAGGACTCGCTTTGTGTAAAATCAAGCTACAGGTAGTCCTCGACTTGCAATGGTTCATTTAGTGACCGTTCAAAGTTGCAACAGCACTGAAAACTCTGACATATGACTGTTTTAAAAGTTACGACCTTTGCAGCATCCCTATGATCTTGGCATTTGACTCACATTTACGACGGTGGCAGTGTCCCAAAGTCATGTGATCCCCTTCTGTGACCTTCTGACAAGCAAATTCAATGGGGGAAGCCAGATTCACTTAACAACTGAGTGACTAACATCAACTGCAGTGATTCGCTTAACAACTGTGGTAAGAAAGATCGTAAAATGAGGCAAAACTCACTTAGCGACTGAATTTTTGGGCTTCAATGTGGTTGTAAGTCGAGGGCTACCTATATAGAGCCAATTATCCAGGCTATCAGCTTCTTCCTCTTACTAGCCCTTGGAAGCAGCTGCTGTTGGTTGTGTGGATCCAGGAGTCAACTTTAAAACTCATGGACTTCAACTCCCAGAATTCCTGGCTGGAGAATTCTGGGAATTGAAGTCTATGAATCTTAAACGTTGCCAGATTTGCAGATCCCAAAACTAACTCAAAGAATTAATTTGGATTAATTGGTTTAGAGATCAGGCTGTTAACTGAACCCCCTCAGACAGTCGGTTTGGCAGGAAAGGAAATAAGGTAATTTTAATTAAGCAAAACACTCATGTAATGCTGGCTGCTTAATTAGTGGTATCATTGACTGGATCTTATTAACTTAAACCGATTGGAAAGATTTGTCTTAATTTGGTGCGTGAATCCATAGAGGGATGACACTGATTTCGAGTCGAGGCAGGACAGGTTCCAGCTTGTTAAAATTGCCTTGCCTTCTTTTATTATGCAGGTAGCAAGAATTTGCCAAAAGGGTTTTACTTCATTTTACGACTTTTCTTTCCACCGTTGCTAAGTGAATCACTGACATTGTTAAGTTAGTCACAGGGTTATTAAGCAAATCTGACCTCCCCATCGACTTTGCTTGTCAGAAGGTCGCAAAAGGGGATCACCTGACCACCCCGGACACTGCAAACCACGAGTCAGTTGCCAAGCATCTGAATTTTGATATTTGGACAGCTCCCCAAAATCTTACAGGGAGAGGTGAACAGATATCTTCTAATTTATTCTCTTCCTAAATATAATTTAATAGCGGATAACCCGGTGTTGCTTGGGTATTTATTTATCCTAATCCTGTATTAGACAAGAAAAGCCCTGATTTTTTTAAAAATGTCTGGACCAAACGTAATTTCTAATGTTAGATTTTCCCCCCTTACCAGAAGGAGCCCCCTGGTGGAGTATTGTGAAGCCGTTACCATGGCAACTCCACTGCGGTGCACAGTAGAAGCCATTTTACAGCAGTACGGTAAAAGCCATTTTAAGGCACAACAGTCTGCATCTTAACAGAACACCCCCCCCCAAGGGGCTTTAGGGGTGTCTCACCCCCACAGAATTTGCTTCCAGAGAGTAAGTCATGTGTGTAACGAGTTTGATTGAAATTGCTCCAGGTGTTCCAGAGTTATGCTGGAAACATACACAGCCATTTATATTTTTATATATTTAGTTTTATATATTTAGTTTTATATATTTAGTTTTATATATTTAATTTTTTACATTTTATATATTAGATTTTTTAGGAATTCATATATATATATTCATACATATATGTATTCACATACATACACACATACAATTTAATACCCAGTTTTAAAGCCTGCATAATTAGCTTCATTTCTGACTTTGTTCAATCTATTGACGCTTTCTTCTATATTTGCAAGGGGTATTGTGAATTAATGACATCCAGATGGGGGATAAGGACAGTCTGAAGGTGCCTGCATTATTTTACCCAATCGTCTTTTCGTGAGGTGATTTTTTTTTAAAAAAAAAAGTCAGGAAGCACATTTACAATTTGCACAATCCTAAAGCACACAGGGAAATTGACTGCACAGATTGGGCCCAGTTTTAATGTTTAAATTAATTTTTGTCATGTTGGATCAGTGCATATCAACCAGCTTGATTCCAGACCGCGAGGACTCAGGCTTTCAAAAACTTGATGGTAATTCTGCCTTTGCCTTATAATTTCTCACACACGCTTTTATTAATTGTCTTCCTGGCAACAGGCTGTAAAAATATATGTGCCAGGAGAACAGTAATAAAACATTGAGATTCACTCCGAAGCACAGATGGTCTCTCTTTCTAACAAAAATCCAGTGTTTCATTCCTATTTTTTTTCAGGATTTTGTGTGCTTAGGAAAACCATGGACTCCTAGGACTGGAAGGCACCCTCGAGGTCATCTAGTCCAACCCCCTGTCCTTATTTCATTCAGGACAAATAGTTGTCCAATCATTTCTTGAAAACAAAAGAATATTCCAATTCTGTTATCATATTGCTCCTTCCTTCACCAGGTGTGTTAAACTACAATTCCCTAATTTCTACTGATATGGGATCTGAAGTCCAACTCCGCTGGCGAACACCATGGGAGTGGGCTTTGTTTTCTAACAGAGACCCTGGTTCTTTCTCCTTCAAAATGGGAAGAGCTTAGAGACTTGTGAATAATGGGAACTGTTGAGGTGGCCATATTTAAGTTTGATCCAGAATTGTGTGGAATTGGGTATTAAGTGGTTGCATACTTGCGAGTGGGACACGGTGGCTCAGTGGCTAAGATGCTGAGCTTGTAGATCCGAAAGGTCGGCAGTTCGGCGGTTCGAATCCCTAGCGCCATGTAACCGAGTGAGCTCCCGTGACTTGTCCCAGGTTCTGCCAACCTAGCAGTTTGAAAGCATGTAAAAAATTCAAGTAGAAAAATAGGGACCAACTTTGGTGGGAAGGGAACAGCGTTCCTTGCACCTTTGGCATTGAGTCGTGCCGGCCACATGACCACGGAGACGTTTTCGGACAGTGCTGGCTCTTCGGCTTTGAAAAGGAGATGAGCACTGCCCCCTAGAGTCAGGAACGACTAGCATATACAGTATCTGTGAGGGGAACCTTTACCTTATACTTGTGAGAGACATAGAAGCAGATATTGGTAGTTAGGATTGAATTGTGGGGTTCTTGATACTCTCTGAGTTTAGCTGGGTTTTTTGCAGACGTTTCATAACCAAACTAGATAACGTCATCAGTGCTACAAGGGAGTGGGGCTTGTGGAGAGGTGGAGGAGAAGGAGGGGAGGGGGAGGAGAGGGGTGATTGTGGAGTCCTTGTGCTCTCTGAGTTTGATGGGTTTTTTGCAGAAGTTTCATAACCAAACTAGATAACGTCATCAGTGCTACAAGGGAGTGGGGTTGTGGAGAGGAGGAGGAGGAGGAGGAGGAGGAGGAGGAGGAGGAGGAGGAGGAGGAGGAGGAGGAGGAGGAGGAGGAGGAGGAGGAGGAGGAGGAGGAGGAGGAGGAGGAGGAGGAGGAGGAAGAAGAAGAAGAGGAGGACAGTGGAATTCTTGGTGTTCTTGCAGACGTTTCATTACCCAACTAAGGATAACCATCACTGCTAGAAGGGAGGGGAGTTTGTTCTCTGTTTATTTACAGGAGCTGTCAGTGTTGGTGACATTTTTCTTCTTGGTAATTCCTTTATTAGGATAATATTTTCTCCTAGGTTGTTTGTCTGATATTAATCCCTGTTTATCTGGTGGCTCGCTGCTGGAGAGGAGTGTTCTGATCTTTCAGTTTCCTTCTTAGCTTTATTCTTGTCCCTTTTGAAAGGTCTGTAATGTGGTTTTTCTCCATCTATCATGGCTGGCTGGGAAATTCTGGGAGCTAAAGTCCACATCTCTTCATGTTGCTACAGGTGAGAAGCACAGACTTGAGAGCTTTAAAATGCAAGAATTCTCAGCTTCCTGTATTATTGGCTTGAGTGAGACAATTGAGAATTGTGACGAGCAACAGTATGGAGGCCCAAGGCAACACAATGCTTTTCACAGGTGTTTAGCAGAGGAGTTGCAATCCTCTCTGTCATTTAGAGAAAGAGGAAGAGATGGAATAAAAAGGCCAGTGGGGTCTCTGAAGCTCTCTGATCTTGGTTATTTTCTTGCAGACATTTCATGACCCAACTACATAACATCATTAGTGGTATAAAAGTCTGAGAATTGCTCTCATGACCATCAGATCATTAGTATTTCTTATACAGTGATTAACACGCTCTGATGCTAAGGAGTTCTGCTCCCTCTTCCCACCTGAAAAGAACTCCAACTGCCAATTGCCTTATATTAACATGCTCTAATGCTAAGGAGTTAGACATTCTACTCCCCCTCCCCACCTGAAAAGAACTCTGTTCCAACTGCCAGTTTCTCATATTCCGTTACCTCAGTTCAAACTGGCAGACGTTCCACTCCTTCACTCAGGTGCCATCTGGGGCTCCTTACAGTACTAAACGTCGCTACCTCATCAAAATGTCTATGCCTTCCATCTATGGAACTGCTTCCAGACTCAAGGTGGTGGGAGCAATATTCTCTTATGATTTTCAATCACCAACCACCACTGAGCCAATGGATTGTGAACTGAATTTCTCCCGCATTGCCCGATTACATACCGTATTTTTCAAAGTATAAGACACATCTTTTCCCCTCAAAAAATAGGGTGAAAATCTGGGTGTGTCTTATACACTGAATACAGCATTTTAGGCCTACTGAAACTCCACCCCCTTTGCAAAAATGGACATGCAGAGGGTTTGGGAGGCCTGCAAAGTTCTCCTGGGGGCTGGGGAGGGCAAAAAAGAACAAAAAATGGACCGTTTTGCCCGCCCAACCCTCTGGAGCACTCTACAAGTCTCCCAAAGCTTTTAGATGCCCATTTTTGGGGTTGCCAAAAATGAGGCATGCAGAGGGTTTGGGAGGCCTGCAGAGTGCAAAAAAAAAAATTTTTTTTTAAAATTACCTCTTCAAAATCATGGTCCATCTTATAGTCCGTCTTATAGTCCGTCTTACAGTAGTTTCCCCACAAAGCACGGGTATCCAGCTAGTTTTATATATTAGTGAATTGCCCTGTGCATAAAATGAGAGCAGACCCTACTCCCTTTCAGCATCGATATGTTACCTAGTTGGGTCATGAAATGTCTGCAAAAAAATCAGACAAACTGAGAGAGCACCAAAGTCTTCCACCACTACTATTACTATGACTCTCCACAAACCCCACTCCCTTCTAGCACTGATGCTGTTACCTTGCTGGGTCATGAAATGTTCAGAGAGCACCAAAGACCCCACAATTGTCATCCTCCGCCTCCTCTTCTTCCTCCTCCTCCTCTCCATAAACCCAACTCTCTTCTTCAACTGATGATGTTACCTAGCTAGGTCATGAAATGTCTGCAGGAAAACCACCCAACTCAGAGAGCACCAAGGACCCCATAGTTAAACCCTGAGCTATAAATATTCTCTCCTCCCAGCAAAGAGGCCTTTCCACTCTGTGTAAATCTCTTATTGTTGGTTCACCAGAGGCCTGAATAATCCATTTTCTCACGGCCTATTGATGGCATCTTGTTTACGCATCGCCTTGATTTCCCTCCAGCTTTCGTCTAACAATGTGAAGAAAAATCATGAGAGAAAAGAAAAGTTTCTCAGTTCTGGATAAATAAAACAAGAGTCTTAATCCTATCTTGTTTTGCCAAGTCAGTCTCAACTTTCTAAGAATAGAACTGAGTTTAAAGGCTGTCTACAAATTCAACAAACTGCCTATGGTTTCCAGGACACCACAATCAACTAATGCAAAAGAAAAACATTTCAACTAAAGGACCATCTTGGACGAGTGGTTTCTATATTTTCTGGAAATGCAGGTAGTCCTCGACTTACAACCGCAACAGAGCCCCAAATTTCCATTGCTAAGCAAGACAGTTCTTAAGTGAATTTTGCTCCATTTTATTACCCTTCTTGTTAAGTGAAGCCCCTGCTTCATGTCTCTTCCAGCCTGTTGGAGAGTTGAAACTGCAGGAACCTTGGGTGAGAGTGACCATGTCACACTAGAATTCAAAATAACACAAACACAAGCAATAGAACATAATGACACCAGAATCTTGGATTTTAAAAGAGCTGGTTTTAATAAACTCAGAGAGAATTTAGGAAAGATTCCTTGGATGAAAATCCTAAAGTGGAAAACAATGCAAGAATCTTGGGAAACTCTGAAAACTACAATAATAAAAGCCCAGAGTAGCACAATACCACTGAGAAAGAAAAACAAGACATCCAAGAAGAAACCAACATGGCTGCACAAAGATCTCTCTGACAAATTGAAAGGCAAAAAGGACAAGTATAAAAAAATGGAAAAAAATAGGGCACATAACTAAGGCAAAATATCAGCAGATAGCCGGAATCTGCAAAGACAAAGTCAGGAAAGCAAAGGCTCAGAATGAACAAAGACTTGCAACAAAAGTCAAAGATAATGAAAAGAGTTTCTTCCAACATATAAATAACAAGGAAAATTTTTCAAAGAAACAGTTGGTCCACTAAAGAGAGAAGATGGCAAGGAAATAACAGGCAACAGAGAGAAAGCAGAGCTGCTTAATTCATTTTTTGTATCACTCTTAATGCAAAAAGAAACTCTAGCCCAACCTACCAAAAACATAACTGTAAAAGACAGATTAGAAATAAAAATTAAAATAAGCAAAAAATAGTAAGAGAACTGTTAGATACTGGTATCTACTACAGTGGTGTCCACCAAGGTCCTCTGTTCCGGCAGGAACAGAGGTTTAATCCTATTGATCGAAGGGTCTAACAGCTCCCTATAAAAGGGCTGCTGTCAGACTCACCCTTCACTGGATTGTTCTCAATTGTCGTACTTAATAAAGAGCTGTTGTTACCGTTGAGCCTATCCATTACCCGATCTAACAAGAACACCTCCCTAGCCTTGAGGAGGAGCCAATGTCCCAACGAGACAACATGCAATCTCAATGCTCTGAGATCGCCGTTGATACTTTTGCTACTGCGTGGTCCAAACGGACCTAGACCGTCCCGCAGAGACGGTGAACAGGAAGAATATGTCTTGCTGATCTCAGGGACATCGCAAAGTCCCTAATTGATCCAAGAGATCTATCAAGCCGGAGACAAAAAATCCAGCCATTAGGCTGATGAAGTCAGGGTGGCTCCAAAACGGAAGGATACAGTGTTTCCAGCTGGTGAGGAATTTTTACCATTTTAAAAGAGATTGCCTATAAAAAACTTAAAACTAATTTAAATTGGAGAAATTGGCAGAATTAAATTTGGAATGGTTTTGGACAGTGGGTTGTCTTACTTTTTAATGCTATCTTCATGGATGGAATTTATGCAAGCCTTTTAAAACGAATGGATTAAGTTTTCTTCTTCTATTTTTTTTCTTTTATTATTCTTTGTAACCTTTGGACTAAAATTCTCCTCGTCATTACTGTGGGCGTTCTTCTAACTCGTTCAAGAATTGGACTTTTTTTTAACTTGAAATACAAAAAAGATATAAAAAGAAACAAAGAAGATTGCAACAATAACACTGCTACTCGGAGGCTGGTGGTTTGTTATTGGAAATGACAAATACTTTTCTCACTGATTATCCTGGCTTGGCACTCCAAGGTCTCACTGCTTGTTTATAGAGAGTGATAAGAAGAAAAGCATACAGATGTCCCTTTGAAGTATATCTCTAACCAGAGAAAGGTGAAAATAAAACGTTATTGTGAATCTTGTTAAAACCTTCCAAGCTAGAGCAGCAGTGTTTGTTAGCTGGAGATAATGGCACAATTTCAACAGCAGAAAGAAATTTTAAGTCTGCAAACAATGTTCTCAGAAATACAGAAATTATCAAACACATATGAGAGGATAGAGAAGAAGTTGGAAGACTTAGAGTATCTAACAGTAAAATATGATGAAGAAGTTGGAGATGTTCATGAAATGGAAAAAGTGGTGGTTAAAATCCTAAAAATCGAAGAGGAAAATGAATATAAAAAAATTAAAATTGCTGATATTTATGGTGATTGGTTTGTCTCTGAAAATGGAAAGAGTGGAATACTGAAAGAGGAATTAAATGGAGGGGAAATCTACTCCAGATGGCAAGATACAGAAGAAGAAAAAACAACAGAATTTATGGATTTAAAGAGATAAATTTTATTAGTAATATCATTGATAACACTACTGACAATCAAAGATAAGCTAATTAAGGAAACAGAAGAAGGGCATCGAAATTACATGAGAAATTTTATAAGCAAAGAGTTGCTAAGAGGAGTCCATACAAAGTTGATTAAGGAGATGATTAGAGGACTGACACCACAAATGGCGGAAGACATGAGACTGTTTTGCTACTGGAAAGATACAAGTTGATAGATGGAAGAGTACAATTTAAAACTAGTTAAACTTAGTGAAATTTAATGACAATAGATATAGTTAAATGAATAATTGATAATGATAATAATGTATACAATGTGTAGTGTTATGATAAGTAATAATTGGATATGAATATTGAATGGTACCCATGAAAGGAAGATTAGAAATCCTTTTGGATTATATATAAAGGTTAATAAAAAAGAACTAAGTTAGATTCAGTTAAGTCTTGAATATTAGGGGGGAAATGTTATGATGCAGGATATAGTTAAATAAAGGAGGGATAATGATAACAACGAATATACAGGTATGGGTACAACATAAGTTAACTGGATGTAAATTGTAAACAGTGATTTGTTTAATAACTTTGTTATTAAATATTATGGATGTTTTGTTAGAATAGGACATAAGGATTCAGTGTTATTGGAGGATTTTAGAAATAGTAAATATAATGCCAGTATGTGGTTATGTATTAAATCTTGGTATATTTTATGATGAAGGACATTTAAACAATTATAGTCAAATGAAAATGGAGATATGATGATGGTAACATGTAAATATCTGAGTTAAAATGCTTGAGTTAATATGAATTATGTTTGTTGACTGTGGAAGAGATGCACGAAAGCCTTTTTGTAACCAACTGATACACTTTCTTCAGTATGTAAAGAAGGATGTGTTTGTTTTGAAAATAAAAAATAAAAAAGAACACCTGCCTGGCCTTGATGAATACAAATCACCAGGACCAGATGGATTATATCCTAGTTCTAAAGGAGCTGGCAGAGGTTGTCTCAGAACCACTGCATCACATCTTTCAAAAATCCTGGAACACCAGGGAACTACCTGAGGACTGGAAAAGAGCTGATTTGGTTCCCATCTTCAAAAAAGGGGAAAACAAACAGACCCAGGAATCTACCGACCAATCAGCCTAACATCAATTCCCCGGGAAGATACTAGAAAAGATAATTAAAAAACAGATCTTCCAACACCTAGAAATGAGTAAAGTAATAAATAGCAGCCAGCACAGGTTTGTTAAAAACAGATCATGCCAAACCAATCTTATTTCATTCTTCAACATAGTGACTAAATTAGTAAACCAGCAAAATACTCTGGACATAATATATTTAGACTTCAGCAAAGACATTCGACAAAGTAGACCACAACTAACTTCTTCGCAAGCTAAAAAAAAATTGGGATAGACAGCTTCATCACCAGATGGATTTGCAACTGGCTGACAAACTGTACTCAACGTTTACTCCTTAATAGGTCTAAGTCTACATGGAGAGAGGTAAGAAGTGGGGTACCACAAGGTTCCACCTTAGGCCCAGTAGTCTTCAATATCTTCATAAATGACTTAAATGAGTGAATAGAAGGGGAACTTACCAAATTTGCAGATGATGCTAAGCTGGCAGGAATAGCCAACATTCCAGAAAATAGGCTCAAGTTCCAGATGGATCTTGATAGACCTGAACACTGGCCCCATCTAACAAAATGAAATCCAAAGTAAAGTCCTACACTTAGTCAAGAAAAAACAAAAGTAGACATATAGACTGGGTAAAACCAGGCTTAATAGCAGTAGCTGTGAGAGGCATCTTGGAGTCTTAGTGGACAACCAGCTAAAAATGAGCCAGCATTGTGTAATGGCAGTGAAAAAAGCCAATGCAATCATCTGCTGCATTAACAGTGGGATAGAATCAAGATCAAGGGAGGTACTAATACCCCTCTATAAAGCCTTAGTAAGACCACACCTAGAGAACTGCATTCAGTTTTGGTCTCCACGATGTAGAAAAGATGTGGAGACTCTAGAAAGAGTGCAGAGAAGATCAAAAAAGAGAATTAGGGGACTGGAGGCTAAAACATACAACGAACCGTTGCAGGAACTGGGTAGGTCTAGTTTAATAGAAAGAAGGACTAGGGGAGACATGATAGCAGTCTTCCAATATCTCAGGGGTTGCCACAAAGAAGAGGCAGTCAAGCTATTCTCCAAGGCACCTGTAGGTCAGACAAGGAATAATGGATGGAAACTGAACAAGGAGAGATTCAACCTGGAAATAAGGAGAAATTTTCTGACAGTGAGTTGAAGTCCATGCATTGGAAGGAATGCTGGCTGGGGAACTCTGGGAGTTGAAGTCCACGCTTCTCAAGTCCCTAAGATTAAGAAACACCATCCGGAAGAATCTTCTGGACACACGTTGTGTTCATTCAATCGTTGCTAATGTTGAATGTAAAAAGGTGGATGCAGTGGGGTGGAATTAACCGAAAGCAATTTCCGTATGCCAACCTTCCGTTTTTTCCTCTCCCACGCTTGAATGAGCTGGAAATGATACCAGCTTAAGAAATCCCCAAATTTCATTTAAACTTTAGCGATGGCAAAAGGTCCCGTTACTATGGCCAGCTGTTACTGAAGATTTAAGGTTGGTTTTTTTTTTTTACTTATTAAATTTCTACACCATCCATCTCACCTAAAATAACTCTGGGCCATTGACCACCACATAATAAAGGCATATAAATAGATGAATAGAAGCAAAGCTTAAAAAAAAAAAACAGAATGAAAAACAACCTATAATTTACAAGTAAAATTAAATCAGGTTACTGATTTACTGTGATTTCTTTTGAACAGAAAACGTGTCCAGGTGTTTGCAGGAATAAATGAGACAATGGATCGTGTTATTTCATATTGTGACCTGTGCGTAGAGACGGATGAGGAATTATTATTTTCATTCTTTACTAATATATCCCGGTCTTTCTGACTTGTTTTGTTTTAAATTGTGAAGATTGGATCCAAATGATTTATTTGCTTGATCCCAGCTAAGTACCGAAGGAGTACAAGAAACAACACGAATCAATATTGGGCTTCTGCTTATATTATTGTATACTGTCAGAAATTAATTGTTTTCTAGCATAGCAAATTGTAACCTTAATACTGGACTGCAAATGCTATCTCACTGCTGCGTTTCTCTTCTATTCTTGGCTTCAAAGCTAGGGACATTCTTGAAAACATAGAAGAAACTGTTACACGGGCTGCATAGATAAAGGAACTAAACTAGGGAGTTTTCCTGGTTCATAAATCCTTAAAGCATTCTGCCGTAAAACAACTTGGCAAAGGGGGGCTGCCACCCCCTACCCAAGGCTTTAGGAATACACCACGGATAAGATAGACAGAGAGAGGAGCTTGAACAAAAGAACAGTTTAAAGATCACTTGGTAAAGAAACTTTGTCTCTGATTGGATAAACTTTGTTTCTATTTGCCTAAAATGTATATAATACTCTGAGCCACTCTTGCAGAGAGGACGGCTCTTCCTTCCTTTGGATATAGTTTTGTCACGCAGATTTTGCTATGGCCATAAATAAAAGCTGATACTTTTTGCAAGCCTCGTCTTGAGTCTCTCTCTCTCTTGGGCATCTCAGTGGCTTGGGGACTGTATAACAGCATTGAAAAAATGACCATCATAGTATCCTGTGGTCACGTGATCAAAATTTAGATGCTTGGCAACTGACTCGTATTTATGATGGTTGCAGTGTCACACGATCCCCTTTTGCAACCTTTTGACAAGCAGAGTCAATGGGCAAGCCAGATTCACTTAACAACCATGTGATGAACTTAACATCTGCAGTGATTCACTTAACAACACTGGCAAGAAAGGAGTTGGAAGGGACCTTGGAGGTCTTCTAGTCCAACCCCATGCTCAAGCAAGAAACCAATCAAGCTTAGCATATTGTGTGAATGAGTGTGGTATGTTTAAGCAAATATCGTAACTTCAGGCAAATATTTTTTACCTGGGTTTATTGTTAAATGTACAGTTCAATCTTGTTTTCATTAAACATTTTGGGGGGAAAGTCCATCATCTAAACCTTGATTATGTATCCTGAATCCTATCTCTAATCTCCATTAAATCTAACATGTAATTTTCATCAATTTAAGTGTGATGTATAATTATTTGACAGATGTGATGTAATTTGCTTTGCAATGTGCTTCATTTGCCTTACACAAGGGACAACAAAATTATGTTATTAACCAAATGACAGAAATGACAGAAATCATACAGACAGAATGGAAAACATGACCTGGAAAAGCTGCTGCTTGTATCTAAAAATTCTGGTTAAACTAAGTTTTGTTTAACTGAGTTTATGTTTCATTGTGTAAAGAGACATCTCCGGCTTGATTGTGTTTACTAGATTTCATCTTTATCTTTTAGGTTTCCTTGGTTTTGTTATAAGTTTTATGATTGATGTGAGTTAATCACAGCACCACACCAATTTAAATAATAATAGGATAAAAAATACCAAATCTATTTGAATGTATTTGAAACATTTGTTTGACTGTGTAACCGACCATAATGGAGGAGGGAGGGAGGAGGAGGAGGAGGAGGAGGAGAAAAGATAGACATGAGGAGGAGGAAGAGAAGGAGAAAGGGAAAGCAGAAGGAGAAAGGGAAGAAGGAAAAAAGAAAGGATAGACATGAGAAGGAGGACGAGAAGATAGAGGAGGAGGAGAAAGAGGAAGAGAAAGAGAAAAAAGACACGAGAAGGAGAAGGAGAATAGTATAGAAAAGAAAAGAATAGAATAGGAAAGAATGGAATAGGATAGGATAGGATAGGAAAGAATGGAATGGAATAGAATAGAATAGAATTCTTTATTGGTCAAGTGTGATTGGGGACACAAGGAATTTGTCTTTGGTGCAGATGCTCTCAGTGTACATAAAAAAGACAAGATACATTCATCAAGAATCATAAGGTACAACACTTAATGATAGTCATAGCACACAAATAAGCAACCGGGAAACAATCAATATCAATATAAATCATAAGGATATAAGCCACAAAGTTACAGTCTTGCAGTCATAAGTGGGAGGAGATGGGTGGTAGGAACGATGAGAAGACTAATAGTAATGCAGCCTTAATGAATAGTTTGACAGTGATGAGCGAATTATTTGTTTAGCAGAGTGAGGGCTGTTAGATTGGGTAATGGATAGGCACACACAGGCTTAACGGTAACAACAGCTGTTTATTAAATACAACAAGTGAGAACAATCCAGGGAAGGTTGAGTCTGACAGCAGCCCTTTTAAAGGGAGCTATTAGACCCTTCAATCAATAGAATTAAACCTCTGTTCCCGCCGGAACAGAGGACCTTGGTGGAAACCACTGAAGTTAGAACAAGTATCTAACACCCCTCCCCTCTTGGATGGAACAATCCTACTTGTTACGTAGTCACACAGGTAGGCGGGCTTTTGGGTAGCTCTGCCTGACCTGCGCAGTTCAGTAGGAGGGGTTTCCTTGGAGAGGTCGGACGGACCTGTTTGCTCTGCAGCTCCTCTTGGTGGAAGCTCCTGGAACCTTTCACAGGCCACGGCTGGAGCTTCTGGAGCCAGTTCGCTGCGGGCCTGCAACATAACCAGATAAGTTTCCCTGTACCCTCGGGCTTGAGCTGGCCGTGGAAGGAATGAGTGTTTGCAACATTAGGGTAGGGCTTTGGCTAACTCGTGCAGGAGTTACCTCTGGTTGTCTAAGAGTGGAGTTGGAGAGGCAGCCACAGAGTTGGTCAATGTGCCTTCTCCAATTCCGATCGTCCTCGAGCTCTAGGAGGTAAGAGCGAGGGACGGTGATGCCTATCACTGTGACAGGAATCCACAGAGTTCCCCTGACGTAGTTGTGGGCATATACCAATTTCCCTGTGTTAAATCTCCAAATCTTGCTTGTGGAGTCTGGGGGCGATGAGGCAGAATAATTGGGGTGTAGCTGGTCTAAGTGGGACTGTAGCCGGCGACCCATGAGAAACTTGGAGAGGCTTCCCCCTGTAATGGCACTGGGTGTGATGTGATGAATTAGCAAATAGTGGTCAACCCGTGTTTGCCAATCTCCCGGGCCCATCCTAGAAAGGGCTCTTTTGCAGATCTCACCATTCTCTCCACCTGACCATTGGAGGCCAGATGGAATGGCACGACCAGGGCATGCCTAATTCCCTGAGCTGCTAGGAAGGTCTCAAATTGCATGGCTGTGATTTGGGGCCCATTGTCAGAGACCAAGACGTGGGGCAGGCCGTGCATGGAGAAAAGTCTCCGTAGCACCTTGATGACCGCTTCTGCCGTAGTGGAGGTAATCAGGACTACCTCTAACCATTTCAAGTCAGCGTCCACAACTACGAGAAATGTCTGGCCATGAACTGGGCCAGCAAAGTCAATGTGCACCCAAGACCATGGTGCTTGAGGTCGCTCCCACTCCTTAGCAGGCGCCTCTGGGGAAGCTGGTCTGGACTCCTGGCACGATGTGCAGGTAGCCACCCATTCTTCGATCTCCCTGTCCATGTTGGGCCACCACATGTAACTCCTAGCCAAAGACTTCATCCTGACAATTCCAGAATGCCCTATGTGTAAAGCCTCTAATACTGCAATGCGCTGTTTGGGTGGAACAATGACCTGGTCCCCCCACAGTAAACAGCCATTTACAACCGATAACTCATCGCGTTTTTAAAAATACATTTTGAAATCAGCCTCAACAGGCCCCTTGGTCCACACCCTCCACACCCAGTTCAAAATTTGTTTGATGATGGAGTCCTTAGCAGAGTGATGGCAACGTCACTGAATGAGATAGGCCCAGTCTCAAGGCAGTCAATGAGGAGGACTGGCGTCTCGGGGGTAGGGTCAGCGAGAAGTTCAGGCAGTGGGCAGCAGTTTAGAGCGTCACCGTGCCCCAAAGGGCAGCCTGGTTGGTGGATAAGACAGTAGGAGTAGGCAGAAACGTCGCAGGTCAGCACCAATGGCAGGGTCTTGGCTGTACTGTACCCGGAAAGAATCCGCCGACAGGAGTCGTTTTACTGTGGCAAATGCAGCTGCCTCGGCTTTTCCCCAGGACCACTTTATGTTCTTAGCCAGGAGATGGTGTAGGGGCTCAGCAACTGTGGCTTTCTATTTAAGAAAGATGCTGTAGAAATTAAGGAGCCCGAGGAACGCCTGTAGCTCGGTTTGATTGCGAGGTGTGGGGGCATCCAGAATAGCTTTGATTTTTTGTGTGGTCGGGTGAATCCCAGAGCCATCGATTAGGTACCCTAAGAATTCAGCCCTTGGCATGTTAATTTGGCATTTCTCATTTTTGAGACAGAGGCCTTTGTCTCTAATTCGAGCCAAAACTGTTCGTACATGTTTTAAAAGTTGCTCCTCATTTGCAGCCGATACCAAGATGTCATCGGAATAGGGGACGACTCCTGGAATCCCCTGCAAAAGCTGTTCCATGACGCTTTGGAACAGTCCAGGGGCGATACTAACGCTGAATTGCAGGCGGTGACATTTGAATGCACCCCTATGTGTCACAATGGTTTGGGCCTCTGCCATAGCACCATTTACAGGTAATTGTTGGTATGCCTGCACCATGTCAAATTTAGTGAAAATTTTTCCTGGCCCTAATGAATGAAGAAAGTTCTGTACAATGGGTACAGGGTAGGCACTTTGTTGTAGCGCTTTATTTATTGTGCACTTGTAGTCTGCGCAGATGCGGACAGACCCGTCAGATTTGACAGGTGTCACTTTAGCGGTCTCCCAGCATTCGTGATCGATCAGCTCTAGGATTCCCTGGCCTACGAGTTTGTCAATTTCCCTGTCAATTTTGGGGAGGAGAGCAAAAGGTTTTAGCCTTATTGGGGATACGTTGGGGTCCAAACTAAAGGAAACTGGAGTCCCCACATACTTACCCAGACTGGTGCTGAAGATGTCCTCAAACTCCTTAAAGATGGCTTCAGCGCCTTTGTCTTTCAAGGCATTGATACCGGTCACCTCTAGGCCCAGGGCTTGGAACCAATCTAGCCCTAGGAGGTTCTGCAGGTTGCTGCTGACCACTGTCACTGGGAGTTTCCCGCTGAACTGCTTGAACTTCACCTGGAAGGTGCCTTGGCCCATGATGGGAACCCGGTTTCTCTGGTAATCGTGTACGCAGATGTCAGGGGTGCGAAGATGCTGCTTCTTTAGACTAGGGATAGCCTGTTTCAGGGTAGACCATGGTATGATGGTGATGACCCGGTGTCGATCTCCATCTCACATGGAGAGTCGCCGATGAGGACTGTGACCTTCAGCTTTTTTGGCTGCCTGGTGCGGATTTGGCCGATTGACTTATGGTAGGTGACTCTATTGTCACCCTCTGAGCACCATGGTGGCTTCTGCCAGGCCCCTGGGCTGGGCCTCTGTTGGTGGTTTGGTGTGCTTCTAGGCTGCCAGGCAGTGGCAGGGAATTCGCTCCGGCACACCTTGGCGATGTGCCCCTTTCGCTCGCAGCGCTGGCAGGTTGCGTCACGGAAACAGCAAACTGATCTGGCATGGTCTCCTCTGCAGCTAGTGCAAGGTGGGAGACGCAGTTTGAATTTGCGCACCAGCTCGGCGTGGCTATTGCGTATGCAGCAGCTGTCATTTTTCTTGCCCTCTGAGCTCTCGGCCTCTGCAGCCTCGCGATGTACGTGTGTACTCTTTCGCATGTCTTGTGGAGCACTTTGGCACTGCAGAGTCTTAGTAGATTTGACAGCTGATTTGGACACCCTGGCTTCATCCAAGGTGATCTGTAGAGTGAGGTTAGATTTAGCGAGTAACCTCCTCTGTAGGTTAATGTCCCATACGCCCCAAATTATGCGGTCCAGAATCAACTCGTCCAGGTCTCGGAATTCGCACTACACTGTGGCGTTGCAGAGCACCGCAACATACTCATTAATTGACTCGCTCTCCTTCTGGTTTATGATGATAAACTCATGCCATGGCTTGAGGGGCATAGTGGGTCCTCAGCATCTGCTGAAGCACGGACCAGGCGACTGATTGTAGCGGTGTCAGCTCAGAGAGGTCTTTTGCTGTCTCGAACACTTCCCGGCCACAGTATCCGAGGAACATGTTCTTCTTGGGGCCTTCAGAAAGGCCCATGAGTTCGTTTGCCTCGAGGAAGCAGTAAAATTGTAGCATGTACGAGTCCCAGTGCTTAGTGACTGGGTCATACGGAGTCAGTGGGGCGTGCATGGCCATTTTGTGTTCTGAGGGCGTTTTGAGTTTGCCGCTCAAAAATGGCTGCTCGAAGCCGCGCTGAGCTCCAGGCTGGATGTCCTTGCTGGAGTGCTATGCTATTTTTGGTTCGCTTAGTTGCCTTCCAATCCCACCTTCGTCGCCAGTGTTAGATTGGGTAATGGATAGGCACACACAGGCTTAACGGTAACAACAGCTCTTTAATAAGTGTAACACGTATCTAACAAGGGTGTTCGGGGAAAAACTGTCCTTGTGTCTAGTTGTCTTGGTGTGCAGTGCTCTGTAGTGTTGTTTTGAGGGTAGGAATTGAAACAATTTATGTCCAGGATGTGAAGGGTTTGTAAATATCACGGCCCTCTTTTTGACTCGTGCAGTGTACAGGTCCTCAATGGAAGGCAGGTTGACAGTATTTTTATTTTTTTGCAGAGAAGATTGAAAAGGTAAACAGGGAGGAGGAGAAAGAGAAGGAAAAAGAAATATAGATATGAAGATAAGGGAAAGAGAAGAAGGAGGATGATGAGGAGAAGGAAGATAAACAAGTAAAAGAAATAAGTTCTAGTCCCACCTTGTGCACAGAAGCTGGCAGGAGAGTTTGGGCCTATCACCAGGAGACAGTGAGTTCTAGTCCCACCGTAGGCATGAAAACCAATTGGGTGACTTTGAGCCAGACCCTCCCTCTCTCAGGAAAGCCCTCCTCACAGGGTTGTGGTTGTGGGGGGAAAGGGAGGAGGAAAGTTTTGTTTGTCCACCGTCTTGAGTTACCTATAAGGAGGAGTAAAAATACAATAATGACATGATAAATATTTATGAGCTCTGAACAAAGAAAATTATCTAGGCATTTTCTCCCAGGTTGACCCATCCTATCCTAACATCTATTCTAAGATTCTGCAGTGATTTAACAATTTGCTCTTTCTCCTCCGATTTAAATCTCTGCAGAGAATTTGGGCGGCAGAGCTGATTAAAAATAGAACAGTGCAATCAAAAAATAGAACTAATAATCAAATCAGGTCCCAGAGGAATGGCCTGGACAATTCATTTTTGACAACATCAGAAAGTCACCTAATGTAATGAGAAATATTTAATTCTACCAACAAGGTTATTCATAACATTGTTTTCCCTGGGATTTTCAGAGTACAGAATCACTGTCAGTTCCCGACATCGTTAGTTGTATTATAATAGCTGCTAAAATACAAGTAGTCCCGGACTTACAACAGTTCCTTTAGTGACCAAAGTTACAAAGGCACTGAAAAGAAGTGACTTCTCACTCTATTTCATACTGTTGCAGCCATCCCCCTGGTCTCGTGGTCAAAATTTAAATGCTTGGCAACTGACTCATATTTATGATGGTCCCAGTGTCCTGGGATATTGTGATTCCCTTTTGCAACTTTTTGACAAGCAAACTCAATGGGGGAAGCCAATATTGTGGCCCATCGGCCCCTCCAGCAGCCGAATCAGAGGAGGAGGAGGAGGAGGAGGGGTGGGAGTGAGGGTCAGCATCGAGGCAACCTGAGAGCTCCGAGGGGGAAGAGGGAATTGAGCTGGCAGAGATAGAGACAGAGGCAGAGCCTGGGCCATCCGTCAGCCCTCAGATGGAGAGTCAACAGCCCCCAGGTCTGGAGGTGGCTGATGAGGAAGAGGAGGAACAGCTGGGCCAGTGTGCAGATTCACAGAAAGCAGAGGAGAGAGGAGAGCAGTGGAAATCTATGGCCGGTCCTTGGGACAGAAGAGCCACCACTGCTAGTGAACCCCCACACTAGCTCTGGGGGTAAAAGGCAGGGGGCAGAGATGAATAGGTGTGCAGAAGACAGAGGGGAGAGGAGAGCAGTGGAAACCTATGGGCCGGTCCTTGAGATGGAAGAGCCACTGCTGCTAGCAGAGCCCCACCATAGCTCTGGGGGTAAAAGGCAGGGGCAGAGATGAATAGGTGTGCAGAAGACAGAGGGGAGAGGAGAACAGTGGAAACCTATGGGCCGGTCTTTGGGACGGAAGAGCCATCATTGCTAGCGAAGACCCATCCTAGCTCGGGGGATAAAATGCAGGGGGCAGAGATGAATAGGTGTGCAGAAGACAGAGGGGAGAGGAGAACAGTGGAAACCTATGGGCCGGTCTTTGGGACGGAAGAGCCATCACTGCTAGCGAAGACCCATCCTAGCTCGGGGGATAAAATGCAGGGGGCAGAGATGAATAGGTGTGCAGAAGACAGAGGGGAGAGGAGAACAGTGGAAACCTATGGGCCGGTCCTTGGGACGGAAGAGCCATCACGGCTAGCGAAGACCCAGCCTAGCTCTGGGGATAAAATGCAGGGGCAGAGATGAATAGGCGTGACAGACAACTATTCATCTCCCTGCCTGATGGACTTGTTATCCTGCTGTGAGAAAGAGAGAGAAACTTTTTGCTCCTGGCGCTCCTAATAAAGGAATCTTTGAGTTCACTTCAGAGGGTTTGTCGTGCTTGGGAGCCGGGTCAGAAGAGCCAAATTTGCTTAACAACCGGGTTACTAACCCCCCCTCGCCCTTCCTCGTACTTACACCTGTCAGAGTGTTTGCATGTTCATGCGTCTTGAATGTATTTATGATAGTTGTAGTCATATGACTGCCATCTGCCACTTTTCACAGGGACATCCGGCAAGGAGAGTCACCAGGGGAAGCTGGAGCTGCTTAACGGCTGTGTGGTTCACTTAACAAAGTACCATGATTCATTTAACAACGGTGGGAATAAAGGTTGCAAAATTTGGATGTGATTCACTTAACAACCGCTTTGGTTAGCCGCAGGAATCCTGCTCCCAACTGTGGCCGTAAGTTTAAGACTTCCTGCATAGGCAAATCTTCCGATAAAATCTGCATGGCAACATCTGGAAAAAGGCCAGAAAAAGGGTGGCAAAGCAGAGGTTGAGAATTTGGCTTGTTTCCATTGTTATTGATTTAAAAATAAAAGGATCCAATGAAATTCTTGCCACTGTTGTTAAGTGAATCTCTGCAGTGATTAAATTGGGAGCACGGTCATTAAGTGAATCTGGCTTCCCCATTGATTTTGCTTGCCCGAAGGTCACAAAAGGGGATCACGTGACCCCAGGACACCACCACCGTCATAAGTATGAGTCAGTCGCCAAGCGCCCAAATTGCGATCACTTGATCGTGGGGATGCTGCGATTTTTGTGTGAAAACCAGACACAAGTCTCTTTTTTCAGTGCCGTTTCAAACTTCAAGCGGTCACTAAATGAACTGCTGTAAGTCGAGGACTACTTGTCACTGGGCAATTGCAACAAATTCCTGGATTTGGCTCCCGTTTTGTTTTGTTTTTTTTCTCTCTCTCTCTTCCGGAAGTTCCTGCTTAGATAAGGACTTGCAATGTTGCGTAATTCTCCACTTAAGCTGGTATTTTGTCAATAACGTGTCCTGTTGGTCTGCATACAATGCTATCTCTTGCAAATCGATTCCCAATGTTGAATATAGGTATTTTTCAGTGCGATTTTGTTTCCCCTCTGCATTTCAATGCACAGTTGTGTAGCATTCTGGAAGGCTGTATTTGTAAAATTTTTGTGTTGACTTACGGCACTGCCTGACCCCAGCAGTAAGAAATCAATTTGATATGTTCCTTGTTTGTATTATTAAACCCGTTGTGTTTAATCGCCCCTAAGTTCCCTTAATGACATTCCTTTGGCAGGATCTGTTTCCTTGCCTTATCTTTCAGACTGAATTGTTCTTTCAGCCACGACAAACAATCCTCAATTTATTACCAGAATTGAGACTGGAATGACCGTAATCACCAGGAGACAGTGAGTTCTAGTTCTGCCTTAAGCATGAATATTAGCTGGGTGACCTTGGGCCAGTCCCTCTCTCTCAGCTCAACCCACCTCTCAGCGTTGTTGTGGGGCAAAGAGGAAGGTATGTTGGATATGTTGGGTGCAAAAATCACGAAGGCAGAATACAAATAAATAAAAGTGAATAAAAGTGACTTTCCATGCATTCTCCTGGTGATTGATTCAATGTCACTCAGCTGGCTTTCACGCCTAAAGCACTCTGAAAATCTGTAGAAATGTGCTTGCAGAAGAAATTAATTCTTTTAAAAAAAACTGGATGACAACTTCTGAGAAATACTCTTAAAATGATTCCTCCCATCTAAAGTTTAATAAGTACATATAGAAACTTGATGTTTTATAAATGTCATAGGTCTTCAAGTTGGCTTGACGTGTTCCCATATTTCATTACCACTGGGCAGGATTTCAAAAGGACATTAAAAAGACAGAGGTAAGGCGAAATTGCAAGCAGATTAATTTTCATCCAATCCTTCTTGTTTGTACATTCTGTGTGATTTAATCCTTTTCTCTTGCAAAACTTAAAATGTTGATAAATATTCAGCAAATATTCTTGTCAATCCTAATAGTCACAAAGAGCAAGAAATCTCTTTTTTCAAGTTTAAATACAGGTAGTCAGTTGCTAATTTGGTAAAAGCGAGACATTTGTTAGGCGAGTTTTGCCCCATTTTTATGACATTTATTGCCACCGTTGGTAAGTGAATCCTTGCAGTTGTTAAGTTAGTCACCTGGTTGTTAAATGAATCTGGCTTCCCCGTTGATTTTGCTTCTCAGAAGGTCGCAAAAGGGGATCATGTGATCCTGGGACAGTGCAACTATCATAAGTACATGTCAGTTTCCAAGCGGCTGAATTTTGATTGCATGACAACAGATATGTAGCAGCGGTTGTAAGTGTGAAAAACAGCCTCAGTCGCATTTTTCAGTGCCAATATGATTTCCAACTTTCCAAGTCACTAAATGAATTGTTATAATTCAAGGATTCCTTGTATGGACAGAGCTACCATTTTTATTTAATAATAATAATAATAATAATAATAATAATAATAATAATAACAACAACAACAACAACAACAACAACAAGCACATTGTCAGGCATAACAAAGATCAATGGATGCTATTATTGCCTGACTGATCTATATGCATCAATTGTGCAAACCGCTAATTAGTTGAAGCTGCCTGTTTGTCTTTTTAATGCTGAATAATTGGATTGTGAGTGCATTTTCTTTGTCCAGAAGTAACAAAAATAAACTGTTTGTTTAATTATAATTCCACGAATACAAAGGGAAGAGGATTGTTTCTAAAATAGGATTTGTTCTTTAAAGGGTGGCAATTTAAAAAAAAAAGAAATATTTTTTTAACATCTTTTTTGTTAGTTAAATAAAACGTGCAAGCAAGCAAAGCAAACATCAAAATAGGAATAGATGGCAGGGGTGGGTTCCTGCCAGTTCTAACCTCTTCTCTAGAAGAGGTTCCACAAATCTACAGTGCCGTTTAGAACCGGTTCCAGCTCCCTCCCCCCCGCCCGTCCGCAGATCATCAAGATGAAGAGCGAGAGGAGGAATTCTGGGAGTTGAAGTCCACAAGTCTTAAAGCTGTCAACTTTGAACACTCCTGGGGTTTTTTTTCCCTAAAGGCTTAGGGGTGCAAGGATCGTGTAACTTTACAGCTTTAAGAATTGCGTGCTTCAAATGCCAGAGTTTCTGAGCCAATATTTTGGTTGCTAAGCAAGAGCGTTGTTAAGTGAGTTTCACCACATTTTACAAGTTGCCCACTCCCACCCGGTCACATGGCCAGCACACCACTCCCACAAAGCAACCCATACCTACAGAAGAGGTTCTAAAACATTTTGAAACCCACCACTGATAGAGGGACACCTCGACTTACAACACACTTGGGACCAGAGTTCCTGTTGCTAAGCAAGTCGATTGTTAAGTCGGTTGTGCCTTATTTTACAAAGTTTTTTGCCAGTTGTTAAGCAAAGCACATAGTTGTTAAGTGAATCCAGCTTCCCCAATTGAGTGCTTGTTAGAAGCCGGCTGGAAAGTTCACAAATGGCAATCATTTGTCCCTGGGACACTGCAACCATCATACATACATGCTGGTTACCCAGTGTCTAATCCCCCTCCCCCGCAAGCAGGGGGTTGGACTAGATGACCTCTGAGTCTTTTCCCAACCTAATGGGAGAGAATAACTTGCAACATTTTTTTTCTTTCTTTCCAGGCTGAATCAATCTCTCTCTCTCTCTCTCTCCCTCTCTCCCTCCCTCCCTCCGTGCATGCGTGTGTGTATGTTCTAGCATAACTCTGGAACGCCTCAAGTCGTTTCAACCAAACTTGGTATGCAGATGACTTAATCTCTGGAAACAAATATTATGGGGGTAAGACACCCTTGTTGTGCCTTAAAATGGCTTCTACTGCACTGCCGTAAAATGGCTTCTACTGTACAGTGCAGTGGAGTTGCCAAGGTAATGGCTTCAAAGTACTCCACAAGGGGGGGCTCCCTCTGGTAAGGGGGAAAATCCAACATCAGAAATTTCGTTTGGTCCGGACATTTTCCCCTTATAAATAAATACCTGGGCAAGGGCAGGTTATTGGCTAGTATTTTATAAAGTCCCTTCCTGCTTCAATTTTAATGGGAAATTTATCTTGTCACTCATCGTTGCAGCTTCTCAGGATGCAGAAATCACAAAATAATTCTCTCCCGCTTGTATCTTGTATCAGTGGCATCGTGTAATTCTTAAAAGGTGCCCTAATTAGGATGATTGGCAGAGAGGAAACCAGATCGAAGGCTTCCCTCCCTTCGGCTTAGCTGCAATTTATCTAATCTTAGCCACACACATATGTCGTTTTCCTTTTTTTCTCTCTCTCTCTTCTTCTTCCCCTCGAATTGAGCTCATTCCTTTTTTGGCAACAGGGATTTAGCAATTTGCTTTTCTGGAAAGGAAAAATGGCTGGATTAGAAATGTCTTCGAGAATCGTAGTGTTGGAACGGGACCTCAGAGGCTTTCTAGCCCAATGCCCTGCTTGAGAAGGAGACCCTACATTAGACCAAAAGGCTAAACTTTTGTCGTTGTATGCAGAAAGAGTGCCCACCCACACGCCCGCACCCAGAATGCAATGCGTGCATGACAAACCCCCCCCCCCATGTACCTCCCCCCCTTGCATGCGCGCTTCCCCCACGCCACATTTTGGGCCTGGAAAACATCCTGCAGCAACCTGGAATCCAAAACAGAATGCAGGGGTACTGCACGAGGCCCCAAGATGCAATGAGAGTACCCCATGTGCATGCGCCCTGTCCTCACGCATGCATGTCCCCCACATGCGCCCTGCCCCCCCCCCACATGTGCAGCAGAGGCCCAAAGACCAGCTGACCGGCGGGAGGCACACAAGCACGTGCAGTGGAGCTGGGCTGGGGCAACGGCTGGCGTGCCCACAAAGAGAGCTCTGCGTGCCACCTGCGGGGGCATAGCTTTGCCATCACGGCCCTATGACAAATGTCTCCCCTTGGGGGTTTCCCGAACTGGGCAGAATTCTAGCTAGAGGATTGCCCGAGCCCGTGTGAACCCCTAGCAGCCTACCCCTGGATATGATGCCCCTTATCTCCAGTCTACAACAGAGCCCATGCAGCATTTCCAAGAAGACCCCCGTAAACAATTGCACCCTGATTCCTGTGACCCTGAGGGCACAGATAAACCTCCAAGTGGCCTTAGGAACTCCCAGGAAGAGTATTAACAACCAGAGGACCGCCAAGAAGTATAATCCTTCCATGCCTCCCTCCCCATCTTAGAATAGAATAGCATTGGCATCCATCAATCTCCAAAATATGATGGTATCGTGCTCTGGGAAGAGGTCAGAGCTGGAGTGTCCTCTCCAGAGCACGAGGCCTGGGTAGATTAATATGGAGGATAGGCTGTTACCCAAGCATCAGATCTCCCCCTCTCCACATGGCTGAAATAGCCCAATGGAATGGCAGAGCCGATACGGTTGGTTCCAGCTGCATCGCAGGAGTTGCCAGAACGTGGTTGTACACAGTCACGAACTGCTTCCAGGACTCCGGCTCCAGATTTTGCCTCGAGGTTGACTCCTGAAGCCTTTTCCAGGAGTGGATAGAGCCCACAAGGCAGTGGAGGTTTGGAATCAGAGTTTCCCTTCTACTAGAAAAGAATTCCCCAGGGAATTCTGGGACTTGAAGTCCAGACATCTTCAAGTTGCCAAGGTTGAGAAACACTTTTCTAGGAGATGACTCTGCCACTTTATCTGCCGTTCGGACATAGAGCCCTCTTCCGCCTTCAAAACCATTGGCCATCTTCTCCTGTAACCCTGGAGAGGGGCCCTTACGAGGTGCTATCAGCCAGGTCAGCTGGACCACGGTTTTTTAAGGAGGTGTTACTTCTCCATCACTCACCCTTTGTCCTGGCTTGTGACAGGCAGAGCCTGGCTTCCCAAACGGTGGGCCCAGGATGGCAGGTTTGAATAGAATAGAACAGAATAGAATAGAGTAACAGAGTTGGAAGGGACCTTGGAGGTCTTCTAGTCCAACCCCCTGGCTGGGCAGGAACCCCTACATCACTCCAGACAAATGGTTATCCAACATCTTCTTAAAAACTTCCAGTGTTGGGGCATTCACAACTTCTAGAGCAGGGGTGTCCAAACTTGGCAACTTTAAGACTTATGGACTTCAACTCCCAGAATTCCCCAGCCAGCTCTGCTGGTTGGGGAATTCTGGGAATTGAAGTCCACGAGTCTTAAAGTTGCCAAGTTTGGACACCCCTGCTCTAGAGGAAAGTTGTTCCACTTATCAGAACCTATCCTTCAATCATTCCTCTTCTCCACCATCCAGTCTCCATTGTCAGTGCAGGTAATCCTTGACTAACAACCTCAGTTGAGGCCAAAATTTCTGTTGCTAAGCGAGATATTTATTAAGGGAGGAGGACGAGGACGAGGACGACGAGGACGAGGAGGAGGAAAAAAAGCAACTTTGAGACAACCATGACTCAGATAACTGAGAATCTCCACAGACTAAGTTCAGGAAACAGCGAAATCAACCTTCAATCAACCTCCCGTTGAGTTCATCAGCCTCTCAGGTATATCATCAAGGCTGCCCATCTCTGATTAGGAGCCTCTTGTTATCCCAAGTCATTCCAAGGACGGATCCAATGTTCAGTGTATGTTTTTAATGCTTCCATCATCTCCAGCCCCTTTGTTTCTCTTTTGGTAGGATACAAAATGACAGAGAAAGGACCTTGGAGGTCTTCTAGTCCAGCCCCCTGGTCAAGCAGGAGAGGCTATACCCCTTCAGACAAATGATTGTCCAACCTCTTCTCCAAAACCTCCAGTATTGGAATGTTGATTCACAACTTCTGGAGGCAAGTTGTTCCATGGATTAATTGTTCTCCCTGTCAGGAAATTTCTCCTTACTTCCAGGTTGCTTCTGTCCTTGATTAGTTTCCACCCATTGCTTCTTGTTCTACCCTCAGGAGCTTTGGAGAATAGCTTGACTCCCTCTTCTTTGTGGCAACCCCTGAGATATTGGAACAATGCTATCATGTCTCCCCTAGTCCTTCTTTCTATTAAACTAGACATACCCAGTTCCTGCAACCATTCTTCTTATGTTTTAGCCTCCAGTCCCCTAATCCTCTTTCTTGCTCTTCTCTGCACTCTTTCTAGAGTCTCAGCATCTTTTTTGTATTATGGTGACCAAAATTGGATGCAGTATTCCAAGTGTGGCCTTACCAACAGGGTGTAAAATGGTATTATCATGTCTCGTTGTCTTGATGCAGGTGAGGGATGCATTGGCTTTTTTGGACATTCCCTTGAGAACCCATGTTGTTAATCGGGGCAAGGCAGAGAGCAAACCCCACCCTCTTCTAGCACTGATGATGTTATCTAGTCAGGTTATGAAACATCTGAAGAAAGCAATGAAGCTGAAAAAATACCAAGGAGCTGACAATCCTCCCTTCTCCTCCTCCTGCCTCCTCCGCTTCCTTCCCCTCCCTTCTAGCATTGATGATGTTACCTAATTGGGTCATGAAACATCTTAAATAAAACAACCAATCTCAGAGAGCACCAAGGACTCCACAGTCCTTCTCCTCCTCCCCAACTTCCACTCCCTTCTAGCATTGATTATGTTACCTAGCTGGGTCATGAAATGTCTGCAACAAAACAACCAAGTTCAGAGAGCACCAAGGACTCCACATCCTTTCCTTCCTTCCTTCCTTCCTTCCTTCCTTCCTTCCTTCCTTCCTTCCTTCCTTCCTTCTTTCCTTCCTTCCTTCCTTCCTTCTTTCCTTCCTTCCTTCCTTCCTTCCTTCCTTCCTTCTCCTCCTCCTCCTCCTCCCTCCTCCTCCTCCACTTCTTTCCCCTCCCTTGTAGCATTGATGATGTAACTTAGTTGGGTCATAAAACGTCTTCAAGAAAACAACCAATCTCAGAGACCACCAAGGATCACATAGTTGCCCTCCTCCTCCTCCTCCTCCTCCTCCTCCTCCTCCTCCTCCTCCTCCTCCTCCCTTCCTCCTCTCCACAAACCTTGCCTCCTGGTGATTGGTTCCTAATCACCCAACCAGCTTTCATGGCTAAGGTGGGACTAGAACACGTTATCTCTTGGGTGATTGGTCCCAAATCATCCAGACAGTTTTCATGCATAAGGTCGGATCGTAAACTGACAGTCTCCTGATCTGGTGCCTGGACCAAAGCTGCACTTTGTGTAAATATAAAATATAAATGAAAACAGAGCCCAAAAAGAAAGAGGGAATAAAGACTTTTCTGGAGCCCCACATATACATCAAAACCTAAAATCAAACTTTAATTTAGCCCCAAAGAAGAAGGTGGTCAGCCTATTTTCCAAAGCACCTGAAGGCAGGACAAGAAGCAACGGATGGAAACTAATGAAGGAAAGAAGCAACCTGGAACTCAGGAGAAATTTCCTGACAGTGAGAATAATTAACCAGTGGAACGACTTGCCTCCAGAAGTTGTGAATGCTCCAACACTGGAGGTTTTCAGATATAGACTGGACAACCATTTGACTGGGGTAGTATAAAGACTCCTGCCTTTAGCAGGGGGTTGGACTAGAAGATCTCCAAGGTCCCTTCCTATGATTCTACGTATTATTTTCTCTTGAATAGAATTCAGTTTCTGGTGCCCAGACAGTTACATCTGTAAAAAAATCTTGGACAAATACAGAAACGATAATCCAAAATACACGGGGAATGCTGCCACATTATTGAGAACAGCCCAGATTTTTTTTTTGCAGACTGACAAATATGTGACACACACATTGTTAGCCAACAAAATGTGCATTTTACAAAATAACTAAACACAGATTTTGCTCCCCTGCTGCTCAGGAATGCAGTTTCATTGTGCACAATTGGTCCTGCCAAATAACCCACAATCAAGGAAGTTTAACAAAATAACAGAGTTGGAAGGGAGTTCTTCTAATTCAATCTCCAATCTCTTCTTTAAAAACTCCAGTGTTGGAGTACCCACAACCTCTGGTGGCAAGTTGTTCCACTGATGAATTGTTCTAAATGTCAGGAAATCTCTCCTTAGTTCCAGGTTGCTTCTCTCTTTCATTAGTTTCCATCCCTTGCTTCTTGTCCTGCCTTCAGGTGCTTTGGAGAATAGCCTGACTCCCTCTTCTTTGGGGCAGCTCCTTAAATATTGGAAAACTGCTATCATGTCATCCCTAATCCTTTTAGAATATAGAATAACAAGAGTTGGAAGGAGCCTTGGAGGTCTTCTAGTCGAAATGCTCAGGCAGGAAACCCTACACCACTTCAGACAAATGGTTATCCAGTGTCTTCTTAAAAACTTCCAGAAAGTTGTCCCACTGATTAATTCTTCTAACTTTAAGTAACATTTTGTCAGTCTTGCAGCCATATTTTCTGGTGGAACTTTGGCCTGCCACACTTTCTATTATTCTACTATGTATTTTCTATTGTGGGAAAATGGGGTGGGGGGAGGGGATTGTACGGAGTTAGATGGCATGTAGCCATAACAAAATCCTTTCTAGAAAGCCAAGGTCATCCTTTGTCTCTGCACCTCTGCACCTGACCGGAACTGGATGGGTGGAGGCTGTCAGCCTGGCAGTAGGAAATTGGACCATGGGATGGACTGGTGGGTGTGGATGCAAGATCTTGAATTTTCAACTGGGTGGGGAAAACCAGAAAGCTTTCAGATTCGGGTTTTCCCAGATGTGCCAACATGGCTCTCTTAATAAATTTGGACTTTGAGCAATACTTTGCCTTGGACTCTGATTTACTTTTGGATGCTATTTGGAACCCTGACACATTCATTAATCTAGACATACCCAATTCCGGCAACTGTTCTTCGTATTGTTGGAAGTTGAAACCCACCCCTTTCTTAGAAAATGAAATATTTTAGGAAATATTAAAAAGGCAGAATATTTCGCCTAAAAAGAGTAGAAACTCAGAGAGGCAGAAACTCAGCTGCTCCCACCTTTGTGAATTAAGCCAGTCTACTCTATACAACAAAGGTAGGATTAACCCTCTGCCGATCTCACCACAGGGCACCTGGAAAGAAGCAATGCTCAACCAAACTTGGTCTCAAAACACAGACTAGAAAGTTGCCCCTGCATGGCTCCATGGGAGTCTGACAAACAACCAGAATACAAGATCAAGATCAAAGGCCAGAGAGGATATAAAACCAGGGACTTTCAGCATCTCACTCTTTTTTCTTCTTCACCCAATATCTGGAAGCATGTGATGTCTCCTTTTCTGTTCAGGAGCTCAAGCCATGTGATCTTGTCCACCATTAAACCCTCTTTCCAAGCAGCCTCCATGTTTCCAGTGTCTTTTTCCCCATTTGGAACTGAACCCAGAAGGACATTTCTTCCAACAATTTGGCATCCCAGATGGGACTCCAAGCTAACCTAGCCAATGGACCTTAGCCATTTAGAATTAGGAAATAGTTCTTGTGGTGACTAAGGGGTAACATGATCCCCTTTTGCGACCTTCTGACTGTGAAGTCTATGGGGAACCCAGATTCACTTAACAGCCATGTTACTGACTTAACAACTGCAGTGATTCACTTAACAACTTTGGCAAGGAAGGTCATCTACTGGGGCAAAACCCACTTAACCAATGTCCCGCTTAGCAACAAAAAGAATTGAGGCTCCATTGTGGTCGTAAGTCGAGGATTCCTGTATAGCAGAGGCCTTTCATTCACCAATTCATATTTCTTCCTCCTGTAATTAAACTTGCTTTGTAATCAATACAAAACTCTTTTTTTTTCAAGATTAATTGTGCAGTCTGGAGCTTTTATTGAGGCTCCATTCTTCTTAATTATTTTGGAGCATAATTGAAAAAGACTTGAAAGCCGATGCAATTTTAATTCTTCCTTCCTTTGAAGCTTGCAAGGAAATTTTGACTGGTTTTATGAGTTCAGGGAAAGTAGAAAAACCCCAGTAGTTGAAGAGAGATGGATGAGTAAAGGCACATAGTCCTCGACTTCCTATGGTTCATTTAGTGACCATTCAAAGCTACAACGGTATTAAAAAAAGTGACTTAGGGACTTAAGTGTGAAAAACGTTTTTCACACAACCTTTGTTCATTCCCCTATAATCAAGTGATCAGAATTCAGATGCTTGGCCACTGACTCATACTTATGACCGTTGCCGTGTCCCAAGGTCATAGGATCAAGACAATGGGGAAGCTAGATTTACTTCTGTGTAACAGCTTCATTTAACAACAGAGGCAGGAAATGTCATAAAATAAGGCAAAACTCACTGAACAAGTGTCTCGCTTAGCAACAGAAACTTTGGGCTCAGTTGTGGTATTAAGTTAAGAGCTAGCTGCATTTTATTCTGTCTTGCTTTATTTTTAATGGGTAAAATTTCCTTTTGGTTATGTAGAGACAGTGGATTTCAGAAGGCAAATAAATGTTAAAATCTGTGCAATTCCTTCAAGGGTTTTAATTCTATCAGCCACGGACCTCAACAGCCGTACAAATGCCCCAAAGTAAACACAGTTCAGTCAATTAAACTGGTATTTAATTACCAGGTATAACCACTCATTATTGAGAGTTGCTATAATTGGTTCAATATCCCATCTAGATTCAGGTTGAAGACCAACTAATTTATTGGAATTTACTGGAAGGCAAAAAGAATTATCCGTTTGTTTCTCTGTCCTTGGCTAATTTAAATAATGCAATTAAAATAAGGGGATTTAGGTTTTAGCTTTACATGATGGGTTTTATCCTTGGGCTCAATTTACTGTACAAGCATTCCGACAAAGGAGATAAAACTTTAAAAAAGCAAGTCCTGACATATAAACGGATGAATAAAATTAAATCTGCCACACTAAAGTTTGCGGAGTGCAACAGGCACCGATTGGAAATCAAACCAATGCAGGTAGTCCTCGACTTACAACAGTTCATTTAGTGATGGTTCAAAGTTACGATGGCACAGAAAAAAGGGACAGGGCCATTTTTCACACTTACGACCATTGCCGCATCCCCGGGCTCACTTGATCAAAATTCAGTTGGCAACTGACTCGTATTTATGACAGTCACAGTGTCCCTAGGAGTCACGTGATCCCTTTTTGCAACCATCTGACGAGCAAAGACAATGGGGAAGCTGGATTCACTTAACAACCGTGTAACTAACTTAAAAACTGCATTGATTCACTTAACAACCGAATAACGAACTTAAAAATGGCATTGATTCACTTAACAACCGTGTAACGAACTTAAAAACTGCATTGATTCACTTAACAACCACATAACGAACTTAAAAACTGCATTGATTCACTTAACAACCACATAACGAACTTAAAAACTGCATTGATTCACTTAACAACCGCATAACGAACTTAAAAACGGCATTGATTCACTTAACAACCATGTAACAAACTTAAAAACGGCATTGATTCACTTAACAACTGTGTAACAAACTTAAAAACTGCATTGATTCACTTAACAACCGCATAATGAACTTAAAAACTGCATTGATTTACTTAACAACCCCGTAACGAACTTAAAAATGGCATTGATTCACTTAACAACCATGTAACAAACTTAAAAACGGCATTGATTCACTTAACAACTGTGTAACAAACTTAAAAACTGCATTGATTCACTTAACAACCGCATAATGAACTTAAAAACGGCATTGATTCACTTAACAACCGCGTAATGAACTTAAAAACTGCATTGATTCACTTAACAACCACATAACGAACTTAAAAACTGCATTGATTCACTTAACAACCACGTAACGAACTTAAAAACTGCATTGATTCACTTAACAACCGCATAACGAACTTAAAAACGGCATTGATTCACTTAACAAACATGTAACAAACTTAAAAATGGCATTGATTCACTTAACAACTGTGTAACTAACTTAAAAACTGCATTGATTCACTTAACAACCATGACAAGAAAAGTCATGAAATGGGGCAAATCTCACTCAACAAATGTCTCCCTTAGCAATGGAGATTTGGGACTCAATTTTTGTCATAAGTCAAGGACTAGCTGTAGTCTAAAGAGAGACTTAAATAAGGACTGGGGAGAGATTAATTTAGCTTATAACAATTTTCTTAAGCATTTAGAGATCTTTAAACTGCCGAAAATGCAATTTGTAGAGAGAGATCTCTCTATGGGGTTGTCACATGTTAAAGTTTATTTTTAATTATACATTTACAATGTTAAATATTAACCACAGTTCTCTGGGTGAATTTATGTACTAGTAAAACTCTTATCATGACCTTAACTGGGCGAACGGTGCATTGGTGCAATCTTCCAACCTTCCAAGTGGGTTAACTAACAGAATCTGTCCAAAATCCAAGAGCCATTAATCTTAGGGCAGGCCTGTTAAATGGGCAGCCGACAGGCTGAATGTGTCATGCACAGGCCACGTCCATCACAGCTCTGCAAAGGCGAAGACATTACGATACATCACATGATGTGATCGAGTCTAGGGAGAATGAAATTCGGTTGGTAGATGATTTGGTGCTACTGGATGCTGCTGTGCTGCTGCGGTCACATGGTTTTCATTTTCATTGTTTCATGACAGTTTCCCAGCCACTCTTGCAATCCCCTGCTCTCTCCCCTACTGGCAGCCACTGTCACTTACCTATCTGCTGGGAAGGGAAGGGAAGGAGGGAGAAGGAGGAAGGAAATATAGAATGAGAGGAAGGGAGGGAGGGAGGGAGGGAGGGAGGGAGGGAGGGAGGGAGGAAAGAAGAAGACAAAAGAGGAAGGAAAAAGGAAGGGAGAGAAGAATCATGGAAGTAGGGAGGAAGGGAGAAAGGAAGAAAGAAAAGAAGAAAAAGAAAGGGGGATGAAGGAAGGAAGAAGGAGGGAGGGAGGGAGGGAAGGAACAAGACAAAAGAGAAAATAAAAAGGAAGGGAGAGAAGAATCATGGAAGTAAGGAAGTAGGGAGGAAGGGAGAAAGGAAAAAAGAAAAGAAGAAAGAGAAAGGGGACTTGAAGGAAGGAAGGAAAGAAGGATCCCATTTAATGTAAATATTGATAGCAATCTTCATGAACAGCTTCCAACTTTGATTAATTTTCTTTTATCTTACGCAAAAGATCTGCTTTTCTTTCTTTCTTTCTTTCTCTTTCTTTCTCTTTCTTTCCTTCTTTCTTTCTTTCTTTCTTTCTTTCTTTCTTTCTTTCTTTCTTTCTTTCTTTCTTTCTTTCTTTTCGTTATCTTATTCTTTTCCCCATCCTTTTTTAAATCCAATCCCCCAGTCCAGAAATTATCAATTTCATCCTTCTTTCAACCCGAAAATGTAAGCTTTCCAATCTTTCAAAAACAATCTTTGTCACACACACACCCATGACCAGGCAGGTCAGCCTCATCGTTTCTGCAAACTCAATTCATTTTAATAACCTAACCTTCCCACTGTAGGTGTTTCAACCTTTTGCGTACACAGTAATCTTGTCTCACTTAAAACACAGCTCCTGGGGTGTGGTGAATAGTAGCCTGGATTCCCACGAGCGAGGAGCTGCGTCCCACTTATGACCAGAAATTGAGGCCAGAATTCCCATGGGTAAGCAAGGTGGTTGTTAAATCAATTGCACCTAGTTTTACGACCTTTCCTCTCACGGTTGTTAAGCAATCACTGTGTTTAAATTTTCTGCCCCATTTTTCTGCCATGGTTCTTAAGTGAACTGCTGCAGTTGTTAAGTGGGTCATCCGGACATTAAGCGAATCTGGCTTTCTCCATTGACTTTGCTCGTTAGAAGGTTATGACCCCAGAACAGTGCAATTGTCATAAATACAAGCTGTTTACCAAGCGTCCAAATTTTGATCAAAGAACCGTAGGGATGCTGCCAATGGTCATAAGTGTGAAAACTTTTTACAGTGCCATTGTAACTTTGAATGGTCACTAAACGAATGGCTGTAAGTCTAGGAATACCTGTGGTCCCTAAAATTGCCTTGCCCACCTGTCTCCTGGGTTTCCCTCTCCAGATGTTCTGCTAAGTCATTGACCAGCAGAAGGCACCCAGGTGAGGTCAAAAAAGGCAACATGGCAGCCACACCCCAGCAACTATAGCCTTCCTCCTTCGTTATGTGCTTTGCAGGTAAGAAAGTGGTATGGCTAAGATGAGGTGGGCGTCGCCACCATGTCCCTGCCTTCCCTGTAGCAATCCTCAAATTACAACAGTTTCATTTAGTGACCATTCAAAGTTACAACAGCACTGAAAAAAAGTGACCTAGGGCCATTTCTCACACTTACGACCGTTGCAGCATCCCCAGGGTCACCTGATCGAAATTCAGACGCTTGGCAACTGGCTCCTATTTAGGACGGTCACAATCTCCCAAAGTCACGTGATCCCCCTTTGAGACCTTCAGGCAAGGAAAGTGAAGGGGGAAGCCAGATTCACTTAACAACCGTGTGACTGACTTAACGGCTACAGCAGGGGTGGGTTGCTGAACGGTGTTACTACTGGTTCTCTTTGCGTATTTGCATAGGTACATACAGTTGCCTGTAAATTGCGCAGAACATTAAAGAAGGGCTGAAAAATCATGCGGGAATGGCAGTGGCAACCGGGGGAGCCGTTTGGGGGCGCGGCCAGCCTAGGTCGCTGCAGTTTCTGCAACCTAGGTGAGAACCGGTAGCAACCCACCTCTAGACTGCAGTGATTCACTTAGCAACAGTGGCAAGAAAAGCCATAAAGTGGGGCAACACTCCTCTAAGAAATTTCTCTTTCGACAACATAAATTTAACTGCTGCGATGATTCACTTAACAATGGTGGAAAGCAAGGTCGTAAAAATGGGGCAGTTAACAAATGTCTCACTCAACAACAGAAAGGTTGGGCTCCGTTGTGGTCGTAAGTCAAGGACCGCCTGTGTTTTCAACTTGGAGCTTTTCCAACCTCTCTCCAACAGCAGGAAGAAAAACGACAGTTTCCAGGAATATCCGGGCGTTGAAATGCTAATTGAAGCAAAGTGAAAAGCAGAGATTGCATGTGGGATTACGTGACAGGGGCTCATAAACAAGACCTTAATTAGTGCTGCTTGTTCTTTATTTATGCAGTGTCCTGTGAGACATAGAATCAACTCGGAGGGGGTTACTCATGCGCGCACACAGCTGTACTTGCTGAGAAAGTTGTGACAAATCACAGAAGGACACTGTTAAGACTCTAACCCTATCACCCCAAGAAACAGCCCCAGTGACTGTGGTTCTTTAGATTGAACAATATAAAATAATAATAATAATAATAATAATAATAATAATAATAATAATAATAATAATAATAACAACAACAACAACAACAACAACAACAACAACAACAACAGCAGCAGCAGCAGCAGCAGCAGCAGCAATAACAACAACAATGTATAAAGAGAGCCAGTTTGGTGTAGTGGTTTAGGTGCTGGATTAGAAAAATGGAATTTGCAAGTTCTAGTTCTGTTTTAGGCATTGTAGGAAGTTAGCACCCACCCCTCTCCTAGAAGAATGAAATCGCCTGGGAAAGATTGAAAAGGCAGAATATTATATTTCCCTGGATCAGAAATGGAGAAACATGTTTTTAGCCAGGAAACAGACTCAATCTTAATAGCCCCCACCTTTGTCAATGAGCCATTAAAAAAAAAAAAGATCTGAGCTAGCCTTCTCTACATAACAAAGGTAGGATTAGCCTTCCACAGAAACTCACTCCAGGGCCCCTGGGAAGAAGCAATGCTCCTTAAACAGCTATAATACTATCATGCCTTAATCCCATCACCCTGGAGCTGAAGGGAGGAGATCCTTGTTATGTAGAATAGACTGACTCAGGTATTTTAATGGCCCAATGACAAAAGTGGGGGCTATTAAGAGTAAGCCTGTTTCCTGCCTAAAAACATGCTTCTCCATTTCTGATCCAGGGAAATATAATATTCCGCCTTTTCAATCTTTCCCAGGATATTTCATTTTTCTAGTAGGTTTTAACTTCCTATAGCCTAACGCAAGGTGTACATGTATTTATTTACTTTCTTTTTACAATATACTGCCACTATCCAAATGGACTCATGATGACAGAATACAATAATGGAAGAGACAGACGATAGTGATATACCTGTAGAACAAAATAGTCTTTAAAATTGTCACACCGTGTTATAAATTGCCTCAACATCTCAGCTGAGTGATTTTAATGACAGGCCTTAAATAAATGCTGCTTTGAACAGCTCTCTGCTTTTGAGGTGTTTTTAAAAATCAGTAAAGGCCACCATACATAGAATTCTGACTTTCAACCAATCACCAGGAGACAGGGATTTCTAGTCCCACCAGGGGTATTAAACCTGGCTGGGTGACTGCGCCAATAACTAGGAGACGGTGAGTTCTAGTCCTGTCTTAGGCATGATAGCCGATTAGGTGACTTTGGATCAATCACTAAGAGGTGGTGAGTTCTAGTCCTGTCTTAGCCACGAAAACCAACTGGATGATTGTGGACCAGTCTCCCTTTTTATCATCTCCACCTGCCTCACAAGCTTTTTCAGATGGGGAAAACAGAAGGGATATTTTGCATGTGTTGGCCCATCTGATGCTAAACAAAGTCAAGGCATGGTAACCTCATGCCATTTTTGGAAGAAAATTCCCTGAGTTCGTTCCCAGCTGGGAAGCAGTCACCAATGCGGAGAAGAAATAGACATATGGAAACAGCTGCCAGAAAGCAGGGTTAAAGGGTTTTTTTAATGCAGGAAGGCAAGAAAAGTAGGGACACAGCTGGAGCGTTCCCGGCTTGCAAGCAAACTCGGAAGTGTGACTGAGCCTTTTACTCTTAATTCCCTTTTGAAGCTCCTGCAGCTTGATAGTGTTTCTGATTGCTCTGGGTTTTGTTTTCCTAGGTTAATCTTGGTCCCAGGCCTTTTGCTTTTCCTGTCCCAGAAGTTAATCCTGTCAGGGAGGCAGGGAAAAGGCAGTTGCGGTTTACCTTGGAGAGTTTATGTTTAGCCTGATTCCCCTTATCTTAATGGCTCTACTTAAGTGTTCCTTTCAGCTGGTGCTTTTGCCTGGGGTTTTCTTAAAGGGGGAAGGGCTGGCTTGAGTCTCTTAGCACTGCTTTGTAAGGTTTCTGGCACACTCCTTTTGGGGTGTACTTCCCACACCATGATGGTTCCTTAAGCGAGATCACCTTGCTTAATGACTCCCAACCTCTGTTGTTCCTTATTCAGTTGTTAAATGGCAGTTTTGGTCATTAAGCAGAGCATGGGGCGCTTCATGGGTGAGGGAGGTTCTCTTAGGTTTTTTTAATTCCCTCCCCCACAGGTCCCCATAGGCCTTTCTCCCCACTGCATTCCTACAGGCTTTTCACCCCACTGGATCCTCTTAGATCTTTCATCCCCACTGGATCCCCTTAGACCTTTCATCCCCACTGGATCCCCTTAGACCTTTCATCCCCACTGGATACCCACAGAGCTTTCATCCCCACTGGATCCCCTTAGACCTTTCATCCCCACTGGATCCCCTTAGACCTTTCATCCCCACTGGATACCCACAGAGCTTTCATTCTACCTAATCCCCATAGGATTTTCCCCAGCACTGATCCTCAAAGAACTGTACCCCCAACAGATCCTGACAAGCTTTTCCCCACAGCCGATCCCCACAGGCTTTTACCCCACTGGATCCCTGCACGCATTTCCCTCCACAACTGATTCCCAAAGGACTTTCTCCCCCTGATTCTGCGAAACTTTCACCTTCACTGGATTACCACGGGTCTTTTCCCCAATCCCTCCGACCTTCCACCGCACTGGATCCATAGTGATCTTTCCTTTTACCCGACTCCCACCACCTTTCCCCCGCTGGATCCCTGCAGGCATTTCCTTCCTCGCCTGATCCCCATAAATCTTTTTCCCCCACCTGATTCCACAGGCTTTCCATCTCCACTGGATTACCACCCGCCCTTTTCCCCAATTCCTCTGACCGTCACCAGATTCCCACAGGTCTTGCCCCCACCTGATCGCCACAGGTTTTCCCCCCACTGGATCTGCACAGGATTTTCCTCCATATGATCCACAAAGGTCTTTTTTTTTCTACCTGAGCCCACTGCTCTTTCCCCCACCAGATTCCTGCAGACGTTTTCCTCCCTACCTGATCCCCACAGGACTATCCCCCAATCCCCAGACCTCCCCCCCCCTCCAACTTGATCCCTGCAAGCAAAGAAAGCCAAATTTCTGCTGTGTCTGCATCTTTCAACCCGGTGCTTTGCAAAATCCCAGCACAATGAAGTTCTTCCGAAGCTGCCAATCTCCATTATTGTGGATCCATTCAGAACATCTCCCCCCTCCCTGAAATCCCTGAGTCCTCAGTCATTAGTGTAATATCTTAATTGCCATGCAGCTCTCTTCAGAATTGGGCAAATGATGCAAAAACTAATTGCAATTTGAATGTTAAATTGACACTGTCTCTTCTATGGGTCTCCGAAGGGCTCCGTGGCAGGCATTCTTCTTTGTTGCTGGAAATAAATTCCTTTTTTCCCCCTTTAGCCTTGAGAGGCAGTGACATCCTCAGAGCCATGATATCATCTGTCCCGATGCAGGTGGGATTTTTGGGGGGGTTCCTTCCTTCCTCCCTTCATTTTCATTCAATCTTTTCCTCCTTTCCTCCCTCCTGCCCTCCTCCTGATCCATCCATCCATCCTTCCTTCCTTTGTTCCCTCCTTCCCTCCTTCCTTCTTTTCCTCTTTCCCTCCCTCCCTCCTGCCGTCCCTCCTTCCATTCATTCATTCTTTTCCTCCTTTCCTCCCTCCTGCCTTCCTCCTGATCCTTCCTTCCTTCCCTCTTTCCTTCCCTCTCTCTGTTCATTCTTTTCCTCCTTTCTTCTCTCCTTCTGCCCTCCTCCTGATCTTTCCTTCCCATCTTCCTTCCTTTCCTCCTTCCTTCCTTTCCTCTTTCCCTCCTGATCTCCTGCCCTCCCTCCCTCCATTCATTCATTCTTTCCCCCCTTTCCTCCCTCCTGCCCTCCTCCTGATCCTTCCTTCTCTCCTTCCTTCTTTTCCTCCTTCCCTCCCTCCTTCCACTCTCCTCCTGATCCTTCTTTCCTTGCCTCCTTCCTTGGTAATATTTAACCAATCTGAGCGGATCTCAAAACAACAAGGAAGAATTGAACCTGGTTGGTACTGTATGTGGATGGAAAACTGGGCTGTTTACCCGCTTTAAAAACAAAGAAGCATTCCCAGAAAATAGACAACGGAAATGAATTTTTCATGAAGCTTTCCACGAAAGGTTACAAGAATGTGTTACTATATTTTGAAGTCATTCAAAGATGACCTTCTTTAATAATAATAATAATAATAATAATAATAATAATAATAATAATAATAATAACAACAACAACAACAACAACAACAACTCCGCCATTGCCGGTCCCAAGCCCGGATGAGAAAGGAGGAGGGTTGGGGTCAGGTTGGCAACCTGGCCCCATAAAAAAAAACTCGCCAACCCATACAACATGGTGAAAGAAACGAATAAAAATTCTATACCGCATCGGTCGTCGCGCGGGTTAACAAGGGCCGCGGCGGATGTTGAGGTCCCTGGGCATCCGTCGACAAGTGGGCTACAAGTGGACCAGCCAACAAAATGACAGAAATATAGTGCAGATGAAAATCGTGCCATAATGGCCTGTTATTACAACTCAGAGCCAAAAAAAAAAAAAAAAAAAAAAAAGAGGCTATTTAAAGCGAATGTATGATTTATGGAAACAAAAATATCCAGATTCAAATGTTAGTGGACAACGACTAGCAGATCAAAGGCGATTTATTATACGAAATAAAGTGTTTAGCGAAGTTGAACTTGAGGAAATTCAGGCAAATTGCAGAAAAACAACAACAACATCACAAGAGGAAATAAGTGATACTCATGACACAACTAAAGAAATCATAGGAGAACTCCCAGAGGAAGCTGCCGGAGAGGAAATAAAAACACTACCACCAGAACTAGTTACCATTGAACCAACTTATGAACCAACTCAAAAACAAAATGAACTGAAGGACAAGATCATGGAGCATTTTCTGGCTAGGGAGGAAAGGCAACGTTTACCATCATTAAAAACTGTCCCTAAGAAAATTTTGGGTCCTATCATGAAAATGGTTAATGCAGTGCTTTCAACAATTAAATCGGGATCCATCTTGGAAACAAATCAGTTAATGTACAGTGCAGCTGTAATAGTCACTAATGAACTAGGCATTAAAATCAAAGTACCTAATCACACAATGGAAAAAGCATCAAAGCCAAAGTGGAAAATCCGATTAGAACAAAAAGTCAAAAAATTAAGGGCAGATGCTAGCAACTTAAAGAACATGCATGAGCAACGGCTTAAAAACAGAAAAATCATAGATCAGCTAATCAGAAGATATAGATTGGATACAAGAAACATGAATGAAGCTGTAGAGATTGTAAAACAGCAGATAACAGCAACAGCTAGAAAAATTGAAAGATATGAGGCACGAATCATCCAGTATAAACAAAATCAACAATTTCGATCAGACCAACGGCGTTTTTATCAAAGTCTTAATGTGAATAGTGGCACCAAAAGTCAAAAACCAGAAAAGCAGGCCACAGCTGAATTTTGGAAAGAATTGTGGGGAAATGCAAAGGACTACAATAAGGAAGCAAAGTGGATACATGACTTTGAGGAAAGCATTGGTAACAAACAAATGCAAGTATTAGAAATAACAACTGAGATGGTCAAAAATCGAGTAAAAAAAGTAAAGAATTGGACATCACCTGGAAATGACCAATTACATGGTTTCTGGCTCAAATATCTGACCAGTTTACATGCAATGTTGGCCAGGCAACTGAATGAAATTTTACAAAATGGTCAAATTGATGAATGGTTGACAACTGGAAAAACATACTTGATTCAGAAAGATGCAACTAAAGGAACAATACCTGAAAACTACAGACCAATAACATGCTTGCCAACAACTTTTAAATTACTCACAGGTATTATTGCAGATAACATTATGGATTATTTGAAAACAAACAACATCTTGCCAGTAGAGCAAAAAGGCAACAAAAGAAGGAGTAGGGGCACAAAAGATCAGCTCCTAATTGATAAAATGATATTAGAAAATTGTAAGAAAAGAAAAACGAACTTGAATATGGTCTGGATTGATTATAAAAAAGCATTCGACTCATTGCCACATAGTTGGATCATAAAATGCTTAGAAACAACTGGCATTAGTAAAAATATTACATCCTTCACTGAAAAGGCGTTGAAACAATGGAGAACTGAGTTGGCAGTAGGGAATGAGAACTACGGAATGGTTAATATCAAGCGAGGAATTTTCCAGGGTGATTCACTTTCACCTCTTCTCTTCATCATCGCGATGATCCCACTATCAGTAATCTTAAAAAAAATGAAATTAGGCTACCAAACAGCCAAAGAAGCTGAAAAAATTTCACATTTATTATATATGGATGATTTGAAACTCTATGGAAAGTCAGAAATAGAAATCCAATCACTGACAAACACAGTCCGAGTATTCAGCACCGATATTTCAATGCAGTTTGGCATGGAAAAATGTGCCACTGTATCCATAAAAAGAGGCAAAATCACTACATGTGAGGGAATTGAAATGCCCAATGGCCAACTAATTAAATGCAACGAAAATGAAGCCTACAAATACTTAGGCATTTTGCAGTTGGATAACATCAAACATGGACAAGTAAAAAATATTGTCAGGAGAGAGTACACCAACAGAGTTAGGAAAATTTTGAAATCTAAATTAAATGTTGGAAATACAATCAAGGCCATAAATACCTGGGCAATACCAGTTATAAGATACACAGCTGGTATAGTTAACTGGACACAAGCTGATTTGGACATGTTGGACCGAAAAACCAGGAAACTAATGACAATGCACTACAGTTTACATCCACGCGGTGACACTGATAGACTATACCTGCCCTGAAAATCAGGTGGCAGAGAATTATTACAAATGAAGCAAATAGTTGAAGAAGAAAAACATGCACTGGCTGATTATTTAAAAGAAAGTCAAGAACATCTATTAATCGAAGTAAAGAACAAAAATCTACTGAAGGCCCAACAGACGAAACAAGAATACAGAAAAGATGTGATAAAATCAAGAATGGAGAGTTGGCAGAACAAAGCATTGCATGGTCAATTTCTGGAAAAAATAAAAGATAAAGTGGACAGTGAAAAAACTTGGTTATGGTTAACAACGGGTACATTAAAGAAAGAAACAGAGTCACTAATCCTGGCTGCGCAAGAACAAGCTATCCGAACAAATGCCATTAAGGCCAAAATCGAAAAATCCTCTGATGATGCCAAATGCAGACTCTGCAAAGAAGTTGATGAAACTGTTGACCACATACTCAGCTGCTGTAAAAAATTCGCGCAGACTGACTATAAAATGCGGCACAATTCAGTGGCACAAATGATCCACTGGAATTTGTGCAAAAATTATAACATTAAAACAGCAACAAACTAGTGGGAACATAAGACTGAAAAAGTCGTCGAGGGTCAGATGGTCAAGATCTTGTGGGATTTTCGCATACAAACGGATAAAATACTGGCGCATAACACACCAGACATCACACTGGTTGAGAAAAATAAGGTTACAATCATAGACATCGCAATACCAGGTGATAGCAGGGTCGCCGAGAAGGAATATGAAAAAATCGCAAAATACCAGGACTTAAAAATCGAAATCCAACGATTATGGCACAAACCAGCAATGGTAATTCCAGTGGTAATCGGCACACTGGGTGCTATTCCAAAAGCACTGGAATTACATTTAAAACAGTTAAAAATTGACAAAATCACCATCAGTCAAATGCAAAAGGCCGCACTGCTTGGATCCGCACACATATTACGAAAATACGTTACGACGTCCTAGGCCCCTGGGTGGGGCCCGACTAGTAATCAATGCCAAATCCGGCGAAACAACTGGCCGCTGTGATACAATTCTGTTGATGCAATAATAATAATAATAATAATAATAATAATAATAATAATAATAATAATAATAATAATAATAATAATAATAATAATAATAATAATAATAATAATAATAATAATAATAATAATAATAATAAAATAAATAAATAAAAATGCTGTCCCGATTGTAATTGGAGACTTTGGAGCAATATCTAAAGGACTACCTCGCTATTTGGAAATTTTAAATTTATCAGATTTGAACATTCTGATTCTACAAAAAACCGCCCTACTTGGAACAACTTATATCCTCTGACGTTACCTTAACAGTTCCTAGGTCCTTGGTTAGGACTCGAGCTACCAACCAGCCCCAAAGGCTGTGAATCTCACCAAGGATTAACCACGCAACATGACCGATTTGCTAAATTAATCCACTGGTTATTATGTAAAAATGTGATTTACTCATAGCCAGAAAGTCATGGGAACATAAAGTGGAAAAAGTTATCGAAAATGAGAAGGTGAAGATCTTGTGGGACTTTCGAATACAAACCGATCGTCATTTGGAGCTCAACACCCCAGATATCACGGTTGTAGAAGGCCGAAGTGTACAGTTTATTGATATCGCTGTTCCTGGAGATGTCAGAGTCGAAGAAAAAGAAGTATAAAAAATCACGAAATATCGCGACCTGGCCATCGAAACTACACGGCTATGGATGAAGCATGTAACAGTGATACCCATTGTCATCGGGGTACTTGGTACCATGTCCAAGAATTTTACCAAACACATCCACAAATTGCAGCTTCCTGCAATAACACCAGCGGAACTGCCAAAAACTGCGCTACCCGGAACATCTTATATTTTAAGAAGGTCCTTGGTTGACACCTAGGACGCTATCAGCAAACCATATCAACCATTAGCACCAGTCACTGGTATTTGTGATGCATTTTTGAATGTTCAGTTGGCTGAGATTCATGTCTAATGAATAAAGTATATAATAATAATAATAATAATAATAATAATAATAATAATAATAATAATAATAATAACAACAACAACAACAACAACAACAACAACAACAAAAAAAACATTTGTGATACATCTTTAAATGTTCAGTTGACTGATTTTCATGTTTAATGAATAGAAGAAACAACAACAATAACAATATAATGGTATTAGATACATTTTTGAATGTTCAGTTAACTGATTTTCATGTTTTATGAATAAAAGAAATAACAACAACAATATAATGATATTTTGATGCATTTTTTGAATGTTCAGTTGACTGATTTTCATGTTTTATGAATAAAAGAAACAACAACAACAACAACAACAACAACAACAACAATATAATGGTATTTTGATGCATTTTTGAATGTTCAGTTGACTGATTTTCATGTTTTATGAATAAAAGAAACAACAACAACAACAACAACAACAACAACAACAACAACAGAATAATAAAGTTGGAAGGAACCTTAGAGATCTTCTAGTGCAACTGGACCCATTTCAGACAAATGGTTGTCCAATCTCCTCTTAAAAACCACCAGGGATGGAGTGCTCAAAACTTCTGGAAGCAAGCCATTCCTCTGATTACAGGTAGTCCTCGACTTACAACAGTTCATTTAGTGACTATTCGAGGTTACAACAGCACTGAAAAGAAGTGACTTACAACTGTTTTTCATACAGTGAAATAGTTTTGGGGGAAAAATTCTGTTTTCCAAATTGATGTTTTTCAAACCTGTTTAGAAAATGCATTTCGATGAGCTGCTTAAAGCCCAGACACAGCTAATCCTCGCCTTATGACCATTTGTTTAACAAGCAAAGTTAGAACAACATTGGGGGAAAAGCAACTTACAACTGTTTTTCACACTTACGACCGTTGTGGCATCCCCATGGTCATGTGATCAGAATTCAGCCGCTTGGCAACGGACTCATACTTATGACGGTTGCAGTGTTCCGGAAGTCACAGAATCCCCTTTTGTGATCTTCTGATAAGCAAAATCCATGGGGAAGTCAGATTCACTTAACAACCGTGTGACTAATTTAACAGCCGAATTGATTCACTTAATAACGGTGGCAAAACAGGTCTTAAAATGGGGCCTTAAAATATTTCACTTAGTCTCATTTAGCAACAGAAATTTTGGGCTCAACTGTGGTTATAAGTTGAGGACTACCTATAATTGTTAGGGAATTTCTCCTTAATTCCACATTACTTCTCTTATTGATTAGTTTCCATCCGTTGCTTCTTCTCCCTGTCTTCAGGGGCTTTGGAGAATAGCTTGACTCCCTCTTCTTTGGGGCAGCCCCTAATATATTGCTTTGGTGGACAGCCAGAGAAAAAAGCACTATACAATATTTTCTTGAGAGGAGTGGTTTTCCCTCCCATTAGCTAGGGCACATTGTCACCCTGTTAAGGTTATTTATTCAGAGGGCAAATCCACCCAAAGTTATTGATCTGTGCTCTTTACTATAGCTTGGATGAAAGCTAATAGGGGCATAAAATGTTTTAGCCGTTTTTCTCCTTCCCACTCTCTTTCCTCCCCCAGAATAATTGAAGATATTACTCTTTGCAGTCCAATGGAGTGTTAGAAAGAAATTACACGAAGGGACTCCAGAGTTTTCTTTGAACAAAAAGGAGCCACGGTTGACCTGAAGGGCGACAGGCGCATAAAAGCCAGGAAAAGAGAAATTGAATTTGCAGATGGGATGGACTCAGCTAAAGAAGAAATAAAATGCAGAAAAATCCACATGTTCTGCTCAGATAGGCTGCCCTATAGGCAAGGATTGCAAGATGTGGATTGCTGTACTGGCCATCCTCAAGTTACAACTTCAGTAAGGTTTAATGACTCTTTGAAATTGCAACGGCACTGAAAAAGGTGATTTAGGACCAATTGGGTGGCTCAGTGGTTAGTGTGCAGTACTGCAGGCTACTTCTGCTGACTGCCAGCTGCCTGCAATTTGGCAGTTTGAATCTCACCAGATGAAAAGTTGACTCAGCCTCCCGTCCTTCCGAAGTGGGTAAAATGAGGACCCAGATAGTTGGGGGGCAAGAGGCTGACTCTGTAAACTGTTTAGAGAGGGCTGTAAAGGACTGTGAAGCGGTATATAAGTCTAAGTGTTAGTCCTTCCTTCCATCTTTCCTTTCTTCCCCTTCCTTTCTTCCTTCCTTCCTTCCTTCCTTCCTTCTTTTCTTCCTTCTTCCCTCCCTCCCTCCCTTCTTCCTTCCTTCCTCCCTCCCTCCCTTCTTCCTCCCTCCCTCCCTCCCTCCCTTCTTCCTTCCTTCTTCCCTCCTTCCTTCCTTCCTCCCTCCCTCCCTCCTTCCTTCCTTCCTTCTCCCTCCCTCCCTCCTTCCTTCCTTCCTTCCTTCCTCCCTCCCTCCCTCCCTCCCTCCCTCCCTCCCTTCTTCCTTCCTTCCTTCCTCCCTCCTCCTTCCTTCCTCCCCCCTCCCTCCCTTCTTTCCTTCCTCCCTCCCTCCCTTCTTCCTTTCTTCCTCCCTTCCTCCCTCCTTCCTTCCCCCTTCCTTCCTTCTCCCCCCTCCCTCCTTCCTTCTTCCTCCCTCCCTCCCTCCTCCCTTTCTTCCTTCTTTCCTTTCTCCCTCCCTTCCTTCTTTCCTCCCTCCCTTCCTTCCATGGTGGCGCAGTGGTTAGAACGCAGTATTGCAGGCTAATTCTTCCCATTGCCAGCAGTTCGATCCTCACCAGGCTTATCCTTCCATCCTTTTACCAAGGTGGGTCAAATGAGGACCCAGATTGTTGGGGGGCAAGAGGCTGACTCTGTAAACAATGGTGGGTTCCAGTTTCCGTTCCAACTGGTACGGTAGGAACGGGCTCGGTGTCGTCCACATGGACGCGCACAGCACGCGCATGGGTCTTACCGTTTCCGCGAACCTCCGTGACGCTCCAGCTGCTCAGTGGAGCATCGTGCAGGCACAGTGTCCGGAAGCGCCGAAGACTTAAAAGATTGGTAAGGAGCTCGGGCGGGAGGGTGGCCTCTCTGGAGCACTGTACCAAAACAGTATCCGGTACTCCAGGGAGGCTCCCGTCCCAGGGCATACTGCCTGCAACCCTCCACTGGCTATAAAGCACTATAAAGTGGTATATAAGTCTAAGTGCTAATTTTCACACTTATGACCATTGTAGCATCCCCATGGTCATATGACCAACATTCATCTTGGCACCTGCCTTGTATTTGTGATGGTTGTCCAGTGTCCTAGGACCATGTGATGATTTTTGTGGCCACCTTATGACAAGCAAAGTCAATGGAGAAGCCTGATTTACTTAACGACGGAGTCACTAACTTAATTACAGTGATCCGCTTAGCAACTGTGGCATGAAAGGTTGTAAAACGGAGCAAAAAAGAAACGTCTCGCTTTTCAGCGGAAATTCTGGGCTCAGCCACGGCTGTAAATCGTAAATTCTACAGGTAGTCCTCGACCTACGACCACAATTGAGCCCGAAATGTAAGGTGCTAAGGGAGTTCTTCCCCATTTTATGACCTTTCTTGCCACAGTGGTTAAGTGAATCACTGCAATTGATGAGTTAGTAACCCAGTTGTTAAGTGAATCTGTCTTCCCCCAATGCCTGTCAGAAGGTCGCCAAAGAGGATCATGTGGCCTTGGGACACAACAACGGTAGTAAGTAGGGGTCAGCTGTCAAGCACCTGAATTTTAATCATGAGATCATGGGGAATGCTACAAAGGCCGTAAGTGTGAAAAACGGTCGTAAATCACTTTTTTCCCGGTGCTGTTGCAACTTTGAACCGTTGTAACTCGAGGACTAACTGTATTTAACCAGTTTTGTTTTAAAATAATAATTTCCACTACCAAGAGGGGTACAGTGATATATATTGAAGGAAAGAAACCTCGATTCAGATAGTCCTAAAACTACGAACGAATCCTAAACTTAAATCCCGGTTTCTGGAAGTTAACACCAGTTTTCAGCAAAAATTTAAATCATGGTTGTTAGGGATGTAACCCTAGGCATGGCTTGGCAATGTATATAAGCCATGATTGTAACAAAACGTATCTGTTACTTTAAATGCTAGAGAGATGTAATTGGTTTGTTACCTCAAGCAGCCATAAGAGGGAGCCAGAATGGCTGTTAGCTCTCTCTCTGTTTTGTTAGAAGCTGGTTGGTGTATTTTGAGGTATTGTGGTTTGCTACTGTTCAGCTATATTTTGTGTACTAGACTGACTATATTGATAACTGAATTACTGAACCGTGTATGACTTGGACTGTTAACTGGACTCTGAATACTTCTATATTTCTACACAGTAAACTACTATATATTTATACTATTCAGTGTCTCTGTATGCTGGTTTGTGCATGTTATTCCATATCACTCTCATTACGCTTCTCTGCATACTCGCTCTCCCAACGGGGAGCTTAATTACTTAACAATGGTCATATGACTGCTGCTGGACATAAAGGCAGGTCAGTTGCTGAGTGGCTGAAATGTTGTCACGTGAACAGAGGGGGTGGTGCCTGTTGGAAGTTCAGAACTTAGTCATAAATGGGGGAATCCGTCGTAACTTTGAATGGTTGCTAAGCAACCGGTCATAAGTCAAGGACTGCATGAATATTATATTCCAGAAAGAAAAAAACAAACAGGACCGAAAAGAAAATTAAATTAGCAGGAACGAAGAGATGGTATAATCACTATTAATAGAAATACAAATAGTCTTTGACAAACAACAGTTCATTTAGTAAATTTCAAAGCGACAGTGGCTCTGAAAAAAAAAGACTTACAACCATTTTTCACACTTATGACGGTCGCAGTGTCCCGGGGTCACGTGATCCCCTTTTGCGATCTTCTGACAAGCAAAGTCAAGGGGGGGAAACCAGATCCACTTAATGACCGTGTGACCAAATTAACAACTGCAAAGATTCACTTAACAACTGTGGCGAGAAAAGTCGTAAAATGCGGCAACACTCATTTAAGAAATTTCTCGTTTAACGACATAAATGTTGGGGTCAGTTGTGGCCGTTAAATCAAGGATGACCTGTATAAAAATAATTAATTTCTGAAGTTTGTAATTAAAAGTAGACTTTACAAAATTGTACTACTTCATCTCTTTATTGTTAGAATGTTTACATTTGAAAGGTGGATAACAGACTCATAACTCTCCCTGTCCATAAAATAATATTTTCCCCATTTATAACAAATTATCCTCTTTGTTATTCCTTGGGCTTGACAACACCGAAGTTCTTCATGAAATGATAAAATTCAAAATTTAGAAATAGAGTTCAATGTGACATTAAAGTCTTTAGCTATAATCTTTCTTATCCAAAATTGTCTAGTAACTGAAACAAGGCTAAAGTGAATTTGCTCTTATGTGTTTATCTTTCACACAGTGCCAACACACACACACACACACACACACACACACACACACACACACACACACACACACCTCTCACATTCTCACCCAGACAGAAAAACTTATGTTCATCCCTTTTAACATGTTCTTGGTATGGTTTAATAAGCATGAAATATTTTTTTCTGATGTTTGTATATATTACATAATTTAACACCAAGATCTATTGATTTCCCCAAAATTGATATTCCTCCACTTGCGACTACGATTGAGAATATAGAATATAGCAGCGGTCCCCAACTGGTGATCCATGGACCACTGGTGGTCGCAAGAAAATTTTGGTAGTCCGCAGAAAAATTATTTGCATTTTTTATATTGCACTAAATCAGGGGTCCTCAAACTACGGTCCCTGGGACGGATACGTGCAAAGAAAGCTTGTGTTGCTGCAGAGAGTCTCCCCCTTTGGGGTCTTTTTTGGGGGGTCAGAAATTCCAACTTGGGGTCTGCTTCAGCCTCCTGGTGGGGGGCTTTGGGCGAAGACTGGAGGGAGGAAGTGCAGCTGGTGGTGAAGAGCCGGAGGGCCTCGTTCCAGTGGGACTGCATCATGGCCTGGAACTGGCTGACCATCTCTGCCCACTGAGCCTCCAAGCGCTGGAACCTGGCCTTGCACTCCTGCAGGTCTTCCCTCTGCTTGGAAAGCCTATGCTCCTAGTCCTCAGTGAGGTGCTTCTGCTGACCTTCCTTCTCGGTCAGATCCAATGTGAACTGAGCTGTTTTGCCAACTCTTTCTCATGGTGGCTGCTTAGCTCCAACAACTCCTTCCTGTTGGGGCCCTAAGGGGCCCGGGAGGGCTCAGGTGAGGAGTGGCTGGCAGGGGGAGGGGCAAGGAGAGGCTCTTGACCTGAGTGACATTGAGTTGGCCACACCCACCCAGTCACATGACCACCTAACCACGCCCACCCAGACGGTCATTAGGCAGATTGTATTAGTGGTCCACGCGGGATTTAAAATTATGAATTTAGTGGTCCCTGAGGTATGAAAGGCTGGTGACCCCTGGAATAGAGTAGAATAGAATAGAATAGAATAGAATAGAATAGAATAGAATAGAATAGAATAGAATAGAATAGAAAATATGGAATAGAAAGGAATGGAATGGAATAGAATAGAAAATGTGGAATAGAATAGAATAGAATAGAATAGAATAGAATAGAAAATATGGAATAGAAAGGAATGGAAAGGAATGGAATAGAATAGAATAGAAAAATATGGAATAGAAAGGAATGGAATGGAATAGAATAGAATAGAATAGAAAATATGGAATGGAAAGGAATAGAATAGAAAATATGGAATAGAAAGGAATGGAACGGAATAGAATAGAAAATGTGGAATAGAATAGAATAGAATGGAATAGAAAATATGGAATAGAAAGGAATGGAATGGAATAGAGTAGAATAGAAAATAGGGAATGGAATGGAATAGAATAGAATAGTTCTTTATTAGCCACAATTTAGAATTATTAGAATTCTTATGACCACAATTGAGCTCAAAATTTCTGTTGCTACGTGAGATAGTTGTTAAGTAATATTTGCTCCCTTTTATTACCTTCCTTGCCACAGTTGTTGAGTGAATGACTGCAGTTGTTAAGTTACTAACACGGTTGCTTTGTGAATTGGGCTTCTCCATTAACTTTGCTCAGTAGTAGGCCCCAAAAAGATCACATGACCCTGGGATACTGCAACCGTTGTAAATATGAGTCAGTTGCCAAGTATCCGAATTCTGATCTCGTGAACATAGGGAATGCTGCAAAGGTTGTGTAAGTATAAAGTCCCTCCCTTTTTTTAGTGCCATTGTAACTTCGAATAGTCATTAAACGAACTGTTGTAAGTTGAAGACTACCTACGGTATATAACAATATAATAAAACAAGTTTTGAAAGGGGCTTTAGATTTATATAAGTGGGAGGAAAAGGAATTTTGGATTTAGAAAACAGCCTGTGCTATCACAGGAAACGGCAAAAATCTGGATAATGTTAAATTAAAGATTGTGGATAATCAGTCGGCAGCTGTTGCGGTAAAAATTTTCAGCCAATAAGTCGTTTCTTCCAAATATCTCACTGGAAAAAAGGATAATTCTATAATGCTAATCAGGAAGAAAACATTTAATGTCCCTGTTTATTTACAGGGAGGGAGTGGGGGGAGAAATCCAAGGCATCTCTCTGGAGCATTGCCTTTGAGCAAAAGTCTGCTTTGAAGGTTTTGTTTTTATAAATGAACCAGTTTATACTACGGAATCCGAGTGGAACTGTAAACCAATGACTCCTTGGGAGGAGAAATGGTTGCAGGTGTATTTATCATGGCATTTTAAGATTTTGCAATGCAGGCCGTCCTTAACTTTTCAAACTTCAATCAATGATTGTTTGAAGTTACTACAGCATCAGTGTTTTTCACACTTATAACCGTTGCAGCATCTGCGTGGTCATGTGACCAAAATCCGTACACTTGGCAATTGGCTCATATTTATGACGGTTGCAAGTGGGGACCTTCTGACCAGCAAAATCAATGGGGAAGCCTGACTTGACTCACTTAACAACCGGGTGACTAGCTTAAAAACTGCAATCATTAACTTAGTAACTGTGGCTAGAAGGGTCCTAAAATGGGGCAAAACTCACTTTTAAAATGTTGTATTGCTTAACAATATCAATTTTGGGCTCAATTGGGGTTGTATGCCGAGAGCTACCTATAGCCTGTTTTTCTCAAATGCCACCTGTATCAGGCAGGTAGGAAACAACAGGGAAAGAAAGCAAAGAGAAGATATGAAAAACTAGCATCTTTGGGTGCAAATGGTATTTTAGGAGTTACCAGAACTATTTTAAAAATAGTTCTGAAAAGAATATAGAATAAGTTGGACACAGAAGCTAAGTAGAGTTGCTTGGTAATCACTTTGATGGAAGACCACTTAAATATACCTCTCCCACTCTCTCCATCTATCATCTCATCCATCTTCTCATTATTCTCTCTACCCATCTCTCTCTCTCTCTCTCTCTCTCTCTCTCTCTCTCTCTCTCTCATCTTCCTATCCATTCATCATCCCATCCATCCATCTATTCTTCCCTCCCTATCTATCATCTATTATCTGTCTGTATCCATCCATCCCTGTCTATTATTCTATTCTATTCTATTCTATTCTATTCTATTCTATTCTATTCTATTCTACTCTACTCTACTCTACTCTACTCTACTCTACTCTACTCTACCTACACTACCTACCATATTCTGTATTCTGTTCTGTCCTGTCCTGTCCTGTCCTGTCCTGTTTTACTCACTATTCTACTCTACTCTACTCTACTCTACTCCTTATTCTATTCTATTCTATTTGGCTCTGCCCTCCCCTGCCTTGCCCTATTCTATTCTATTCTATTCTATTCTATTCTATTCTATTCTACTCTACTCTACTCTACTCTACTCTACTTTACTCCACTCTACTCTACTCTACTCTATTATTGTATTGTATTGTATTGTATTGTATTGTATTTCATTCCATTCGATTCGATTCCATTCTATTCTATTCGATTCGATTCCATTCCATATATTCTATTCTATTCTATTCTATTCTATTCTACTTTACTCTACTCTACTCTACTCTACTCTACTCTATTATTGTATTGTATTGTATTGTATTGTATTGTATTTCATTCCATTCAATTCGATTCCATTCCATTCTATTCTATTCGATTCGATTCCATTCCATATATTCTATTCTATTCTATTCTATTCTACTCTACTCTACTCTACTCTACTCTACTCTATTATTGTATTGTATTGTATTGTATTGTATTGTATTTCATTCCATTCGATTCGATTCCATTCCATTCTATTCTATTCGATTCGATTCCATTCAATATATTCTATTCTATTCTATTCTATTCTACTTTACTCTACTCTACTCTACTCTACTCTATTATTGTATTGTATTGTATTGTATTGTATTGTATTTCATTCCATTCCATTCGATTCGATTCCATTCTATTCTATTCTATTCTATTCTATTCTATTCTATTCTATTCTATTCTACTCTATTCTATTCTACTCTACTCTACTCTACTCTACTCTATTATTGTATTGTATTGTATTGTATTGTATTTCATTCCATTCGATTCGATTCCATTCCATTCTATTCTATTCGATTCCATTCCATTCCATATATTCTATTCTATTCTATTCTATTCTATTCTATTCTATTCTATTCTACTTCTACTCTACTCTACTCTACTCTACTCTACTCTACTCTACTCTACTCTACTCTATTATTGTATTGTATTGTATTGTATTGTATTTCATTCCATTCAATTCGATTCCATTCCATTCTATTCTATTCGATTCCATTCCATATATTCTATTCTATTCTATTCTATTCTATTCTATTCTATTCTATTCTACTCTACTCTCTACTCTACTCTACTCTACTCTATTATTGTATTGTATTGTATTGTATTGTATTTCATTCCATTCAATTCGATTCCATTCCATATATTCTATTCTATTCCATTCCATTCCATATTTTCTATTCTATTCTATTCTATTCTATTCTACTCTACTCTACTCTACTCCTATCCTGTCAGAGTCGAAGAAGCTTCTTGGAAGAGAAGAGAAACATCTTCAAAAGAAAAAACAAGAAAGCCCAGTTACCTCCTGAAAAAGCACCTTTGGGACAGTCTCAGTTCTGTTTCTAAGTTAAGTAGGCTGGCTGGGGAATTCTGGGAGTTGAACTTCCTACCTCTGAAAGCTGATTGAAACCTACATTGCGGGATAGGGTGGGTAGTTCTCCCAGAGCTGCTGCTGGTTCAAAAATCTTCAGAACCTCTTTCAAAACAAGATTCGACTCTGTTTAATTTTTCTGTCTATCACCCCCCGAGGGAGATCCAGAGGGCTGTGTTTCCCTTCAGCCCGCAAGGCTTGCAAGCGAGTGGAATTAAATGACTGAAAGTTTCATGAATGCCTTTAGGGCCAAAATCCTTCCCGGCTCCTTCTGTGCCAGATCGGCTCCTTTCCTCCTCTTGAGTCAATGCCATGGAGGCCGAACATAATTTCTGCAAAAAAAAAGGAAGGAGGTTGGGGGCCCAATGCTCTCTCAGTCCCCAAAAATCCAACCAGAGAGACAGCCGCTTGTACCCACATACAGGGGTGTCCAAACTTGGGAACTTTAAGACTTGTGGACTTCAACTCCCAGAATTCTGCAAGGTGAAGTACACAAGTCTTAAAGTTCCCAAGTTTGGACACCCCTGCTTTAGAATCACAAAAACAACACACTAATGAGTCAGGCCTGTGTCCTGTGGGGTCACACACTGTGACCGACATAAGAGCTGCTGGCAAAGTGGGTCTTGATAAAGGAGAATATTTGTAGCTGGGGGCTGACATGAAGGGGTCCTTGGTGCTCTCTGAGTACCAGGTGTGGCTAATTGTATACAAGGTTTATTTATTTATCCCACAATCATTATTTTTATAAGTAACTCAAGAGAGTGAACATATCCAACACGGCTTCCTCCTATTTTCCCCAAAACAACAACCTTGGGAGGTGGGCTGGGACTGAGAGAGGTTCAAAATAACCCAGCCAGGTTTCATGCCTAAGGTAGAACTAGAGCTCACCATCGCCTGGTGATTGGCCCAAAGACTCCCAGCCGGCTTTCATACCTAAGGTAGAACTAGAGCTCACCATCGCCTGGTGATTGGCCCAAAGACTCCAAGCCGGCTTTCATGTCTAAGGTAGAACTAGAACTCACCATCGCCTGGTGATTGGCCCAAAGACTCCAAGCCAGCTTTCATGTCTAAGGTAGAACTAGAACTCACCATCGCCTGGTGATTGGCCCAAAGACTCCCAGCCGGCTTTCATGTCTAAGGTAGAACTAGAGCTCACCATCGCCTGGTGATTGGCCCAAAGACTCCAAGCCGGCTTTCATGTCTAAGGTAGAACTAGAACTCACCATCGCCTGGTGATTGGCCCAAAGACTCCCAGCCGGCTTTCATGTCTAAGGTAGAACTAGAACTCACCATCGCCTGGTGATTGACTCAAAGACTCCCAGCCGGCTTTCATACCTAAGGTAGAACTAGAACTCACCATCGCCTGGTGATTGGCCCAAAGACTCCCAGCCGGCTTTCATACCTAAGGTAGAACTAGAACTCACCATCGCCTGGTGATTGGCCCAAAGACTCCCAGCCGGCTTTCATGTCTAAGGTAGAACTAGAACTCACCATCGCCTGGTGATTGGCCCAAAGACTCCCAGCCGGCTTTCATACCTAAGGTAGAACTAGAACTCACCATCGCCTGGTGATTGGCCCAAAGACTCCCAGCCGGGCTTTCATACCTAAGGTAGAACTAGAACTCACCATCGCCTGGTGATTGGCCCAAAGACTCCAAGCCGGCTTTCATACCTAAGGTAGAACTAGAACTCACCATCGCCTGGTGATTGGCCCAAAGACTCCAAGCCGGCTTTCATACCTAAGGTAGAACTAGAGCTCACCATCGCCTGGTGATTGGCTCAAAGACTCCCAGCCGGCTTTCATACCTAAGGTAGAACTAGAGCTCACCATCGCCTGGTGATTGGCTCAAAGACTCCCAGCCGGCTTTCATACCTAAGGTAGAACTAGAACTCACCATCGCCTGGTGATTGGCCCAAAGACTCCCAGCCCGCTTTCATACCTAAGGTAGAACTAGAACTCACCATCGCCTAGTGATTGGCCCAAAGACTCCCAGCCGGCTTTCATGTCTAAGGTAGAACTAGAACTCACCATCGCCTGGTGATTGGCCCAAAGACTCCCAGCCGGCTTTCATACCTAAGGTAGAACTAGAACTCACCATCGCCTGGTGATTGGCCCAAAGACTCCCAGCCGGCTTTCATACCTAAGGTAGAACTAGAACTCACCATCGCCTGGTGATTGGCCCAAAGACTCCAAGCCGGCTTTCATACCTAAGGTAGAACTAGAACTCAACATCGCCTGGTGATTGGCCCAAAGACTCCCAGCCGGCTTTCATGTCTAAGGTAGAACTAGAACTCACCATCGCCTGGTGATTGGCCCAAAGACTCCAAGCCGGCTTTCATACCTAAGGTAGAACTAGAACTCACCATCGCCTGGTGATTGGCCCAAAGACTCCCAGCCGGCTTTCATACCTAAGGTAGAACTAGAGCTCACCATCGCCTGGTGATTGGCCCAAAGACTCCAAGCCGGCTTTCATGTCTAAGGTAGAACTAGAACTCACCATCGCCTGGTGATTGGCCCAAAGACTCCCAGCCAGCTTTCATACCTAAGGCAGAACTAGAGCTCACCATCGCCTGGTGATTGGCCCAAAGACTCCAAGCCGGCTTTCATACCTAAGGTAGAACTAGAACTCACCATCGCCTGGTGATTGGCCCAAAGACTCCCAGCCGGCTTTCATACCTAAGGTAGAACTAGAACTCACCATCGCCTGGTGATTGGCCCAAAGACTCCCAGCCAGCTTTCATACCTAAGGTAGAACTAGAGCTCACCATCGCCTGGTGATTGGCCCAAAGAGTCCAAGCCGGCTTTCATGTCTAAGGTAGAACTAGAACTCACCATCGCCTAGTGATTGGCCCAAAGACTCCAAGCCGGCTTTCATACCTAAGGTAGAACTAGAACTCACCATCGCCTGGTGATTGGCCCAAAGACTCCAAGCCCGCTTTCATACCTAAGGTAGAACTAGAACTCACCATCGCCTGGTGATTGGCCCAAAGACTCCAAGCCCGCTTTCATACCTAAGGTAGAACTAAACTCACCACCATCGCCTAGTGATTGGCCAAAGACTCCAAGCCGGCTTTCATACCTAAGGTAGAACTAGAGCTCACCATCGCCTGGTGATTGGCCCAAAGACTCCAAGCCCGCTTTCATTCCTAAGGTAGAACTAGAACTCAGCACCATCGCCTAGTGATTGGCCCAAAGACTCCCAGCTGGCTTTCATACCTAAGGTAGAACTAGAGCTCACCATCGCCTGGTGATTGGCCCAAAGACTCCCAGCCGTCTTTCATACCTAAGGTAGAACTAGAACTCACCATCGCCTGGTGATTGGCCCAAAGACTCCCAGCCGGCTTTCATACCTAAGGTAGAACTAGAACTCACCATCGCCTGGTGATTGGCCCAAAGACTCCAAGCCGGCTTTCATACCTAAGGTAGAACTAGAGCTCACCATCGCCTGGTGATTGGCCCAAAGACTCCAAGCCGGCTTTCATGTCTAAGGTAGAACTAGAACTCACCATCGCCTGGTGATTGGCCCAAAGACTCCAAGCCGGCTTTCATACCTAAGGTAGAACTAGAACTCACCATCGCCTGGTGATTGGCCCAAAGACTCCCAGCCAGCTTTCATACCTAAGGTAGAACTAGAGCTCACCATCGCCTGGTGATTGGCCCAAAGACTCCCAGCCGGCTTTCATACCTAAGGTAGAACTAGAACTCAACATCGCCTAGTGATTGGCCCAAAGACTCCAAGCCGGCTTTCATACCTAAGGTAGAACTAGAACTCAACATCGCCTAGTGATTGGCCCAAAGACTCCAAGCCCGCTTTCATACCTAAGGTAGAATTAGAACTCACCATCGCCTAGTGATTGGCCCAAAGACTCCAAGCCGGCTTTCATACCTAAGGTAGAACTAGAGCTCACCATCGCCTGGTGATTGGCCCAAAGACTCCAAGCCCGCTTTCATACCTAAGGTAGAACTAGAACTCACCATCGCCTAGTGATTGGCCCAAAGACTCCAAGCCGGCTTTCATACCTAAGGTAGAACTAGAGCTCACCATCGCCTAGTGATTGGCCCAAAGACTCCCAGCCGGCTTTCATACCTAAGGTAGAACTAGAACTCACCATCGCCTGGTGATTGGCCCAAAGACTCCCAGCCGGCTTTCATACCTAAGGTAGAACTAGAACTCACCATCGCCTGGTGATTGGCCCAAAGACTCCCAGCCGGCTTTCATACCTAAGGTAGAACTAGAACTCACCATCGCCTGGTGATTGGCCCAAAGACTCCCAGCCGGCTTTCATGTCTAAGGTAGAACTAGAACTCACCATCGCCTGGTGATTGGCCCAAAGACTCCAAGCCGGCTTTCATACCTAAGGTAGAACTAGAACTCACCATCGCCTGGTGATTGGCCCAAAGACTCCCAGCCGGCTTTCATACCTAAGGTAGAACTAGAGCTCACCATCGCCTGGTGATTGGCCCAAAGACTCCAAGCCGGCTTTCATGTCTAAGGTAGAACTAGAACTCACCATCGCCTGGTGATTGGCCCAAAGACTCCCAGCCAGCTTTCATACCTAAGGTAGAACTAGAGCTCACCATCGCCTGGTGATTGGCCCAAAGAGTCCAAGCCGGCTTTCATACCTAAGGTAGAACTAGAACTCACCATCGCCTGGTGATTGGCCCAAAGACTGCAAGCCGGCTTTCATACCTAAGGTAGAACTAGAACTCACCATCGCCTGGTGATTGGCCCAAAGATTCCCAGCCAGCTTTCATACCTAAGGTAGAACTAGAGCTCACCATCGCCTGGTGATTGGCCCAAAGAGTCCAAGCCGGCTTTCATGTCTAAGGTAGAACTAGAACTCACCATCGCCTGGTGATTGGCCCAAAGACTCCAAGCCCGCTTTCATACCTAAGGTAGAACTAGAACTCACCATCGCCTAGTGATTGGCCCAAAGACTCCAAGCCGGCTTTCATACCTAAGGTAGAACTAGAGCTCACCATCGCCTAGTGATTGGCCCAAAGACTCCAAGCCCGCTTTCATACCTAAGGTAGAACTAGAACTCACCATCGCCTAGTGATTGGCCCAAAGACTCCAAGCCGGCTTTCATACCTAAGGTAGAACTAGAACTCACCATCGCCTAGTGATTGGCCCAAAGACTCCAAGCCGGCTTTCATGTCTAAGGTAGAACTAGAACTCACCATCGCCTGGTGATTGGCCCAAAGACTCCAAGCCCGCTTTCATACCTAAGGTAGAACTAGAACTCACCATCGCCTAGTGATTGGCCCAAAGACTCCAAGCCGGCTTTCATGTCTAAGGTAGAACTAGAACTCACCATCGCCTGGTGATTGGCCCAAAGACTCCAAGCCGGCTTTCATACCTAAGGTAGAACTAGAACTCACCATCGCCTGGTGATTGGCCCAAAGACTCCCAGCCGGCTTTCATGTCTAAGGTAGAACTAGAACTCACCATCGCCTGGTGATTGGCCCAAAGACTCCAAGCCGGCTTTCATGTCTAAGGTAGAACTAGAACTCACCATCGCCTGGTGATTGGCCCAAAGACTCCCAGCCAGCTTTCATACCTAAGGTAGAACTAGAGCTCACCATCGCCTGGTGATTGGCCCAAAGAGTCCAAGCCGGCTTTCATACCTAAGGTAGAACTAGAACTCACCATCGCCTGGTGATTGGCCCAAAGACTCCAAGCCGGCTTTCATACCTAAGGTAGAACTAGAACTCACCATCGCCTGGTGATTGGCCCAAAGACTCCAAGCCGGCTTTCATGTCTAAGGTAGAACTAGAACTCACCATCGCCTGGTGATTGGCCCAAAGACTCCCAGCCAGCTTTCATACCTAAAGTAGAACTAGAGCTCACCATCGCCTGGTGATTGGCCCAAAGAGTCCAAGCCGGCTTTCATACCTAAGGTAGAACTAGAACTCACCATCGCCTGGTGATTGGCCCAAAGACTCCAAGCCGGCTTTCATACCTAAGGTAGAACTAGAACTCACCATCGCCTGGTGATTGGCCCAAAGACTCCCAGCCAGCTTTCATACCTAAGGTAGAACTAGAGCTCACCATTGCCTGGTGATTGGCCCAAAGAGTCCAAGCCGGCTTTCATGTCTAAGGTAGAACTAGAACTCACCATCGCCTGGTGATTGGCCCAAAGACTCCAAGCCCGCTTTCATACCTAAGGTAGAACTAGAACTCACCATCGCCTAGTGATTGGCCCAAAGACTCCAAGCCGGCTTTCATACCTAAGGTAGAACTAGAGCTCACCATCGCCTAGTGATTGGCCCAAAGACTCCAAGCCCGCTTTCATACCTAAGGTAGAACTAGAACTCACCATCGCCTAGTGATTGGCCCAAAGACTCCAAGCCCGCTTTCATACCTAAGGTAGAACTAGAACTCACCATCGCCTAGTGATTGGCCCAAAGACTCCAAGCCGGCTTTCATACCTAAGGTAGAACTAGAGCTCACCATCGCCTGGTGATTGGCCCAAAGACTCCCAGCCCGCTTTCATACCTAAGGTAGAACTAGAACTCACCATCGCCTAGTGATTGGCCCAAAGACTCCAAGCCGGCTTTCATGTCTAAGGTAGAACTAGAACTCACCATCGCCTGGTGATTGGCCCAAAGACTCCAAGCCGGCTTTCATACCTAAGGTAGAACTAGAACTCACCATCGGCCTGGTGATTGGCCCAAAGACTCCAAGCCGGCTTTCATACCTAAGGTAGAACTAGAACTCACCATCGCCTGGTGATTGGCCCAAAGACTCCCAGCCGGCTTTCATACCTAAGGTAGAACTAGAACTCACCATCGCCTGGTGATTGGTCCAAAGACTCCAAGCCGGCTTTCATACCTAAGGTAGAACTAGAACTCACCATCGCCTGGTGATTGGCCCAAAGACTCCCAGCCGGCTTTCATACCTAAGGTAGAACTAGAACTCACCATCGCCTAGTGATTGGCCCAAAGACTCCAAGCCGGCTTTCATGTCTAAGGTAGAACTAGAACTCACCATCGCCTGGTGATTGGCCCAAAGACTCCAAGCCGGCTTTCATACCTAAGGTAGAACTAGAACTCACCATCGCCTGGTGATTGGCCCAAAGACTCCCAGCCGTCTTTCATACCTAAGGTAGAACTAGAACTCACCATCGCCTGGTGATTGGCCCAAAGACTCCCAGCCGTCTTTCATACCTAAGGTAGAACTAGAACTCACCATCGCCTGGTGATTGGTCCAAAGACTCCAAGCCGGCTTTCATACCTAAGGTAGAACTAGAACTCACGATCGCCTGGTGATTGGCCCAAAGACTCCCAGCCGGCTTTCATGTCTAAGGTAGAACTAGAACTCACCATCGCCCTGGTGATTGGCCCAAAGACTCCCAGCCGGCTTTCATACCTAAGGTAGAACTAGAACTCACCATCGCCTAGTGATTGGCCCAAAGACTCCAAGCCGGCTTTCATGTCTAAGGTAGAACTAGAACTCACCATCGCCTGGTGATTGGCCCAAAGACTCCAAGCCGGCTTTCATACCTAAGGTAGAACTAGAACTCACCATCGCCTGGTGATTGGCCCAAAGACTCCCAGCCGGCTTTCATGTCTAAGGTAGAACTAGAACTCACCATCGCCTGGTGATTGGCCCAAAGACTCCAAGCCGGCTTTCATGTCTAAGGTAGAACTAGAACTCACCATCGCCTGGTGATTGGCCCAAAGACTCCCAGCCAGCTTTCATACCTAAGGTAGAACTAGAGCTCACCATCGCCTGGTGATTGGCCCAAAGAGTCCAAGCCGGCTTTCATACCTAAGGTAGAACTAGAACTCACCATCGCCTGGTGATTGGCCCAAAGACTCCAAGCCGGCCCCTTTCATACCTAAGGTAGAACTAGAACTCACCATCGCCTGGTGATTGGCCCAAAGACTCCAAGCCGGCTTTCATGTCTAAGGTAGAACTAGAACTCACCATCGCCTGGTGATTGGCCCAAAGACTCCCAGCCAGCTTTCATACCTAAAGTAGAACTAGAGCTCACCATCGCCTGGTGATTGGCCCAAAGAGTCCAAGCCGGCTTTCATACCTAAGGTAGAACTAGAACTCACCATCGCCTGGTGATTGGCCCAAAGACTCCAAGCCGGCTTTCATACCTAAGGTAGAACTAGAACTCACCATCGCCTGGTGATTGGCCCAAAGACTCCCAGCCAGCTTTCATACCTAAGGTAGAACTAGAGCTCACCATTGCCTGGTGATTGGCCCAAAGAGTCCAAGCCGGCTTTCATGTCTAAGGTAGAACTAGAACTCACCATCGCCTGGTGATTGGCCCAAAGACTCCAAGCCCGCTTTCATACCTAAGGTAGAACTAGAACTCACCATCGCCTAGTGATTGGCCCAAAGACTCCAAGCCGGCTTTCATACCTAAGGTAGAACTAGAGCTCACCATCGCCTAGTGATTGGCCCAAAGACTCCAAGCCCGCTTTCATACCTAAGGTAGAACTAGAACTCACCATCGCCCTAGTGATTGGCCCAAAGACTCCAAGCCCGCTTTCATACCTAAGGTAGAACTAGAACTCACCATCGCCTAGTGATTGGCCCAAAGACTCCAAGCCGGCTTTCATACCTAAGGTAGAACTAGAGCTCACCATCGCCTGGTGATTGGCCCAAAGACTCCCAGCCCGCTTTCATACCTAAGGTAGAACTAGAACTCACCATCGCCTAGTGATTGGCCCAAAGACTCCAAGCCGGCTTTCATGTCTAAGGTAGAACTAGAACTCACCATCGCCTGGTGATTGGCCCAAAGACTCCAAGCCGGCTTTCATACCTAAGGTAGAACTAGAACTCACCATCGCCTGGTGATTGGCCCAAAGACTCCAAGCCGGCTTTCATACCTAAGGTAGAACTAGAACTCACCATCGCCTGGTGATTGGCCCAAAGACTCCCAGCCGGCTTTCATACCTAAGGTAGAACTAGAACTCACCATCGCCTGGTGATTGGTCCAAAGACTCCAAGCCGGCTTTCATACCTAAGGTAGAACTAGAACTCACCATCGCCTGGTGATTGGCCCAAAGACTCCCAGCCGGCTTTCATACCTAAGGTAGAACTAGAACTCACCATCGCCTAGTGATTGGCCCAAAGACTCCAAGCCGGCTTTCATGTCTAAGGTAGAACTAGAACTCACCATCGCCTGGTGATTGGCCCCAAAGACTCCAAGCCGGCTTTCATACCTAAGGTAGAACTAGAACTCACCATCGCCTGGTGATTGGCCCAAAGACTCCCAGCCGTCTTTCATACCTAAGGTAGAACTAGAACTCACCATCGCCTGGTGATTGGCCCAAAGACTCCCAGCCGTCTTTCATACCTAAGGTAGAACTAGAACTCACCATCGCCTGGTGATTGGTCCAAAGACTCCAAGCCGGCTTTCATACCTAAGGTAGAACTAGAACTCACGATCGCCTGGTGATTGGCCCAAAGACTCCCAGCCGGCTTTCATGTCTAAGGTAGAACTAGAACTCACCATCGCCTGGTGATTGGCCCAAAGACTCCCAGCCGGCTTTCATACCTAAGGTAGAACTAGAACTCACCATCGCCTAGTGATTGGCCCAAAGACTCCAAGCCGGCTTTCATGTCTAAGGTAGAACTAGAACTCACCATCGCCTGGTGATTGGCCCAAAGACTCCAAGCCGGCTTTCATACCTAAGGTAGAACTAGAACTCACCATCGCCTGGTGATTGGCCCAAAGACTCCCAGCCGGCTTTCATACCTAAGGTAGAACTAGAACTCACCATCGCCTGGTGATTGGTCCAAAGACTCCAAGCCGGCTTTCATACCTAAGGTAGAACTAGAACTCACCATCGCCTGGTGATTGGCCCAAAGACTCCCAGCCGGCTTTCATACCTAAGGTAGAACTAGAACTCACCATCGCCTAGTGATTGGCCCAAAGACTCCAAGCCGGCTTTCATGTCTAAGGTAGAACTAGAACTCACCATCGCCTGGTGATTGGCCCAAAGACTCCAAGCCGGCTTTCATACCTAAGGTAGAACTAGAACTCACCATCGCCTGGTGATTGGCCCAAAGACTCCCAGCCGTCTTTCATACCTAAGGTAGAACTAGAACTCACCATCGCCTGGTGATTGGCCCAAAGACTCCCAGCCGTCTTTCATACCTAAGGTAGAACTAGAACTCACCATCGCCTGGTGATTGGTCCAAAGACTCCAAGCCGGCTTTCATACCTAAGGTAGAACTAGAACTCACGATCGCCTGGTGATTGGCCCAAAGACTCCCAGCCGGCTTTCATGTCTAAGGTAGAACTAGAACTCACCATCGCCTGGTGATTGGCCCAAAGACTCCCAGCCGGCTTTCATACCTAAGGTAGAACTAGAACTCACCATCGCCTAGTGATTGGCCCAAAGACTCCAAGCCGGCTTTCATGTCTAAGGTAGAACTAGAACTCACCATCGCCTGGTGATTGGCCCAAAGACTCCAAGCCGGCTTTCATACCTAAGGTAGAACTAGAACTCACCATCGCCTGGTGATTGGCCCAAAGACTCCCAGCCGGCTTTCATACCTAAGGTAGAACTAGAACTCACCATCGCCTGGTGATTGGCCCAAAGACTCCCAGCCGGCTTTCATACCTAAGGTAGAACTAGAACTCACCATCGCCTGGTGATTGGTCCAAAGACTCCAAGCCGGCTTTCATACCTAAGGTAGAACTAGAACTCACGATCGCCTGGTGATTGGCCCAAAGACTCCCAGCCGCTTTCATGTCTAAGGTAGAACTAGAACTCACCATCGCCTGGTGATTGGCCCAAAGACTCCCAGCCGGCTTTCATACCTAAGGTAGAACTAGAACTCACCATCGCCTAGTGATTGGCCCAAAGACTCCAAGCCGGCTTTCATGTCTAAGGTAGAACTAGAACTCACCATCGCCTGGTGATTGGCCCAAAGACTCCAAGCCGGCTTTCATACCTAAGGTAGAACTAGAACTCACCATCGCCTGGTGATTGGCCCAAAGACTCCCAGCCGGCTTTCATACCTAAGGTAGAACTAGAACTCACCATCGCCTGGTGATTGGCCCAAAGACTCCCAGCCAGCTTTCATACCTAAGGTAGAACTAGAACTCACCATCGCCTGGTGATTGGCCCAAAGACTCCCAGCCGTCTTTCATACCTAAGGTAGAACTAGAACTCACCATCGCCTGGTGATTGGTCCAAAGACTCCAAGCCGGCTTTCATACCTAAGGTAGAACTAGAACTCACGATCGCCTGGTGATTGGCCCAAAGACTCCCAGCCGGCTTTCATGTCTAAGGTAGAACTAGAACTCACCATCGCCTGGTGATTGGCCCAAAGACTCCCAGCCGGCTTTCATACCTAAGGTAGAACTAGAACTCACCATCGCCTGGTGATTGGCCCAAAGACTCCCAGCCGGCTTTCATACCTAAGGTAGAACTAGAACTCACCATCGCCTGGTGATTGGCCCAAAGACTCCAAGCCGGCTTTCATACCTAAGGTAGAACTAGAACTCACCATCGCCTGGTGATTGGCCCAAAGACTCCCAGCCGGCTTTCATACCTAAGGTAGAACTAGAACTCACCATCGCCTGGTGATTGGCCCAAAGACTCCCAGCCGGCTTTCATACCTAAGGTAGAACTAGAACTCACCATCGCCTGGTGATTGGCCCAAAGACTCCCAGCCGTCTTTCATACCTAAGGTAGAACTAGAACTCACCATCGCCTGGTGATTGGTCCAAAATCACTCAGCCGCCTTTCTCACCATTTCCTGTTTTCTAGCCTGTGCTTTAACCACTAGGCCGAACTGGCTCTGTTACACAGCCAGACACATGTGAGAATTTTTCTTACACGTCTTTTTACGGAAACAGTTAAGAGACCGATTTAAGATAACCAAGGATCTGACTTAAACAGATCTTTGCAGTAATCTCCCCTGTTTTAATGTTGGAAGCACTGAGCCAATATTTAGGTAATCCTTAGCAGCTGGGAAGATAAACGGAAGGGCGGAATATGTTGTACAAAGTGTGTGTGTGTTTTTGTAAATAAAGATATAATTTTTAACTTCCCTTTTATTAATAGCCGTTGGGCTTCTTCGTGGCTCTCGCTATCTTTATAGCTGGGCAATCACCGTTTGAATAGTCAGTTATGGCTTGTGCAATAAAAAGAGGTGAAAAAAATAAATAAAAATGGCCAGGAAAAGGAAAATATAAAGAATTTAGTGGCATATCAGAGGTGTGTCTATTAACTGCAGAAAAATGGGAGGATCATGACTCATGAATGCCTCTTCGGTACACTTATGTCCGGCGCATGAAAAAGAGAAGGCAAGATAATTTACGTTGCTAAGTGAGACAGTTGTTAACTGAGTTGCGTCCCACTTTACAACCTGACTGCAGATTTTACCCCTTGACAGAAATCTTAGCCTGAGGCTTTATGCACTACAGGTAGTCCTCGAGTTACAATGATTCATTTAGTGACTGCTCAAAGTTACGACGGCACTGAAAAAAGTGACTTGTGACTGTTTTTTAGACTTACGACCATTATCGCAGCATCCCCAGCGCTGGGTGATCAAAACTGAAACACTTGGAAACTGGCATGTATTTGTGACAGTTGCAGTGACCCTGAGTTCGTGTGATCCCTTCTTGCGACTTCCGACAAGCAGTGGGGAAGCTAGATTCACTTAACAACCGTGGGACTAACTATGTTGATTCACATAACAATTGCTTGTCAGAAGGTCACAAAAGGGGACGGGTGACCCCAGGATGCTGCAACCGTCATAAATGTGAGTCAGTTGCCAGGCGTCCAAATTTTGATCACCTGACCATGGGGATGCTGCAATGGTCGTAAGTGTGAAAAAGGGTCATAAGTCACTTTTTTCAGTGCCATTCTAACATTGAACGGTTGCTAAACACATGATGTTGCTCTGTATTAGCAGAAAAAACTAAATTTCCAGAATCAGCAGAGATTTTATTTTTTATATTTACATATACATACACACACATACACACTGTATGTGTGTGTGTGTATGTGTGTGTGTTATAATTATTATTATTATTATAAATGCGGTAACACTGGAAGTTTTTAAGAAGATGTTGGATAGCCATTTGTCTGAAACGGTATAGGGTTTCCTGCCTAGGCTGGGGGTTGGACTAGAAGACCTTCAAAGTCCCTTCCAACTCTGTTACTCTATTCTATTCCTATTTCTACTTCTTATTCTATTCTACTAATTATATTTTATTTCTATTTCTATTTCTACTTATTCTATTCTATTTCTATTTCTACTTTTGCTTCTTATTCTATTTCTATTTCTTATTCTATTCTACTAATTCTAATTTATTTCTGTTCTGTTCTGCTCTATTCTATTCTATTCTATTCTATTCCCTATTCCATTCCATTCCATTCCATTCTATTCTATTCTATTCTATTCCCTATTCCATTCCATTCCATTATCAGTCAAAAACTCACGTTAAAATCCTAAACTGGAACTGGGTAAACATAAAACTCAAATACTAAATTATTTGGATGGGTTTTGGGGCGATGCTGGGAGGCTGGCTGAAGTTCTCTTTTTTAAATGTCTTGTTTCATTTCTCCTCTGTTATGTCAGTGTGCAGTGAACTCTGCATCCCGATTTTTAGCTGCAGAAACCTTGGGGCACAGGAAACAGAAGGCAAACTCATTCTTTATAGCACAGCCTTTATTTTTAACCTCTTACTCAAACCCACCATTGCAGTCCTTGATTTACAACAGTCCACTTAGTGGCCATTCAAAGTTAAGACGGCACTGAAACAAGGGACTTACGTCCATTTTACATACTGCAGCACACAATAATTGTGTGACTAACTTAACAATCACAGTGATTCACTTAACAACTGTGACAAGGAAGGCTGTAAAATGGGGCATAATTCACATGACGAGCGTCTCCCTTAGCCACAGAAATGTTGGCCTCACTTGCACTTCGCAGGTCGAGAACTAACCGTAATTTCTGAAAGAATTGTTCAACAGGGCACTTTCGTAATTGAATAAAGCCTCACGAAAGCCACAAAAATTTGTACCTGCAAAGATGATAATTTAACAGCAGGTATAAAATAGACAAAGAAATTGTCACTAAAATTATGGGAAGAGATCTGATGCTCCTTTGATGCAGAATAAAAATATCTTTATGGCTGAGCCACAAATATGAAAATTTCAGATCCCTTCTTCCTCCCTCCCTTTCTCTTTCCTTCCTTCCTTCCTCCCTCTTTCCTTTCCTTTCCCTTCTTCTCCCTCCCTCCCTCCTGCCTTTCTTCCTCCCTCCTTTCTTCCCTCCCTCTCTCTTTTCTTTCTTTTCTTCCTTCTTTCTCTCTCCCTCCCTCTTCCCTTCCCTTCCCTTTCTCATCCCCCCTCCTTCCTTCCCCCCCTCCTTCCTTTCTTCTCCCCTCCATCCCTTCTTCCTCCCTCCCTCTCTCCTTCGTCCCTCCCTCCCTCCCTTCTTCCTTCTTTCCTCCCTCCTTCCTTCCTTTCTCCCTCCCTCCCCCTTTCCCTCCCTTCCCCCTCCCTTCTTCCCTCCCTCTCTCTTTTTTCTTTCTTTCCTTCTTTCTCCCTCCCTCTCCATTCCCTTCCATTTCCTTTCCTTTCTCTTCCTCCTTTCTCCCCCTCCTTCCTTTCTTCTCCCCTCCCTCCCTCTCTTCCTTCCTTCCTCCTCCCTCCCTCATCCTTTCCTTTCCTTCTTCCCTCCCTCCCACCCTCCTTCCTTTCTCCCCACCTCTCCTTCCATCCCCCCCCTCCCCCTCCCCTTCACAGCAAAAGGCATCCAGGAACTTAGTATTCAAGCACTTGCCTCTTTCCGTCTCACCGAGCAGTGCAAACAAACAGCCTCCCTCCTCCCCCCCCCCCCCTAATGATGGGCCCATCAATCTCTGTGATTAAAGGCGCTTCTGCCTGGTGGGGCGAAATTAAAATTCTGCCACTAATTTTGCTGAGGCTTCAGCTGCCTCGTGCCAGCCTGAGGACGGACTCTGGTGTCCAGCCAGGTGGTGGGTCCTGGCCTCCTTCTCCCCCGCCTGCCCCCCTCCCCCCCCCCCCCCTCCAACTGAGCAAATGGCAAACATCGGTAGACGAAAACTATCTGAGTCCGACTTAAACAATTTATCCCCCCCTTGCGGGAATTTCCCACGGCTTCCAGTTGTGTTACGTTCATCATCCCAGGTAGTCCTCAACTTACGACCGCAATGAGTCCAAAATTTATGTTGCTAAGCGAGACAGTTGTTGAGTGAATTTTGCTCCATTTTATGAGCTTTCTTGCCACAGTTATTAAGTGACCCACTGCACTTGTTAAGTTAGGAACACGGCTGTTAAGGGAACCCAACTTCCCCACTGACTTCGCTCGTCAGAAGCTCGCAAAAGGGGATCACGTGACTCCCAGGGACACTGTGACCGTCATAAGTACGAGTCAATTGCTAAGCATCCAAGTTTTGATCAGGTGACCCTAGGGACAAAGGCCATAAGTATGAAAAAGAGTCACGAGTCACTCTTTTCAATGACTTTGTCACTTTGAATGGTCAGAAAATGAATGGTTGCAAATCCAGGACTGCTTGTACTTTTATTCTAGGGAAATTATAACACAGCCGCAGATTATGGATAGTCCTCAACATACAACAGTTCATTTAGTGACGGTTTGAAGTTACAAGAGCAGTGGAAAAAGTGACTTATGACCATTTTTCAAGCTTAAGGCACATTGCAGCATCCCCAGGGATCCAAACTCAGATGGACTCGTATTTATGACGGTGGCAGGGTTCCCAAGGTCACGTGACCTTCAGACAAGCAAACTCAATGAGGAGTTGATTCACTTAACAACCATGTAACTCAGTTAACAACCACAGGGATTCACTTATCTGCTGTGGCAAGAAAAGTTGCAAAACAGGGCAAAGGGCACTTAACAAATGTCTCGCTTTGCAACAGAAGCTTTGGGCTCAACTCTGGTCGTAAATCGAGGATTATCTGTATGATTTCAACAAGCAGGGCCTTTTTTCCCCCAAGGAGAAAAGAAATATTGTAGGGAGGTGTGAAGGATGGAAAGAGCTTCCTACGAAGGAGGCAGAGAGCTGGGCAGCCCAAGGAACAAACATTTCCTCCGAGTCTGATTGTTGTTTGCTTAATGAGCTCGTTTTTCTTTTTTGTTAGAACTAACTAAAAATGTTTTCTGTTATGGAAGCTTCTTACTGGACTTGGAGGGGGGTGTTTGAAATTATCCTCCCTCTTTCCTTCATTTCCCTCCTTTTCTCTCTTTTCTCCCCTCCCCTTGCTTTCCATTCTCCTTCCCTTTCCTTCCTTTTTCCCTTCCCCTTTTCTTCCTTCGTGCTTCCTCTTTCCTTTTTCCTTTCTTCCCCTTCCTCCTTTCTTTTCCTTTTCCTTTCCCCCTTCCTTTTCCTTTCTTCCCTTTCCTGTTTTCTACTTCCTTCCTTCCTCCTTTTCTCTTTCCTCCCCTCCCCTTGCTTTCCATTCTTCCCTTCTCTTTCTTTTTCTATTCCCCTTTTCCTTCCTTCCTTTCTTCTTCCTTTTCCTTTCTTCCCTTTCCTGTTTTCTACTTCCTTTTCCTTTCTTCCCTTTCCTGTTTTCTACTTCCATTTCCTTTCTTCCACTTCCTCCTTCCTTCCTTTTCCTTCCTTTTCCTTCCTCCTTTCTTTTCCTTTCTTCCCTTCCTGTTTCCCTCTTCCTTTTCCTTTCTTCCCCTTCCTGCTTTCTCCTTCCTTCCTCCTTTTCTCTTTCTTCCCCTCCCCTTGCTTTCCATTCTTCCCTTCTCTTTCTTTTTCTATTCCCCTTTTCCTTCCTTCCTTTCTTCTTCCTTTCTTCCCCTTCCTGCTTTCTCCTTCCTTTTCCTTTCTTCCCTTTCCTGTTTCCTACCTCCTCCCTTCCTCTTGTTCTCTTTCCTCCCCTCCCCTTGCTTTCCATTTTTCCCTTTCCTTTCTTTCTCTCATCCTCTTTTCCTTCCTTCCTTCCTTCCTCCTCCCTTTTCCTTTCTTCCCCTTCCTCCTTCCTTTTCCTTTCTTCCCCTTCCTGCTTCCTCCTTCCTTTTCCTTTCTTCCCCTTCCTGTTTCCTACTTCCTCCCTTCCTCCCGTTCTCTTTCCTCCCCTCCCCTTGCTCTCCCTTCTTCCCTTCTCTTTGCTTTCTTCCTCCCTTCCCCTTTTCCTACCCTTCCCTCCCCCTTCCAGATTCCTGATACCTGCCCGCCTGCCTTCCTGTTGCCTTCCCCAAAGGAGAAACCTGGGCGACTGCATGCTCTGGGTTGCAATCTGAGAACATTTGTCACTCCGTCTTCTTTGCCATTTACCCAGTTGTGTGTGTACACAACACAAGGAAGCTGTTGCTGGACATTTCCATCCTGTAAATAAGTTGCAGCCATGGGGGGAAAAAAACGGCAAGAACTTGATAAAAACTGTTTAATTGTTTTAAATTGAAATCGAAATCATCCTGTCCTACACCCCCACCACGGAAAAAAAAAAACTGAAAAAGACAAATTATAGGAGAAAATTGCCAAGCTCCAATAAATTGGGCATGAAGTAGATTTGTTCTCTCTTTTTTTAAAAAAAAAATCTTTTTCAAACATTCCCAGGCAACACTGAAATTCTCTTGATTTATGCCGAGGAACACATGCTGAGAAATGCCCACTGTGTCAATCGGAGGAGGCTGCTAATATCTCGTGAAGGTGAGTGGGAACATGGCTTGGCCCACCGTGTGTTCAATTGCAATCTGCCTTTGTCTGTAGAATATAAATGAATAATCAGGATTATTTAAAAAGGGCCTGGCCCTTTTAAAAGCCAGAAAACTTGCAAGAAAGAAACCATGTTTCTATTCCTTGTCTGCAGGGGTGTTTAGAGCTCGTTCTCTCTGTCTTAGCAGCTTTAAGGTAGGTGGACTTCAGTTCCCAGAATTCCCCAGCCAGCCAAGAGATAAGCAGGGATTAACACCGGACAAACAACCAAGGAGAAAACATCCTAATTGCAGAACTACTGAGGAGGAAATCATGTTGATGATGTTAGCTAGTTGTGTTATGAAACGTATGCAGGAAAATAACCAAGCTCAGGACCCCACAGTCATCTTCCTCCTCCTCCTCCTCTTCCCCCTCCTCCTCCTTCTCCCTTCTAGCATTGATGATGTTAGCTAGTTGGGTTATGAAAAGTATGCAGGAAAATAACCAAGCTCAGAGATCACCAAGGACCCCATAGTCGTCTTCTTCCTCCTCCTCCTCTGAATGGTCACTAAACAAATGGTTGTAAGTCGAGGACTAGCTGTATCTGGAGAACAAGGGCAGTTTTTCTGAATTTGATCCATTTTTGGGGGAACAACAATATCGAATATTCCACATGGCTAGCTGGGGAATTCTGGGAGTTGAAGTCCACAAGTCTTAAAGTTCCCAAGTTTGGACACTCCTGGATTAGCCCAACCTTGGAGGTAAGTAAGACTTCTGCTCAGCCAAGCCCAGAAATTCAGTCTGGTGAAACCTAAAAACTCACATGATGCCAAACATCTTAGTAATACTAATTTATTTATTTATTTTAATGAAATTTGGATGACCGGACTGAGACTTAACCAGGTCAAGAAGGGACAGCGGCATGAAGAAAATAAAAATAATGCAATTATTGAAAAGAAATACGTATTTTTCTTCTGTAGCTGAATGACTTTGGAACTAAACAAATGTTATTTTAAATGATTTTAAATTTTAAATGAAACTAAATGAAAACTGTTTAAACTGTAAATCTGCGCTTAGCAGATTGAACAATCTCAGCTACTCTGAAATCAAAGAAGGCCAGGAAAATAGTTAATGCAGGTAGTCCTTGATTTACAACCACAACTGAGCTGAACATTTCCGTTCCTAAGTGAGACATTTGTTAAGTGAGTTTTGCTTCATTTTACGACCTTTCTTGCAAAAGAAATCACTGTAGTTGTTAAATAAGAACATGGTTGTTAAGTGAATCTGTTTCCCCCCCATTGTCAGAAAGTCGCAAAAGAAGATCAATTGACCCAGGGGCACTGCGACCGTCATAAGTATGAATCAGTCACCAAGTGTCTGAATCTTGATCACGTGATCATGGAGATACATTAATGGTCATAAGTGTGAAAAACAGCCACTCTTTTCAAGCGGTCACTAAATGAAGTCAAGGATTATCTGGACAGTACTTGGTTGGAAGGCAAAATTCAATGGATTAAGCATATAGTCGGAGTTGGAAGAATAAAGACAGCAGCAAGGATGGATGGAAAGGAAAAACGATGTATAAAAAGGAAAGTTTTTATGGCTGAAGGAGAACCTGGCAATTCAGACGGGTGAGGAGTTTGAGGTATCTCCAGCTCTCCGCACCATAGAATTTTCTTTGAGTAAGACACTGTGATTATATTTTCCAATTTTATACAAGTGTCATAGAAGCATAACCCTCATGCTTTCGATAATCCCTCTTCCTACTGAGTAACAGAAACGGCGTTCTGAATTCCCAATAGCTTTTATATTATAGAAAAACAAGATAAATGCAGTTGCTAAAATACAGTCATCACGGCTTCGGACTGATCCACAGGTAATCCTCGACTTAAGGTAAAGGTTCCCCTCACACATATGTGCTAGTCGTTCCTGACTCTAGGGGGGGGGGGTGCTCATCTCCGTTTCAAAGCCGAAGAGCCAGCGCTGTCCGAAGACGTCTCCGTGGTCATGTGGCTGGCAGGACTAAATGCCAAAGGTGCATGGAACGTTGTTACCTTCCCACCAAAGGTGGTTCCTATTTCTCTACTTGCATTTCATTAGGTAAAGGTTCCCCTTGCACACATATGCTAGTTGTTCCTGAATCTAAGGGGTGGTGCTCATCTCCGTTTCAAAGCCGAAGAGCCAGCGCTGTCCGAAGACGTCTCCGTGGTCATGTGGCCGGCAGGACTAAACACTGAAGGTGCATGGAACGTTGTTACTTTCCCACCAAAGGTGGTTCCTATTTTTCTACTTGCATTTTTTACCTGCTTTTGAACTGCTAGTTTGGCAGAAGCTGGGACAAGTGACAGGAGCTCACTCCGTTACGCGGTGCTAGGGATTCGAACCACCAAACAGCCTTTCTGATCGACAAACTCAGCATCTTACCCACTGAGCCACCACATCCCTCTGACTTACAACAGTTCATTTAGCAACCATTCAAAGTTACAACGGCACTGAGTCGTGTGATATCCCTTTTGTGACCTTCTGGCAAGCCAACTCAATGGGGAAGCCAGATTCACTTAACAACCGAGTGACTAACTTAACAACTGCAGGGATTCACTTCATCCCTGTGGCAATGAGGGTTGTAAGATTCACTTAGCAGCGGTCTCGCTTAGCAGCAGAAATGTTGGTCTCAATTGTGGTCGTAAGTCGAGGGCTATCTATACTAGATATTGTTTTCAAATATCCCTCCAACTTTCTTCCCAACCTTTAATAAGACACCAATCTGATTTCCAATTTTTAAAAAACAATCTTTCAGAAATTCCCAGTAAGAAGCCAGGCCTATTTTCAGGGGATTCTGGGAAATCCTTGACTTACAACGGTTCATTTGATGGCCATTCAAAACAATGAAAAAAGACCCAGTCCTCATACTTACAACATTGCAGCATCCCTGTGATCAGGATTTGAATGCTTGGCAACTGGCATGTACTTATGACGGTTGCAGCATCATATGATTCTCGCTTGTGACCTTCCTAGCCGGTTTCCGACAAGCAAAGTCAACTCAGATTCACTTAGTGACTGTGTGATGTGCAGCAAAATGTCACCAAATTGCATTTCGTAGCCATAGCAATGCATGTTCCAGTCTCAACAGTGATCATAAGCTGAGGATTATTTCTATTGCCAATTTTTAAGAAGGGACAACTTTCTTTACTGCTTGGATTGGGGGGAGGGAATGTTTCTATTCATCTGGATTTTGAACTGCCCATCCACAGAGAAGAGATCACCATTGATCAACGCAGTCTACCTGTCAAAGGAAGAGAAGATGAGTTCCAAAAAGTCTATGGAGATTCTCAGTCATTCAGATCATGGTTGTCACAAGGGTGCTTTTTCAAGAGGGAGCAGGACTAACCAGAAAGTCCACTTGCCTCTTGAAGGTTCAAAAAAAGTAGGACTATACTGTTGTGGAGAGAGGGGGGGGGAGAGGGAGGGAGGGAGGGAGAGAGAGAGAGAGAGAGAGAGAGAGAGGGAGAGATGACTGATGCGGAAGAGGTGGAACAGCAGGGTCCAGTGCACAGATGCGCAGAGGAGAGGAGAGCAGTGGAAATCTATGGGCTGGTCCTTGGGATGGAGGAGCCACCCCTGTTAGCAAAGCCCCACTCTAGCTCTGGGGATAAAAGGCAGGGGGTGGAGATGAATAGGTGTGCAGAAGGGAGAGGAGAGCAGTGGAAATCTATGGGCCGGTCCTTGGGATGGAGGAGCCACCCCTGTTAGCAAAGCCCCACTCTAGCTCTGGGGATAAAAGGCAGGGGGTGGAGATGAATAGGTGTGCAGAAGGGAGAGGAGAGCAGTGGAAATATATGGGCCGGTCCTTGGAAAGGAAGAGCCACCCCTGTTAGCAAAGCCCCACTCTAGCTCTGGGGATAAAAGGCAGGGGGTGGAGATGAATAGGTGTGCAGAAGGGAGAGGAGAGCAGTGGAAATCTATGGGCCGGTCCTTGGGAAGGAAGAGCCACCCCTGTTAGCAAAGCCCCACTCTAGCTCTGGGGATAAAAGGCAGGGGGTGGAGATGAATAGGTGTGCAGAAGGGAGAGGAGAGCAGTGGAAATCTATGGGCCGGTCCTTGGGATGGAGGAGCCACCCCTGTTAGCAAAGCCCCACTCTAGCTCTGGGGATAAAAGGCAGGGGGTGGAGATGAATAGGTGTAGGAGACAACTACCATATTTTTCGTAGTGTAAGATGCACCAAGATTTTGAAGAGGCAAATTTAAAAAAAAGATTTTGCACTCTGCAGACCTCCCAAAAACGGCCTGTTTTTTGCTCCCCCCAAAAAGGGCATGAATAGCCTTTAGGAGGCTTATGGAATGCTTATGGGGGCTGGGAGGGGGGAAACGAGCAAAAATGTCCTATCTTTCACTCATTTTCGCCCTTCTCATCCCCCGGAGCACTGGAAACCTCCTAAAGGCTGTGCATGGCCATTTTTGCAAAGGGGGGCGGAGTTCAGGTGGCAGAATAATGCTGCATTCAGTGTATAAGACGCACCCAGATTTTCACCCTCTTTTTTTTTTAGGGAAAAGGATGCCTTTAATATATTCATCTCCCTGCTGGTCAGCCACTGATAGCCTGCTGTGTGAGAGAGAGACAGAGCCTGAGCCGTCCATCAGCCCTCAGATGGAGAGTCAAGAGCCCTCAGGTCTGGAGGTGGCTGATGAGGAAGAGGAGGAACAGCTGGGTCCAGTGTGCAGATGCACAGAAGGCAGAGGAGAGGAGAGCAGTGGAAATCTATGGGCCAGTCCTTGGGACAGAAGAGCCACTGCTGCTAGCAGATCCCCACCATAGCTCTGGGGGTAAAAGGCAGGGGGCAGAGATGAATAGGTGTGCAGAAGACAGAGGGGAGAGGAGAGCAGTGGAAACCTATGGGCCGGTCCTTGGGATGGAAGAGCCACTGCTGCTAGCAGAGCCCCACCATAGCTCTGGGGGTAAAAGGCAGGGGGCAGAGATGAATAGATGTGGCAGACAACTCTTCATCTCCCTGCCGGACGGACCTATTGGCCGGCGGTGAGAGAGAAACTTTTTCCCGGGGATGCCGGCACTCCTAATCAAAGAACCATGGCTTCAACTACAGAGGATTTGTCATATTTGGAGAGCAAACATATCCTATGGTGGGAAAATCCAGTCCCTGAGCTGGCCCACGTCTTGCTATTGACAGTGAGAAGTTGCTGATGGACCATGGCTTAGGAATCTGACAGCCCTGCTTAGCTTCCACCCATCCAGGCCAGCATTCTTCCCACAAAACTTATCTTTTGAGAGTCTTGGCCGTCTTCTGGAGTGGATTCCGGGGTTGTTTCTGAAGCTCATGTCGCCATGTGTGAAATTCGAAAAATGTCCTGAATGGCAATGACCCCGTGCATAGAAATCAGCGGTTTGGGTCAGGGGAGATGGTTGAATTCTTCTTTCAAACAGTTGCCAAGGAAACCGGAACGGGTTCCAAACCTTTCAGAGAAATCGTTCAGAATGCATCCGTTCCTAATTTAGCCTCTTGACAAACACCAGTGCTTGAAAAGATGTGGCAACTGTGGTATGAAGAACGGTTGCAGGAACTGGGTATGTTTAGCTTAAGAGAAAGAAGGACCAGGGGAGACATGATAGCAGACTTCCAATATCTCAGGGGTTGCCCCAAAGAAGAGGGAGTCACGCTACTCTCCAAGGCACCTGAGGGCAGGACAAGAAGCAATGGGTGGAAACTAATCAAGGAGAGAAGCCACTTAGAACTGAGGAGAAACTTCCTGACAGTGAGAACAATTAATCAGTGGAACAGAAGTTGCCTCCAGAAGTTGTGAATGCCCCAACACTGGAAATTTTTAAGAAGATGTTGGAGAGCCATCTGTCTGAAACGGTATAGGGTTTCCTGCCTAGGCAGGGGGTTGGACTAGAAGACCTCCAATGTCCCCCTTCACCACTCTATTCTGATTGACAGTTCTGGTCACCACAATACAAAAAAAAGATGTGGAGACTCTGGAAAGAGTGCAGAGAAGAGCAACAAAGATGATTAGGGGACTGGAGACTAAAACATATGAAGAACGGTTGCAGGAACTGGGTATGTTTAGCTTAAGAGAAAGAAGGACCAGGGGAGACATGATAGCAGACTTCCAATATCTCAGGGGTTGCCCCAAAGAAGAGGGAGTCACGCTACTCTCCAAGGCACCTGAGGGCAGGACAAGAAGCAATGGGTGGAAACTAATCAAGGAGAGAAGCCACTTAGAACTGAGGAGAAACTTCCTGACAGTGAGAACAATTAATCAGTGGAACAGAAGTTGCCTCCAGAAGTTGTGAATGCCCCAACACTGGAAATTTTAAAGAAGATGTTGGAGAGCCATCTGTCTGAAACGGTATAGGGTTTCCTGCCTAGGCAGGGGGTTGGACTAGAAGACCTCCAAGGTCCCTTCCAACTCTACTATTGTATTGTATTGTATTGTATTTGAATTCAGCTTTTTGATCGCATCCCAATAGAAAAAAAAAGCCAAATTAATCACTTGCCGAGGGGGGGGGGGAGTGAAAATTTCTTGCAGATGTTTCATGACGAAACTAGGTAACATCATCAGGGGTAGAAGGAAGGGGAATATGTGAAGAGGAGGAGGAGAAAAAAGAAGGAGAAGAAGGAAGAGAAAAATAAAAGTAAAAAATCCTTGATGCTCTCTGAGCTATTTTCCTGTTTCAATGACACAACTAGATAACATCATCAGGAGGAGGAGGAAGGGGAAGAGGAGGAAGAAGAGGAGAATGGAAGAGGAGGAGGATGGGAGTGGAAGGGAGAGGGGGAGAAGTAGGAAGAGGAGGAGGAAGAGGAGGAGGAGGATGGGAGGAGGAAGAGGAGGAGGATGGGAGGAGGAGGAAGAAGAACAGGAAGAGGAAGAAGAGAAGGAGGATGGGAGAAGGAGGAGGAGGAAGAAGAAGAGGAGGAGGAAGAGGAGGAAGAAGATGAGGAAGATGGGAGGAGGAAGAGGAGCAAGAGGAGGAGGATGGGAGGAAGAAGAGAAGGAAGATTGGAGGAGGAGGAGGAGGAGGAGGAGGAGGAGGAGGAGGAGGAGGAGGAGAAGAGGAGGAGGAAAAGAAAGAGAAGGAAGAAGAAGAGGAGGAGGAGGATGGGAGGAAGAAGCAGAGGAAGATGAGGGGAGGAGGAGGAGGAGGAGGAGGAAGAAGAGGGGGAGCAAGAGGAAGGCTGTAGGTTCTTGGTGCTGTCTGACCTTGGTGATTTTCTTATAGATGTGGTCAGTTTCAGGGTTGATGTTTCATGACCCAAATAGGTAACATCATCAGTGTTAGTGAGTACGGTGTTGCTCACTATTTATACACAATAGCACTGAAAAAATGGACTTTTTTTCACATTTACAACAATTGCCGCATCCCCGTGTTCACATGATCAAAATTAAGACGCTTGACAACTGACTCAGATTTATGACGCTTGCAACATCCTGGGGTCACGTGATCCCCTTTTGTGACCTGACAAGCAAAGTCAAAGGAGAAGCCAGATTCACTTAACAACCATGTCATTAAGTTAACAACTGCAATGATTCACTTAAAAGCAAGAAAGATCATAAAATGGAGCAATATTCACTATAAAAATGTTTTGCTTAGCCACTGAAATTTTGGGCTCAATCGTGGTCGTAAATTGAGGGCTACCTGTGTGCAGTTCTCCTGGAATACTGTTTTAATGAACTCTATTTGTGCTTCTCCTTTAATATGTGAATTACAATACAATAGCAGGGCTGGAAGGGACCTTGGAGGTCTTCTAGTCCAACCCCCTGCCTAGGCAGGAAACCCTATACCGTTTCAGACAGATGGCTATCCAACATCTTCTTAAAGGCTTCCAGTGTTGGGGCATTCACAACTTCTGGAGGCAACTTCTGTTCCACTGATTAATTGTTCTAACTGTCAGGAAGTTTCTCCTCAGTTCTAAGTTGCTTCTCTCCTTGATTAGTTTCCACCCATTGCTTCTTGTTCTACCCTCAGGTGCCTTGGAGAATAGTTTGACTCCTTCTCCTTTGGGGCAACCCCTGAGATATTGGAACACTGCTATCATGTCTCCCCTAGTCCTTCTTTCTCTTAAGCTAAACATACCCAGTTCCTGCAACCGTTCTTCATATGTTTTAGCCTCCAGTCCCCTAATCCTCTTTGTTGCTCTTCTCTGCACTCTTTCTAGAGTCTCCACATCTTTTTTACATCGTGGTGACCAAAACTGAATGCAGTATTCCAAGTGTGGCCTTACAAGGCATTATAAAGTGGTATTAATACTTCACGTGATCTTGATTCTATCCCTCTGTTGATGCAGCCTAGAACTGTGTTGGCTTTTTTGGCAGCTGCTGCACACTGTTGGCTCATATTTAAATGGTTGTCCACTAGGACTCCAAGATCCCTTTCACAGTTACTACTATTGAGCACGGTACCACCTATACTGTACCTGTGCATTCCGTTTTTGTTGCCTAAATGTAGAACCTTACTCTTTTCACCATTGAATTTCATTTTATTAGATAGTGCCCAATGTTCAAGTTTGTCAAGATCCTTCTGTATCTTAAGCCTATCTTCTGGAGTGTTGGCTATTCCCGCCAGCTTGGTGTCATCTGCAAATTTGATGAGTTCCCCATTTATCCCCTCATCCAAATCATTGATGAAGATGTTGAAGAGTACTGGGCCTAAAACGGAGCCTTGGGGTACTCCACTGCATACTTCCCTCCATGCAGATGCAGTTCCATTGAGGACTACACATTGAGTGCGGTTGGTCAGCCAGTTACGAATCCATCTGGTGGTGATGCTGTCTAACCCACATTCTTCTACTTTATCTAGTAGTAGGTTATGGTCTACCTTATCAAAAGCCTTACTGAAGTCCAAGTAAACTATATCAACGGCATTCTTCTGGTCCACTAATTTTGTCACATTATCAAAGAATGCAATAAGATTAGTCTGGCATGATCTGTTTTTGACAAACCCATGTTGACTTTTGGCTATTACTTTGTTTGCTTCTAGGTGTTCGCAAATTCGTTGCTTGATTATTTTTTCCAGAATCTTTCCTGGTATTGAGGTCAGGCTGATAGGTCTGTAGTTTCCTGGATCTAATTTTTTCCCTTTTTTGAAGATGGGAACCACATCAGCTCTTTTCCAGTCCTCTGGTAGTTCCCCGGTGTTCCAGGATCTCTGAAAGATATAATTCAGTGGTTCTGAGATCTTGTCTGCTAGTTCCTTCAGAACCCTGGGGTGTAATCCATCTTGTCCTGGTGATTTGAACTCGTCTAGGGTAAACAGGTGCTCACTTACCATTTTCTTCCCTATTTCAATTTGTGTTCCTAATCTGATTTTTGTGGTGCTGCTTTTGACAGGTTGGACTGTTTTATCCCTTTGTGTAAAGACAGATGCAAAACATGAGTTAAATAGTTCTGCTTTCTCCCCTGTTGCTTGTCACCTTCTTGCCACTTTCTCCTAGCAATGGACCAATTGTTTCCTTAACTTTTTTCTTGTTTTTAACATGTTGGAAGAAGCTTTTTTTGTTAATTTTTACTTTTGTGGCAAGCCTTTCTTCATTGTGAGCCTTAGCTTTCCTCACTTCATCTTTACAGGCTCGGGCTGTTTGCTGATATTCTGCCTTAGTTATGTCCCCCTCCTTCCACTTTTTATACTTACCTTTTTTTTGTCTTTCAGTTTGTCAGATAGTTCTTTATGCAGCCATGCTGGTTTCTTTTGGGAGCTGATATTTTTCTTCTTCATTGGTATTGTGCTAGACTGGGCTTTTGTAATCTCATTTTTCAAAATTTCCCAAGCTTCTTGAGTTGTTTTCCCCTTGAGGATTCTTATCCATGGAATTTTTCCCAAGCTCTCTCTAAGTTTATTGAAATTAGCTTTCTTAAAGTCCAAGACTCTAGTTTGGCTTTGTTCTACTACTTGTGTTTGGATAATGTTGAATTCCAATATTGCATGGTCACTTGCCCCCAGGGTTCCTTCTGACAAATAGAATAAATAACCTTCTAACAAATAGAATAAAATAACCTTCTAACAAATAGAATAAATAACTTTTAGTGGGGCTGGTTGGCATTCCACACATGAGCTACACAGTTCTCATCCAGCATGATTAAATTACAGTTTGTTCTACCCTATAAATCCAGGCAATTGTCTTAATTCAGCAAAGGACGGTTCAGTTTTCAAGTTATGCCAACGCAGCAGACGATTCATCTTCCCGGGGCTGAAGAAAGCCAAGGTAGATATTGACCGGGGGGAGGCGAGAAGGGGGGGGGATTAATATTTTTTTCTCCCCAGTGAGGTCATCTCTTAATTAGGCAAAGTGGCTGGGAAGGGGAGAAGGATTTATTCTCTTTTTTAGTGATCGACGCGCCTCTCGCATTCGAGTCCGTTAACTCCCCTGCCCGATTGCCGTCTTTAAGAAAAGCCAATTCTCAAGAGCCGTCTGGCAGCTTTCAGGGTGTCCTTTCGGCCCTCATTTCCTTAGAGAATATTCCAGAGCAAAGAAGAGCCCCCGCAAGGGTCAAAAAAGTCAAAATGGCAGCCACACTTGTGTGTCTGAAGCCCCGCCCCTTTTTGCTCATGTGGTGAATGGGCATTAAAAAGAGACGGAGCCACAGTAGTGAGGCGCTAGGGGGAATTTTGACTTTTTGGACCTCCTCCCCAATATGCTGTTGGGCGCAAAGGATCTTGGGAAAAATCCTTCGCTAATATAGGCAGTCCTTGACTTACAACCATTTGTTTAGTGACAAAAGTTTCAACGACACTGAAAAAAGTGACTTTGACCGTTTTTTACACTTACGACGAATGTAGCATCCACGTGGCCTCATTTATCAAAATTCAGACGCTTGGCAACTGTCTCACATTTATGACGGTTGCAGTATCTCAGGGTCACACGATCCCCTTTAGTGACCTAAGGACAAGCAATTCAATGGGGAAGCCAGATTCACTTAACAACTATGTTCACTTAACAACTGCAGTGATTCACTTAACAGCGGTGGCGAGAAAGATCATGAAATAGGGCAAACCTCCTTCAACCAATGTCTCTCTTAGCAACATGATCCCCTTTTACGACCTTAACAAGCAAAGTTAATGAGGGAAGCAGATTCATTTAACAACAGTGTTAACCAGTGGTGGGTTTAAGAATGTTTTAGAACCTCTTCTGTAGGTGTGGCCTGCTTTGGGGGAGTGGCTTGCTGGCCATGTGACTGAGTGGGAGTGACTTGGCAGTCATTTGACTGGGTGGGAGTGGCCAACTTGTAAAATGTGGTGAAACTCACTTAAAAACGCTCTTGCTTAGCAACCAAAATGTTGGCTCAAGAACTCTGGCATTGAAGTGTGCAAGTCTTAAAGCTGTCAAGTTACAAGACCCTTGCACCCCTAACCCTTTAGAGGAAAAAAAAACCCAGGGGTGTTCAAAGTTGACAGCTTTAAGACTTGTGGACTTCAACTCCCAGAATTCCTCCTCCAATACAATAATAATAATACAATACAATACAATAGTAGAGTTGGAAGGGACCTTGGAGGTCTTCTAGTCCAACCCCCTGCCTAGGCAGGAAACCCTATACCGTTTCAGACAAATAGCTATCCAACCCGCAGGGGTGTTCAAAGTTGACAGCTTTAAGACTTGGGGACTTCAACTCCCAAAATTCCTCCTCTCGCTCTTCATCTTGATGATGTGCGGATGGGGGTGGAGGGTAGAGGGAGGTGGAACCGGTTCTAAACGGCACGGTAGATTTGTGGAACCTCTTCTATAGAAGATGTGAGAACTGGCAGGAACTCACCCCTGGTGTTAACGATTCACTTAACAATAGTGGCAAGAAATGTTGTAAAATGAGGCAACACTGTCTTGCTTAGTGATGGAAATGTTGAGCTCAGTTATGGTCCTAGGTCAAGGACTACCTATACATCCCTGCACTTGTTAAGTGAATAACACGGTTGTTAAGTGAATCCAGCTTGCCCGTTGACTTTAACTGTTTCGGCCAAACTGGTAGTGGAAATCGGTGATGGACCACCCTTCTCCCCCTCCCCCTCCCCCCCCGGCTCTATGCTGGCCTATTTAGGCACGTTTTCAAGCCATGTGCATGGGTTCAAGCCGCGTGCGTCAGCAAAACGCATGCCCAGACAGCCGTGAGCATGAGTCGACAGGGGCGTTCACATTTGCGAACCGGTAGGGAAAGTAATTGAATAACTCCCCTGATCATGTGACCACAGGGAGGCTGCAATGGTGGTAAGTGTGAAAAACTCCATTGTACCTTGGAATAGTCACTAAATGAACTGTTGTAAGTTGAGGACTACCCAGTAGTGGGTTCCCACTGGTTTGGCCAGGTTAGGCCACGTAAGTAGTAACTCGGCCTGCCACACCCCCAAACCGTTTTTATTGCAGGCATCATCTCTCTCTCTCTCTCTCTTTTTTTTTTTTTTTGCTTCTGTGCATGTGCAAAAGCACTTTTTAAACTGCTGTGCATGCGTGTGACATCAAGCGAGCGCACCTGAAGCGCATCCCTTAGGAAACCAGTAGTAGCAGAAGCTGGAACCCAACCCAATATATTGCAAAATACCCCAATTGTCATTTCCCCTACCAAGGAGTCATTGAGTTACAGTGACAATCAGATTGCATGCTATAAACTAGTTCATTCATTAAAAATAAAATCAGTCCTAAGTCACTTAGTGAATGGTCACTAAACGAGTGGTTGTAAGTCGAGGACTACCTGTATGGTGCAGCCTTTTTTGGGGGCTGACTGGAATAGCTGAAGATGATGGTTGCATCTTAGTCTATTGTTTGTCTTTCACAAGGATGAGTCTGCCCCCTGCTGGAAACAAGCTATCACGGTAGTCAAGCTATGTTTAGTGGAGGTGCAGCGCCCTCTAGTGGCAAACATAGATAGATAGAGACCAGTATGTCTTTGATGTACTTCAAGGATCCTTCCAGGAATTTATGGATGGACAGATTTAGTGTGACATTTCCTGTATCAAAACTCACAAAAGCTTGGAATCTCTTCCTAACTGTGTGAATGTTTACATTTAGGTAAGGGTGAAAAAATAGCAAGCAGGTTAGGAAAGAAAGGAAATATTAAAAAAGAGAAATCCACTGATCACTGAATAGAATATAGAATAACAGTCTTGGAAGGGACCCTAGAGGTCTTCTAGTCCAACTCAGGCAGAGAGCCTTCTACCATTTCAGACAAATGCCTGTCCTATCTCTTCTTGAAGACCTCTAGTGTTGGAGCATTCACAATTTCTGAAGGCCAGTTGCTCCACTGATTAATTTGCCATTGCTTTGTGATGTGTACGCCATTGACCATGGATAAACGGTTCAATTTATGACCATTCATTTAGTGACCATTCAGCGTTTCAACAACCATGAAAAAAGTTACATGACTGTTTTTCACACAACTGTTAACAGGATCCTCACAGTCACATGATCAAAATTCAGACGCTTGGCAACTGACTCATATTTATGACGGGTTGCAGTGTCCTGGAATCACGTGATCCCCTTTTACGACTTTCTGACAAGCAAAGTCAGTGGGGAAGCCAGATTCACCTAAGAACTATTAGCAGATTAACAGAGTTGGAAGGGACCTTGTAGGTCATCTAGTCCAACCCCCAGCTCAAGCAGGAGACCCTACACCATTTCAGACAAGGTGGCTGTCCAGTCTCCTCTTGAAAGCTTCCAGGGATGAAGCTCTCACAACTTCTGAAGGCAACTTTCTGTCCCACGGGTTGATTGTTCTCACTGTTAGGAAATGTCTCCTTATTTCCAGGTTGAATCTTTCCTTGGTCAGTTTCCATCCATTTATTCCTTGTCTGGCCTTCAGGTGCTTTGGAGAATAGTTTGACCCCCTTTTCTCTGTGGTAGCCCTTCAAGTATTAGGAGTCTGCTATTATGTCTCCCCTGGTCCTTCTCTTCATTAGACTAGCCATGCCTATGTGACTAAATTAACAGTTGGAATGATTCACTTAGCAACTGAAAGGCAGAAGGGTTGTAAAATGGAGCAAAAGTCCCTGAACCACTGTCTTGCTTAGCCAAAGAAAAGTTCAGTTTTGGCCATAAATGGAGGATTATCATCATTTACCACAGAAGTCTATTCCTCATCGAAGGGCTCTCTTTGCTAGAAAGTCTTCATTCAGAGTTCAAAATAAGTTGAGGGTCATCCTTTTTTTTTGTCTCATTCTGATAATTTCACCTTCTTGTCCAAATATGTGAAATCAGCCACCATTAATTTGAATTTCCACTTTGCTTCAGATGACGGCTTCAAATATCCCGTTCCCTCAAACAGATTTAAACATCTAGTTTATCAATAAAAGAACGGAGTTTGATGGCTGAAAGTCCATGAAATGTTCTCAAAGAAAAATTGAGCTTGGCGCATGAAAGAGCTGGAACTGTTTAGTGTTAGTCCTCGGCTTAAGACCACAATGGACCTCAATATTTTCTTTGGTAAACAAGACACCTGTTAAGTGAGTCTTGCTGTGTTTTATGACCTTTCTGCCTTTTGGTTGTTAAGTGAACCACAGCAATTGTTAAGTGAGGAACACGGTTGTTAAGTGAATCCGGCTTGACTTTGCTTGTGAGAAGAGTATCATGTGATCCAAGAACACTGCAACCTTCGTAAATACGAGTTGGTTGCCAAGCCAGTGAATTTTGAACAGGTGACCGTGGGAATGCTGCAACGGCCATATGTGGGGGAAAGTGATCCCGTTACTTTTTGCAGTGCTATTGGAACTTTGAATGGTCACTAAATGAATGGTTGTAAATTGAGGACTAACCAATTAACTCTATAGTGATTATTTTGTGGATACTGTTTTAATGTATTTTAAATAGCTGAGGTGTACCTGGAAGGTGAGTCCAGAACCATGGCAACCTCTCAGCCAATTGCAAAAGCAGAAGAAATAGAAGCTTCGTGTGTGTGTGTGTGTGTGTGTGTGTGTGTGTGTGTGTGTGCGTGAGAGAGGGGGGGAGGGAGGGAGGGAGAGAAAGAATGTCTAGAACAGGTGGCCTAAAACTGGCTTCTGAATAGATAGATATAGAGATGGATGGATACATACATAGATATATATTTTGTCCCTATCCTTCCTCCCTCCCTTCCAATTGCTTCAGATGACTGTAGACAGAAAAAGCATGTCATGGTGTGGATGTGTCTTCTTCCTTTTTATTTCTTTCCTTCCTTCCTTCTTTTTTTCTTTCCTCCCCCTCTCTTTCTTTATTTCTTTTTCTTTCCTCCCTCCCTCCCCTTTTTCTTTCTTTCCTTCCTCTTTTTTCTTTCCTCCCCTTCTTTCTTTCCTTTTTTCTTTCCTCCCTCCCACTTTCTTTCCTTCCTCTTTTTTTCCTCTCACTTCCTCCATTTTTCTTTATTTTATTTCCTTTTTCTTTCCTCCAACCCTCCCTCCCTCCCTTTTTCCTTCTTTCTTTCTTTCCTTTCTTTCTTTCTTGGTTCAAATATTTGGAGAGTGTTACAGAGGTGGGCTTTCCCCCCCCCTTTCCCTCCCTACGTTGTTGATTTATTTTAACAAGTTCTGACCTCTGAACATCTGAATTAGAAAAATCATCTCTTGCCTTGATGCAGATGTGACTATTTTAGTCCCCAGAATTCCCAGTAACTGTGCTTGGCTACAGTCCACACGCATCTGGAGGATATCAGTTAAGGAAGAGTGCTAAATTTTTGACATAGGGATCACGCAACAGAATAACAGAGCTCGAAGGGACCTTGGAGGTCTTCCAGTCCAACCCTCTGCTCAGGCAGAAAACTCTACACCATTTCAGACAAATGGCTGTCAGTTTCTTCTTAAAAACTTCCGGTATAGGAGAATCCACAACTTCTGGAGGCAACTTCTGTTCCACGGATTAATTGTTCTGACTGTCAGGAAGTTTCTCCTTAGTTCCAAGTTGCTTCTCTCCTTGATTAATTTCCATCCATTGTTTCTTGTTATGTTATGTTGTCAGGTGCCTTGGAGGATAGTTTGACACACACACACACACACACACACACACACACACCGATCTTTCTGGTAGCCCTTCAAATATTGGGGGATGCTAGCATGTTCACCCCTACTCCTTCTTTTTGCATTAGACTAGAGATGCCCAATTCCTGCCACTGTTCTTCATATATAGAATATTGGAGTTGGAAGGGACCTTGGAGGTCTTCTAGCCTTACCTTCTTCCCAGGTAGGGAGCCCAATGCCATTTCAGACAAAATATGTTTTAACCTCTAGTGCCCTAGCCGCCTTTGTTGCTCAGTTCTCTGCGCTCTTTCTAGAGTCTAAGGATAATAGGCTATTTTTAAAGGGTCTACGATTTATCAAGCAGATATAATCCTCGATCTACAACCAGTCACACAATTACGACTGACCTGAAAAGGGGACTTATCTGGATCTGAAATTCGCCACCATCCTGTGAAGACATGGCCACGCTTTATGGCTGCTGAGAGTGTCCTAAGTGACTGTGTTTGCAATGATTTTGCTGAAAACAGTCAGTTACTTCTGGTTTCTGGCAGAGCCACACCTACAGTGAATCAACAATTCAGTTAAGTATCATATAGCATTTCTTTTACGACTGCCATGTTCATTTAATGACTGCCACACTTTTTTTTTTATAATTTTGCGACGGTTACAACTTACCATTGTAATGGGCAAGCTAAGCTTCATTATAGTGGTAACTCAAGGACTACCTGAGTTAGGAAAGTCTACAAAGTCAAGAGAAGATGAAGGATGTTTTGTATAAGTAAGGAAGAAAGGAGCATGTTTTGGAATTAAGTGGCTTAGAAATATAATCCACGGGTAGGCAATCCCTCTGTTTTGAGAATCATTTTTTTAAAAAAATCAAGACTGTGTCACAACAAATATTTTATTCTCAGTATCTTTGTTATAATTACACTTGCTTTTTTTTTTCTTAATAACATAGATCTTCAAACTCCAAAAGATAGTTCACAGTGAAAAAAGAAGAAGGAACAGAGCATGGTTTCAAAGCAAATGTGATATTTACATCAGCTTTAGAAGCAAATCTTGGCCATTAGGTCTACCACATGACAAATGAAAAGAAAGAGAAGATGCTCAATTCATTCATTAAGCAAATACATTCATTTTGTTGGACAATCAAGAGAAATCGTAACAAAAAAAAAATGTGCAGAAGAGCAACTGGGAACTTTTCCCACAATCACAAAATGTTGTAAAACTGGGATTTCAAAAATATCAGTCTGTAGGATCTTAAGTCAAGTTACTCCAAAGTAAATCCACTCCCCCCCCCACATCCCCCAGTGGGCCTCCCAGGGGTGTCCAAACTTGGGAACTTTAAGACCCCCCCCTTCAACTCCCAGAATTCTGGGAGTTGAAGTCCACCCTTAAAGTTCCCAAGTTTGGACACCCCCCTCTAAAGCCCCCCCCCACGAGTTTATTAATTAACAGGTAGTGCCGACCTGCAAGCAGTTGGTTTAGTAACCCCCCCCCAACAGCACTGAAAAAGTGAGCTATGACCATTTTTTCACCCCCCCCCCCCCCCCAACACCCATCGACACTTACCCCCCCAAAATTTGGATGCCCCCCAACTGACCATATTTATGACCCCCCCCAGCTTCCCCCCCCCCCCGACCTTCTGACAAGCAAAATCCCCCCCCCCCACTTAACAACTGTGTCACTAACTTAACAACTGCGACGATTCACTTAACAACTGTGGCAAGAAAGCTCCCCCCCCCCCCCCCCCACCCCCCAAATGTGTTGGTTAACTGAGTCCATAAAATTGTGTAAAATTACAAACTTGGATTAGCTTTGCCGGGCCCCATTGAGTATTTGAATGACAGAATATCAAGAGTTGGAAGGGACCTTGGTGGTTTTCTAATCCAATCAATCCCCTGCACATAAATTTTGGCCTCAATGGTAGTTGTAAAACGAGGAGTATCTGTATGTAATCCTGTGACGATCGTCTACTAGCAAGACCTTCAATAACTAATGGAATTTGCTTGTGAGTCCATATGATTTACTCTCAAGCAAGAGATATAGATTTAAATTTGCTCTAATTTAAGATTTCTCTTTTAAGAGATCTTAGGAAGAGAGATTGAACCCCCCCCCCCCCCCCCCCCACATTCTTCTACCATTCACCCCAACACAGGTAGTTCCCCCCTATGATCTCAACTGAGCCCAAAATTTCCATTGGTAAGCAAGACAGCCCCCCCCCCCCCCCCCCCCCCCCCCCCCCGACCCCCCCCCCCCGTGGTTGTTGAGTGAACCACTGCAGTTGTTAACTTAGTCCAGGGGTGTTCAAACCCCCCCCCCCCTTCAACTCCCAGAATTCCCCAGCCCCGGCTGGGGAATTCTGGGAGTTGAAGTCCAAAAGTCTTAAAGTTCCCAAGTTTGGACACCCCTGACCCCCTACAGTACTTAACCCCCCCTAACTATTCCCATTGACTTGGCTTGTTAGAAGGTCACAAAAGGGGATTACATGACCTCAGGCAACCATCATAAGTATGAGTCAGTTGCCAAGCCCCCCCCCCACATGACCCCCCCCCTACAATGGTCCCCCCCCCCCCCCCCCCCCCTTTTTTCCCTACAACTTTGACCAGTCACTAAATGAATGGCTGTAAGTTGAGGACTGCCTGTATTCATCTGTTTTATCCATTTTCCCTTAATTTGTAACAAGTGTTTTAAAAATATGATTCTGTATTTCCTACCCCCCCCCCCATTTTAGTTGAGGATTGTACCCCCCCCCCCCCCCTTTCCTGGATATGGTCCTCGGTTTCTTGCTGTCCCACCACAGAAATTAAAATTAAAATTATTTTAATTTCAGGACTGTGGGGCCCTTGATGATCTCTTGATGGTTTTCTTTCAGACATTTCATTACCCAACTAGGTAACATCATCAGGAGAAGAAGGGGGTTTGCTCTTTGTTTATTTACAGATGTTGCTTGCCCTCTCAATATTAGTGAATATGTGATTTTTCCCCCCCCCCCCCCCTTGATTAAGGTATTATTTTCTGCTTGATCGTTCGTCTGGTGTTAATCCCCCCCTGGCTTTCCTCGGTGCTCTCTAAAAGAAAGGGAGGAGGGGAGGGGAAGGAAGGCAGCAAGGTAAGAAAGGAGGAAGGGAGGTAAGAGGAGAGGAGAGGAAGGAAGGGTGGAAAGAAAGACAGAAGGGAAATAAACAGAAGGAAGGAAGGAAGGAAGGAAGGAAGGAAGGAAGGAAGGAAGGAAGAAGGAGAGAAAGGAAGGAATAGGTGAGAGGGAGAAAGATAGGAAGGAATGAAGGAAGGGAGGAAAGAAAGAGAGAGGAAAAGAAGGAAAGAAGGAGGGAGGAGAAAGGAAAGGAAGGGGAAAGGGAGGAAATGGGAGGGGGAAGAAAGGAAGAGAGGACCCCCCCCCCCCCCCCCCCCCCAGCAAGGGGAGAAGGGAGGGAAGAGGAGAGGAAGGAAGGGTAGAAAGAAAGACAAAACAGAAAGAAAGAAAGAAAGAAAGAAAGAAAGAAAGAAAGAAAGAAAGAAAAGAGAGGAGAAGGAAGGAATAGATAAGAGGAGAGGGAGAAAGATAGGAAGGAATGAAGGGAGGGAGGAATGAAAGAGAGGGAAAGAAGGAAAGAGAGGGAGGGAGGAAAAAGGAAAGGAAGGGAAAAGGGAAGATATGGGAGGGGAAGGAGGAAGGGGGAGGGAAGGAAGGAAGGAAGGAAGGAAGGAAGGAGTTGCACAACAGAGGAAGAAATGCAGACTATCAATGCATTGGTACTCACTCAGGGCAATTAGGACCCAGCCTGTCCAACATTCAAATCCTCTTTGACTGCAGATTTTACACCAAATATAAAAGTGAGTTTGAGAGCAAAAAGCCAAAACGGAAACCTCGGTTGTGACTCATATAAGGAGAGATAAGTTGCTTCCCCCCCCCCCCCCCCCCCCCCCCCTGGAGAACCAAAGAATGATGTGACAATGCCTTTATGGCATTTTATCCTGTCCTTCTTTATACAGGCAGTCCTTGACTTACAACAGTTCATTTAGTGACCGTTCAAAGTTAAAACGGCACTGGAAACAAAATGACTTATGACCATTTTTCAAAGTTACGACCATTGCAACATCCCCAGGGTCCCATGACCAAAATCCCGACGCTTGGCAACTGTCTCATATTTACGACGGCTGCAGCATCTCAAGGCCATGTGATGCCCTTTTGCGACCTTCTGTCAAGCAAAGTCAAAAGGGGGAGCCAGGTTCACTTAACAACCTGATTACTAACTTATCAGCTGTAGTGGCTCACTTAACAACTGTGACAAGGAAGGTCGTAAAATGGGGCAAAACTCACTTAACAAAATTTTCACTTAGTTCAATTGTGGTCATAAGTCGAAGACTGCCTGTAGTAAAAAGCACCCCAAAACTGCCAGGTGGAAGGAACAGGAGCAAAGACTCTCATACCATTCAATGTGTAGGAAGCAACCCCCCCCTTCCCCCCCCCATTAAACCCTTCCATTTCTTAGCTGCGGTGAGCATTTATTCCTTACCGTTTTAATAAAATAGGATATGTGTCAGCTTTAAGGTATGTACACACACGCAAACACACACATATGGAGTCACACCCCCCCCCCCCCATGAAACCCCCCCCCCCTCACACAGCCCCCCCCACACCACAAAAAAGTCCTCTGCAGACCTCGTGCATCACACAGAGTCTCGCGGGAAAAACCCGGAGATCCCCCCCACTTCGGCTGAAAGCAGCTACGCCAACGAAGGGGCTCTGAATGGAAGGTGGGGGTTAGAAGGACTCCCTTCTTCCTTCCAAGCCTTACTAAAAAACAAAACAAAACCCACCCTCTTTTTTTATTTTTTACTAGTAATAATGGCTAATAATAGAAAATACCCAGCTGCGCAAAATAGGGGGAAGGGAGGGAGGGAGGGAGAGGGAGGGAGAGAAGGAAGGGAGAGAGGGTGGAGAAAGGAAAGAAAAAATGAAAAAAGGAAGGAAGGAAAGGGAGAGAGAGGGAAGGAAGGAAGGAAGAGAGATAAAAATGAAAGGGAAAGAACAAAGAAAGAGAGAGGGAGGAAGGAAAGAAGGAAGAAAGAGGGAGGGAGGGAGGGAGAGATGGAAGGGAGAGAGGAGAAAGAAAAGAAAAGATGAAAAAAGGGAGGGAGGGAGGAGAGAAAGGGGGAGAGAAAGGGCGAGATGGAGGGAAGGAAGAGAGATAAAAATGAAAGGGAAAGAGAAAGAAGGAAAAGAAAGAAAGAGGGAGGGAGGGAGGAAGAGAGGGAGAGAGGACAGAAAGAAGGAAGGAAACAAAAAAGGAAGGAGGAAGAAAGGGCAAGTGGCTCTCCCCAAAATGAATCTCCTCCCCCAACTACATAACCCATCTGCCCCCCCCCCATGCCCACTTCCCCCCCCCCCCCCCCCCAGACACCTTTTGACAGTCAACCCAAATCCTCCCTTCAAACTCCCTCCCCTCACCCTATTTTCTGTGACTCGTTAGCCGTGAACCCCCCCCCCCCCCCCCCCCCCCCTCTGGAATTAATCGACACTTAATGTCGGGAAATATTTATATCTATCTTCATATTAGTTCTATTTAAAAAAAAAACAAGAAAAAAAAATTGCCCCCCCCTCCCCCCCCCCTCTATGGAACCCCCCCCCCATTTTAGAAGGTTCACAGCTTAACAAAAGAAACAAAACAAAAAAAATCCCCCCCCCCCAGATAGTTTCCCCCCCCCCTGAGACCCTCCCAATGTAGGGCTGGGGGTTTTCCATCAACCAATCCTGGTAGGATCCGTCTCTGCGGCCACAATGCCCACCAGCATTGGGAGGGGAGGGGGGGGTCACCCCCGGCTCAGTGTTTGCACGATGTTCTCGGTCCCAAAAGAGGACACCAATGGTCCAAGATGTTGGGATCAGAAGCATTTGGACATGAGGCCCCCCAACTTCATGAGATGTTAACTCATGGCCCTCAACTGGGGGACCCCCCCCCCCCCCATCAATGGTACCCCCCCCCCCGGGAGGGTTTCGGCTCTTGGGACAAGGGGCGCATCAAGGTGATTTTGGTCCCCCCCCCCCCCCCCCCCCCCCCCCATCTTTGTGGAGCCCCCCCCCCCATCAAGGATGACAAGCTTCAGAACCCCCTTTCCCCAGACCACCCCCCCCCCCCCCCCCATCATATTTAGGACCCTTTCGTGGTGTCCCCCCCCTTCCCCCCCCCCCCCCCCCCCCCCCCCCCGCATGGTGGGAGAAGAAGTGGGGGTCTTACGGGCTCATGTGGCCAAGTTCTCGGCATTGACGCCCATCCGAATCCTGCTCCCTCCCCCCCCCCTCCGCTGCTTGCCCGGTGTTTGAAATCCACAGCAAAATAACCCCCAGCTCCGCCCCCTTGATTTCCACCCCCCCCCCCCCTTTAAGAGGTCATTTTTTTCAATGTACTCCCCCCGTCAGGGGGGACACCCCCCCCCCCCCACACACCCCCCCCCCCCCCCCCCCCCAAAACGCAAGAAGACAAAGGTGTCAAGCTGTGGGTTCGCAGAAGGATGTAAGGCTCGAGGGAGCTCCTCCGGCTGGCTGGATCCCCAACTCTCAAACTGGAGTGAAATGGGGAAGCAAGGGTTAACCCACTGAAGGGAACATTTATAGCTCAGGGTTTAACTGTGGGGTCCTTGGTGCTCTCTGAGCTTTCCCCCCTTGAAGACATTTCCCCCCTGAACTAGGTAACATCATCAGTGCCCCCCCCCCTGCCCCCCCCCCCCCCCCCCCCCCCCCCCCCCCCCCCCCCCCCCCCCCCCCCCCCCCCCCGTCTGTGGGGTCCCCCCTCTGAGCTTAGTTGTTTTCTTACAGACATTTCATGACCGAACTGGGTAACATCATCAGTGCTACTGTAAAAGCTAGAACTCCACTCCCTTCTAGCGCTTATTTTACCTAATTCGGTCATTAAATGTCTGCAAGAAAAAGCACCAAGTTCAGAGACCATTCAGGACCTCCAGTCCCCCCCCCAATTTTTTTTACTACCCCCCCCCTTGGTGGGCCAGGAGAAAGATATTGCAAAATCCCCATTCCCCCCCCCCCCCCCCACCCCCCCCCCCCCAGGCAGAGAATAGATGGGGGCCCCAGTCAGAGGTGGTATTTGCCCTCCCCCCTCAAAACGTCCCCCCCCCCCCTCCCCCCCCCCCCCCCCCTGAATATCCACCTCCCACCCTCCTCTCCAAGCCCCACCCCCCCCTTCTAGCACCCCCCTGGGTGGGTCATGAGATGTCTGCAACAAAACCACCAAACTCAGAGAGCACCAAGGAACCAACAAGGAAGGTGTAAACAGCTTCCATGCACATGCAGGAGGATCTACAAGAGTGTGGGTCAATCTTTGGAAAGTGGAGGGCACAATTAAAGTACCCCCCACCCCCCCCCCCCCCCCATCCCCCCAAAGAACCCCCAAAGCACACCAACCAACTGGCAGATTTTGAGCCCTCTGGGAATATTCTTAGACAGCCAGGTACGTTGATCTAAACAAGACACCAGAAGTAACCCAAATGAGAGATTTGTCCACATGAGTGAAGGTAAAGGTTCCCCCCACACATATGTGCTAGTCTTTCCCCCCCTCTAAGGGGCCTCATCTCCCCCCCCCCCCCCGCCCGAAAGACCCTCTGTGGTCATGTGGTTGGCATGACTCAACACCCCCCCCCATGGAATGCTGTTACCTTCCCCCCAAAGGTGGTCCCCCCCACTTGCATTTTTTACCCTTTCGAACTGCTAGGTTGGCAGAAGCTGGGACCCCCTCCCTCCGTTACGCGGTGCCCCCCCCCCCCCCCCCCCCAATCTTTCCCCCCGACCCCCCCTCAGTGTCTGAGCCACCCACCCGTCCCAACCCCTAAATTGTCCCCCCCCCCCCCCCCCCCCCCCCCCCCCCCCCAATAAGTGCCTTATTTCCTGCTGCATCATTGACCCCACCCAGCCCACCACCCCAGATCCTTCTGCAAACCTGAATTAATCTCCAAATCCTCCCTTCAACCGACCACTACGGCTCTCTAGTCTCCAGCAAGGATGACAACTCAGCAAGATCACAGGTAGTCCTCTACTTACAGCCATTTGTTTAGTGGCCGTTTGAACTTACAACAGTACTGAAAAAAAATGACTTGGGTTGGCTTTTCCACACTTACGGAAGTAATCCTGGCAATGTGTTGCAGTCTCCCCCCCCCCCCCCCCCCCCCCCGGATGCCCCCCTTATTTATGATGGTTGAGGTCTCCCCGGGGTCACGTGATGCCCTTTGGCAACCTTCTGGTGCTCATAGTCCACAGGGAAGCCAGATTGCCACAGTTGTTAAATGAATCACCGCCCCCCCCCCCACACCCCCCCCCCCCCCCCCCCCCCCCCACTGACTTTGCCAGGAGGTCGCAAAAGGGGGTCAGCCCCCCAACCATTGTACCCCCCCCCCCAGTTGCCAAGTGTCTGGATTTTGATCACGTCATCATGCGTTTATCAGAGATTGGGTCCTCTGAAGCCCTATTCTCGGCTCAGCAGCGTCTTTCTGCAATCCCTTCGCTTTGCAAGGAGAGGGAAGGCGCCTGGAATTCGACTGCCTGAGCAAAGTTGTCTACGGGATCTGGAGGCAGGTCATTTTCTCGGGGGGGGGGGGGGAATCCCCCCCAGGCAAGGAGGGCCAGGAAGCGGGGCAATTCAGCCTGTTCAACAAACTGCCCATAAAATTAACAACCCCCCTAGTGAATCGGTGCCCCCCCCTGAATCTCACTACCATGGGGATGCCCCCCCCCCCCCCCCCCCCCCCCCCCCAGTCCCCCCCCTTTTTTCAGTGGCACTGTAACTTCGAACAGCCACTAAATGAACTGTGGTAACTTGAGGACTACCCGTATTGACATTAGGACAAAAGTTAGCTTGAAATGGACTCTGCCTAATACATTTTTCTTCAAGCTTGTCCCCCCCCCCCCCCCCCCCTTCAACTCCCCCCCCCAGCTACCATGCATCTCATTCCCCCCCCCTGGGGGTGGGTGGGTCCCCCCCCCAAGAATTTTCCCCCCCCCCCCCCCCCCCCCACCCCCCCCAAAGAATTAGTCCTCGACCCCCCCCCCCCCCCCCCAACCACAATTGGGAGCAGAATTTCTAGGCAAAGTTTCTGTTCCCCCCCCATGACCCCCCCCCCCCCTACCAACAGATCCCTGCAGTTGTTAAGTGAATCCCCCCCGTTAAGTGAATCCAGCTTCCCCCCCCCCCCCTTCTCGGAAGCCAGCTTGGAAGGATGCAAATGGTGATCATGTGACACACACACACACACACCCACGATGCTGCAGCCGTCGTAAGTACATGCCAGTTGCCAAGCATCCAAATTCTGATCACATGATTGTGGGGAGGTCCTCAACGTATGACCGCAATTGGGACAAAAGCTTCCGTTGACAAGCAGGGTGGTTGTTAAATGAATCAAACCTGAATTTACAACCTTTCTGCCACAGTTGTTAAGCCCCCACCCCCCCCCCCCCCCCCCCCCCCCCCTAAACCCCCCCCCCCCCCCCAAAAAGGGACCCCCCCCCAGTAGTTGTTAAGTGAATCCCCATTAAGCGAACCCGGTTTTCCCCCATTGACAGTGCTTGTTGGAGAGAGTGACCCCCAGAATTATGCCCCCCCCCCCCCGTGACCCCTGCAATGGTTGTAAGTGTGAGGACTAGCCATAAGCTCCTCTTTTCAGAGCTGTTGTCATTTCAAACAGTCGTTCAACGCATAGTTGTAAGTCAAGGACCAGCTGGAGTTGCAAAGCTAATATTTCAAACCCCAACAACATTAAAAAGAAAAAACTTACCTCCCCATTCAAAAAACCCCCCCACGGCGACCCCCCCCCCCCCCCAGAAACAAAACAAAAGTTTTTTCAGGGATAGCAAAAACTGACAGCCATTATTCATTGACACATGGATGTAGCAGGAATATTCTCAGTTTCATTTTCAAGCAAAAAACAGAATAACAGAGTTTGAAGGGACCTTGAAGGTCTTCTAGTCCAACCCCCTGCTTAGGCAGGAAACCCTACACCACTTCAGTCAAATGGTTCTCCCAACACCTTCTTAAAAAAGAAGGATTGGATAACCAATCCTCCAGTGTGGGAGCATTCACAACCCCTGGAGGTAAGTTGTTCCACGGATTAATTGCTCTAATTAATTAATTAATCTTGATTTGATTTTGCTTCCCGGAGAGACTGAGATCTTTTCTCTTTAAGAGAATAACAGAGTTGGAAGGGACCTTGGAGGTCTTCTAGTCCAACCCCTATTCAAGCAGGAAACTCTATATGCCATTTCAGACTAATGGCTGTCCAATCTCTTCAGCCAGTGGTTTGTCTCATTTAAAGAAATATTATTGGTTGAGGAAGGGGGGGTCAGGGTGGGCTGGACATATGTATATGTCTCTGTTTTTTGTTATATATGTTTGTCTTATGTGTATTTTTTATCTGTTTGATTGTACGCCCCCCGAGTCCTTCGGGAGAGGGTTGCGGCTAATCAAATAAAATTATTATTATTATTATTATTATTATTTTGGGGGCACATAAATTTATAATGTAGGCATGCAAAGAGACAAAGCATTTACCCCCCCCTTGAAGGAACCCCCCCAACCAGGAGATTGGGAGACCCCCCCCCCCCCCCACCCCCCCCCCCCCCCTATCAGTCAGAATGGGAGAATCTACGGAGTAACTAAACATTCATGTTTCTTGATCTTGGTAGCTTTAAGATGAGTGGACTTCAACTCCCAGAACTCCCCAGCCAGCATGCTAGCAAAGGAACTCTGGGAATTGAAGTCCACACATCTTCAAGTTGTTGAGGTTGAGAAATACTGGTTTACACATCATCTGAAGCTTTAATGACAACCCCATTCAAGTATGGGATGCTTCAAGAGGGAGGGAGGGAGGGAGGGAGGGAGGGAGAGAGAGAGAGGGGGAGAGAGAGAGAGGGAGAGGGAGAGAGAGAGAGAGAGAGAGAGAGAGAGAGAGGGAGGGAGAGAGAGAGAGAGAGAGAGAGAGAGAGAGAGAGAGAGGGAGGGAGAGAGAGAGAGAATGAGAAAATTATTTAGAACTACATAACCCACCTGGAAGGAGCCGAGCCCCAGTTCAAAAACCCGCCCCCCCCCCCTGACATTCCCCCCAAACACCCCCAAAGAGTGGGATGAGTAACAAGGTGGATCGGGCCAACCGCCTGTGGAGATAAACCAAACAATGAAAGTTACATGTTCTCCCCCCCCCCCCCCCCCTAATTTCCCCCCCCACCCCCCCCCTGGAAAGAACCCCCCCATTTGATCACAAGCGCCCTATAATTGCTGTAGGGTCCCCACCCTTGCAGATGTCTCATGTCCCAACCCCCCCCCCCATCAGTGCCCCCCCCCCCCCCTGTACCCCCCCCCCCACCCCCCCCCCCCCCCTAGTTGGGTCCCCCCAGCTGCAAGAAAAAAACAACCCCCCCCCCCCCCAAGGACCCCACAGTCCCATCCTCCCCCCCCCCCCCCCCCCCCCCCCCCCCCCTTCTAGCTTTGATGAGGTTCCCTAGTTGGGTCCCCCTGCAAGAAAAACCCCCCTCAGAGAGCACCAAGGACCCCACACCCCAACCCCTACAAGTATCCTATTCCCCCCCCCCCCCATACATTTTGGATCCATTGCCCCCCCCCCCCCCTAACTTTTATTTCATCCCCCCCCCCCCCTTATTCAATTCATACGCTGCCCATCTCACCATTCAATCGTGCCCAAAAGTTCTGTTGCTAAGTGAGACATTTGTTAAGTGGGGTTTGTCCCATTTTTACCACTTTCCTTCTCACAGTGGTTCAGTGAATCCCCGCAGTTGTTAAATTAGTCACACGGTTGTTAAGTGAATCTGGCTTCCTGATTGATTTTGCTTGTCATAAGGTCACAAAAGAGGATCACGTGACTGCAACCGTCATAAGTATGAGGCAGTTGCCATCTTGTTCACAAGGTGGCGGGGATTCTGCAACGGTCTTAAGTTTGAAAAACAGTCCCCCCCCATTTTTTCCCCCACCCCCTCTGAAGAGTCACCCCCCCCCCAGTAGCCTATATAGCCCCCATCTTACCCCCCCCCCCCCCCAGAGTTACAGTCACCCCAGTAAGCATAGCACCACCAGGCAATTTTACCATCTTTTTTGCAGCTCTTGTTAAGTAAAACCAGGCGTTGTTAAGTGAACACAGTGGCCTTTAAGCATATCCATTGCCCACAATGGGTCTTTTTTTTTTTTGCTAAAAACCGGTTCTTGGCAAAACAAATAATAATTGTAAATTGTGGTCCCCCCCCCATATGAGCACCCCCCCCCCCCCAGAAATGCAGGCTGTGTGTCCAAAATGCGATCATGTGATCACAAAGGGGAGGTGGCCATTGGAATTTTGAATCCATATTGGAAGGAATCCAGGGAGGTCCGTCCCCCCCCCGCTAATTGAACAGTCCCCCCCCCCCCCCCCCCCCCCGCATTCCCCCCCCCCCCAGACCTCACTTATATTATGAGGAAAAAGTAGCATGGCTGTGTGGGAACCCCCCCCCTATCACTAAAACATCCCCCCCCCCCCCCCCCACTGGTATTGGCACAATGACCCGGACACCAAGTGTGGGTTGGGGAAAGAGAAAGACACAACCCCCCAAAAAGAGGTGTCATCTCAAAGGAGGAGCCCCCCAACAACACAACCCCCCTTGGAGCTCCAGGATCCAGTCCCCCCCCCTGGACCCCCCTGGACTAAACCCCCAAAGAGATGGTGATAGGGAAGAGTATGTCCCCCCCCCCCCCCCCCCCTGATTGATCCCCCCCCCACCCCCCCCCCCCCCCAGCCCGGAATGGGAGCCCCCCAGAAAGAGAAAGTGTGCCGTTTGGTGAGGAAATTTTATTATTAGACAAGAGACTACCCCCCCCCCCAAAGCCCCCCCCCCCCCCCCAGAAGAAAGTAAGTGGCCCCCCCCCCCCCCCCCCCCCAAGTAGAGAAGGTAACAAGGGGATCAGCCCCCCCCCCCCCCTCACTAACCCCCCCCCCCCCCCCCCCCCCCCCCCCCCCCATAGGAACCCCCAAGTGACCATGCAATATTGGAATTCAACATTATGCAAACCAAGTAGTAGAACAAAGTCCCCCTAGAGTCTTGGACCCCCCCCCCCTAATTTCAATAAACCCCCCTTGGGAAAAAAATTCCATGGATGAGAATCCTCAAGGGGAAAACAACTCCCCCCCCCCCCCCCCCCCCCCCCCCAAAAGCCCAGTCCCACAATACCAATGAAGAAGAAAAATAACAGCTCCCCCCCCAACCAGCATGGCTGCATAAAGAACCCCCCTGACAAACCCCCCCCCAAAAAAGGTAAGTATAAAAAGTGGAAGGAGGGGGACCCAACCAGAATATCAGCCCAGCCCCCCCCCCCCCAAGTGAGGAAAGCCCCCCCCACAATGAAGAAAGGCTTGCCACAAAAGTAAAAATTAAAAAAAAAAGCCCCTTCCAACATGTTAAAAACAAGAAAAAAGTTAAGGAAACAATTGGTCCATTGCTAGGAGAAAGTGGCAAAAAGGTGACAAGCAACAGGGAGAAAGCAGAAATATTTAACCCATGTTTTGCATCCCCCTTTACACAAAGGGATAAAACAGTCCAACCTATCAAAAGCAGCACCACAAAAAATCAGATTAGGAACACCCCCCCCCCCCCCCCCCCCCCCCCCCCCCCCCCCCCCCCCCCCCCCCAAATCACCAGGACAAGATGGATTACACCCCAGGGTTCTGAAGGAACTAGCAGACAAGATATCAGAACCACCCCCCCCCTTTCCCCCCCCCAACACCCCCCCTACCCCCCCCCCCCCCCCCCCCCCCCCCCCCCATCTTCCCCCCCCCCCCCCCCCCCCCCCCCCTACAGACCCCCCAGCCCCCCCCAATACCCCCCCCCCCCCCCCCCCCCCAAGCAATGAATTTGCGAACCCTAGAAGCCCCCAAAGTAATAGCCAAAAGCCAACATGGATTTGTCAAAAACAGATCATGCCAGACTAATCTTATTGCATTCTTTGATAATGTGACAAAATTAGTGGACCAGAAGAATGCCGTTGATATAGTTTACCCCTTCCCCCTTTTGATAAGGTAGACCATAACCTACCCCTAGATAAAGTAGAAGAATGTGGGTTAGACAGCATCACCACCAGATGGATTCCCCCAACCCACCAGCCCCCCCTCAATGGAACTGCATCTGCCCCCCCCCCCCAGTGGAGTACCCCCCCCCCCCCCCCCCCCCCTCCCCCCCAACATCTTCATCAATGATTTGGATGAGGGAATAAATGGGGAACTCATCAAATTTGCAGATGACACCAAGCCAGGAATAGCCAACACCCAGAAGACAGGCTTAAGATACAGAAGGATCTTGACAAACCCCCCATTAGGCACTATCCCCCCCCCCCAATGGTGAAAAGAGTAAGGTTCTACCCCCCCCAACCCCCCCCCCCCCCACAGGTACAGTATAGGTGGTACCCCCCCAATAGTAGTAACCCCCCCCCCCCCCCCCCTAGTGGACAACCCCCCCCCCCAGCCCCAGCAGCCCCCCAAAAAAGCCAACACAGTCCCCCCCCATCAACCCCCCCCCCCCCCAAGAGCACCCCCCCCCCCCCACCCCTTGGTAAGGCCCACCCCCCCCCCCCCCCCCCCCCAGTTCCCCCCCCACGATGTAAAAAAGATGTGGAGACTCTAGAAAGAGTGCAGAGAAGAGCCCCCCCCCCCCCCCCCCCCTAAAACATATGAAGAACGGTTGCAGGAACCCCCCCCCCCTTAAGAGAAAGAAGGACCCCCCCATGATAGCAGTGTTCCAATATCTCAGAGGTTGCCACAAAGAAGAGGGAGTCAAACTATTCCCAAGGCCTCTGAGGGTAGAACCCCCCCAATGGGTGGAAACTAATCAAGGAGAGAAGCCTTAGAACTGAGGGGAAATTTCCTGACAGTTAGAACAATTAATCAGTGGAACCCCCCCCCTCCAGAAGTTGTGAATGCCCCAACACCCCCCCCCCCATAGCCATTTGTCTGAAATGGTATAGGGTTTCCTGCCCCCCAGGGGGTTGGACCCCCCCCCCCCCCCCCCCCCCCCCCCAACTCCCCTATTGTATTGTATTGTATTGTATTGTATTGTATTGTATTGTATTGTATTGTATTGTATTGTATTGTATGTTAGTGTGTTTATCCCCCCCCATGGATAGAACCCAAATATTTACCATTTTTTAAACTGAATGGATTAGTTTTTCTTCTGCTACTTTTTATTTCTTTTTATATACCCCCCCCCCCCCCCCCCCCCCCCCCCCCCCATGCCCCCCCCCCCCCCCCCCCCCCCCCCCCCCCCCCCCCCCCCCCCTCTGTAAGTTTGGATTATAGAGACCCCCCCCCCCCCCCCCCCCCCCTGTAACCCCCCCCCCCCCCCCCCCCCCCCCCCCAGGAAAGGAATTAACACTGCCCCCCCCCCCCTGGAGGCCTCCCCCCCCTCCCCCCCCCCCCCCCCCCCCCCTCTCCCCCCCCCCCCCCCCCCATGGGTTGTTTATACAGGTGCTCTTTGGGAGCCTTTCCCCCCCCCCCCCCCCCCCCCCCCCCCCCCCCCCCCCCCCCCCCCCCCCCCCCCCCCTGAAAGATTATAAATGAACCCAAATCCCCCAAAAAGCTCCCCCCCCCCCCCCCCCCCCCCCAATGGCACCCCAACAAAAAAGAAACCCCCCCCCCCCCCCCCCCAAAAGATCCGTAACAGAAAAAATTGAGAAGAGATTGGAGAATATAGAACACAGCACATTAAAATTTGATGGAAAAATTGAGGATGTTTATCAAATGGAAAAAGTGGAGGACCCCCCCCTAAAAATTGAAGGGAAAAATAATCAAAGAAACCCCCCCTGTTGATATTGATAGTAAACCCCCCCAGGAAATGAAAAGAGCGAAATGGAAAGGGGAGATAGATGGACCCCCCCTCCCCCCCCCTTCCCCCCAGAAGAAGAAAAGACCCCCCCCCCCCCCCCCCCCCCCAGAAGCACGAGTCATAACTAAAGATAAGCCCCCCCCCCAAATGGAGGGTTTTGAGTTTACATAAGAAATGAAATGAATCCCCCCCCCCCCCCTATATAAGACCCCCCCCCCCCCCCCCCAATGCCCCCCCCCCCCCAAATGGCAAAAGACATAAGACCCCCCCCCCCACCCCCCCCCCCCCCCCCCCCCCCCCCCCCCCCCCCCCCCCCCCCCCCCCCCCCCCCCCCCCCCCCCCCCCCCCCCCCCCCCCCCCCCCCCCCCCCCCCCCCCCCCCCCCCCCCCCCCCCCCCCCCCCCCCCCCCCCCCCCCCCCCCCCCCCCCCCCCTATATAAATTGCAAATGGAGACCCCCCCCCAGTTTAGAAATTAAACATAATCAATTTTTCCCCCCCCCCCCCCCCCCCCCCCCCAATTTTATTGTAGGATGTTGGGAGGAGTTAATGGAATGCCCCCCCCCCCTGCCCCCCCCCCCCCCCCATATAAAAAGGATGTATAAACAATTACCCCAAATGAAGGCCCCCCCCCCCAATGTATATAACCCCTGCATACCCCCCCCCCCCCCCCCCGATATGAATTATTATAGGTGATGACCCCCCCCCCCCCCCATGGAAGTTTTTGTAACCAACCCCCCCCCACCCCCTACCCCCCCCCCCCCCCCCCCCCCCCCCCCCTGTTTGTGTTCCCCCCCCCCCCCCCCCTTCCACCCCCCCCCCCCATCTCTACTACCCCCCCCCCTCGACCCCCAACCACCGTTCAAAATTTCCCCCCCCCTGTTAAGTGAATTTTGCCCCCCCCCCCCCCCCCCCACATTCCCCCCCCCCCCAATGCCCCCCCCCCTAACCCCCCCCCCCCCCCAGCTTCCCCCCCCCCCCCCCCCCCCCCCGCAAAAGGGGATTACCCCCCCCCCCCCACCCCAAGTTTGACCACCCCCCCCCCCCCCCCCCCCCCCATAAGTGTGAAAAACAGTCCCCCCCCCCCCCGTTGTAACCCCCCCCCCCCCCCCCCCCCCCCCCTATCCCCCCCCCCCCCATTTCCCCCCAGGACCCAGCCCCCCCCCCCCCCCCCCCCCCCCCCACCCCAGATTAAGGCCACCCCCCCCCCCCCCCCCCCCCACCCCCCCCCCCCCCCCCCCCCCCCATGCCCCCCACAGACATCCCCCACCCCCCCCCCCCCCCCCCAGCCATCCCCCCCCCCCGGACCCCCCCCCCCCTGAACCAGCCCCCCCCCCCCCCCGTGGGACCCAGCCCCCCCCCCCCCCCCCCCCCCCCCCCCCCCCCCCACAAAACCCCCCCCCCCCCCCACCCCCCCCCCCCCCCCCCCCCCCCCCCCCCCCCCCCCCCCCCCCCCCCCCCCCCCCCCCCCCCCCAATACCCCCCCAGTTACATCCCCCCCTAAAACCCCCCCCCCCCCCCCCCCCCCAGCAGAATCCCCGGACCCCCCCCCCCCCCCCCCCCCCCCCCCCCCCCCCCCCCCCCCCCCCCCCCCCCCCCCCCCCCCCAACACCCCCAGACCCCCCCCCCCAGATGGAACAAACAATGATTGCAGGTGTTAAAGGTGTCCAGCTCCCCCAAGATCCCCCCCCCCCATAAATAGGAACAAAAGATGGGAGAGAATTTTGTTGAAGTTTCCCCCCCCCCAAAAAGCCACAACCCCCCCCCCCCCCCCCCAACAATTCCCCCCACCCCCCCCCCCCAACACCCCCCCCCCCCCCCCCACCATTACAACCCCCCCCCATCCCCCCCCCCCCCCAAATGGTTCCCCCTGAGTCCCCCCCCCCACCCCCCCCCCCCCCCAAAGTCCCCCCCCCCACCCCCAGGTTACCAACCCCCCCAGTGATTCCCCCCCCCCCCCAAGAAATGTCCCCCCCCCCCCCCCCCCCCACCCCCCCCCCCCCCCACCCCCCCCCCCCCCCCCCCCCCCCCCCCCCCCCCCCCCCCCCCCCCCCCCCCCCCCCCCCCCCCCCCCCCCCCCCCCCCCCCCCCCACCCCCCCCCCCCCCCCCCAACCCCCCCCCCCAACATGGAAGCCCCCCCCACTTAACAACCCCCCCCCCCCAAACCCCCCCCCCCCCCCAAAAATGGAGCCCCCCCCACCCCCCCCCCCCCCCCCCCCCCCCCCCCCCCCCTACCCCCATTGCCCCCCCCCCAAATATAGGAATATTCCCAAATGTTCCCCCCAACCCCCCCCCCCCCATGAGATTTAGGTTCCAGCAGCCCCCCCCCCCAGCCCCCCCCCCCCCCACCCCCCCCCCCCCCCCCAGCTAGTCCCCCCCCCCCCCCCCCCCCCCCCCCCCCCCCCCCCCAACCCCCCCCCCCCCCCCCCCCCCCCCCCCCCCCCCCCCCCCCAAACCCCCAACCCCCCCCCCCCCCCCCCCCCCCCCCCCCCCCCCCCCCCCCCCCCCCCCCCCTGGGAGTTGAAGCCCCCCAAGTCCCCCCCCCAAATTCCCCCCCCCCCCCCCCCCCCCCCCCCCCCCCCCACCCCCCCATGACATTTTCCCCCCCCCCCTTTTGCCCCAGTGCCCCCCCCCCCCCCTTTTCTGAAAGTTAAAACCCCCCCCCCCCCCCCCCCCCAAAGAAACCCCCCCCCCCCCCCCCCCCCATATTCCCCCCCCCCCCCCCCCCCCCCTGAGGGATACCCCCCCCCCCCCCCCCCCCCCCAGGTGTGGTAGAGATGCCCCCCCACCCCTGGGGGATCCCCCCCAAATCAAAATAAACTTAACCCCCCCCCCCACAGTGAGCCCCAGCCCCCCCCCCCCCCAATGCAGTCATAGGATGTATCAATAGAAGGATAAGATATTGAGAACCCCCCCCCCCCCCCCCCCCCCCCCCCCCCACACCCCCCCCCCCCCCCCCCCCCAGTTTTGGACACCCCCCCCCCCCCC
>JAKRSI010000211.1:1327500-1367500 GCA_029890345.1 Natrix helvetica helvetica | reverse complement strand
CCCCCCCCCCAAGCCCCCCCCCCCCCCCCCCCCCCCCCCCCCCCCCCCCCCCCCCCCCCCCAGGAAATTAATAAAAGGGGTTTTTTGTCAGGATCAGGAGTCTGCCCGTGGTTTGGAGAAGCCCCCCCCCCAGAACCCCCCCCCCCCCACCCCCCCCCCCCCCCCCCCCCCCCCCCCCCCTAGGTTAGTGACAATCCCCCCATGATGTTTGGAAATTGAGGAAGGCCCCCCCCCCCCCCCCCCCCCCCCCCAACCCCCCCCCAGCCCCCCACCCTTGAAGAACCCCCCCCCCCCCCCCCCCCCAACCCCCCGTATGGGGGCCCCCCCCAATATTGACCCCCCCCACCCCCCCCAATCCCCCCCCAACCCCCCAAGCCCCCCCCCCCCATTGATGGGGACTTTCCCCCACCCCCCCCCCCCCCCCCCCCCCCCCCCCCCCCCCCCCCCCCCCCCCCCCCCCCCCCCCCCCCCCCCCCCCCCCCGAGGAAGGGCCCCTGATACTTGAGAAACCCCCCCCCCCCCCCCCAGAAGCATCTAAAGGTAGAGGAGCAATCAAAAAAGTCAACATGCCCCCCCCATATCTTTCCCCCCCCCCCCCAATCAACAAATCCCCCCCCCCCCCCCCCCCCCCCCCCCCCCCCCAAATGAAAAAAAAAAAAGGGAGGGGAAAAAAAAGAATTTCCCCCCCAAGAGTGCCCCCCCCCCCCCCCCCCCCCCCCCCCCCCCCCAAATTGCACCCCCAAAGTGTCCCCCCCCCCCCCCCCCCCCCCCCTCCCCCCCCCATGAATATCCCCCCCCCCCTTCCATGACCCCCCCCCCCCCCCCCCCCCCCCCCCCCCCAAGTACCCCCCCCCCCCCCCCAACCACAATTGAACCCAAATTTTCTGTAGCCCCCCGGAAGGCAATCCCCACCCCCCCCCCACCCCCCCCCAGAGGCCCCCCCCCCCCCCCCCCCCCCCCAATCCCACTTCCCCCCCCCCCCCCCCAGAAGGTCACCCCCCCCCCCCCCCCCCCCCCCCCCCCCCACCCCCCCCCCCCCCCCCCCCCCCCCCCCCCCCCCCCCAGGAATGCCCCCAGTCCCCCCCCCCCCCCCCCCCCCCCCCCCCCCCCCCCCCCCCCCCCCCCCCCCCCCCCCCCCCCCCCAACTCACCCCCCCCAACCCCCCCCCCCCCCCCCCCCCCCATTTGGGGCCCCCCCCCCCCCCCCCCTATTCCAGATGCCCCCTTTTACCCCCCCCCCCCCCCCCCCCCAAATTCCCCCCCCCCCCCCCCCCCCCCCCCCCCCCCCCAAAAGCCCCCCCCCCCCCACCCCCAATGTAAGGCACACCCCCCATTGATGCCCCCCCCCCCCAAAACCCCCCCTCCCCCCAAAGCCCCCCCCCAACCCCCCCCCATCAGTTCCCCCCCCCCCCCCCCCCCCCCCCCCCCCCCCCCCCCCCCCCCCCCCCCCCCCCCCCCCCATCCCCCCCCCCCCCCCCCCCCCCCCCCCCCCCCCCCCCCCCCCCCCCCCCCCCCCCCCCCCCCCCCCCCCCCCCCCCCCCCCCCCAGTTGAGTCCCCCCCCCCCCCCCCCCCCTTCCCCCCCCCCCCCCCCCCCCCCCCCCCCCCCCCCCCCCTTCCCCCCCCCCTTCCTTCCCCCCCCCCCCCCCCCTTCCTTCCCCCCCCCCCCCCCCCCCCCCCCCCCCCCCCCCCCCCCCCCCCCCCCCCCCCCCCCATCCATCAGTAAATATTATCACCCCCCCCCCCCCCCCTAATTAGGTAATTAAATGTCCCCAAGAAACCCCCCCCCCCCCCCCCCCCCCCCACAGTCCCCCCCCCCCCCCCCCCCCCCCCCCCCCCCCCATCCCCCCCCCCCCCCCCCCCCCATGTAATATCCCCCCCAAACCCCCCCCACCCCCCCCCCCCCCCCCAAATATTATCCTAAAAAATAATTGAATCATTTATTTTTTCCCCCCCCCACCCCCCCCAAATCCCCCCCCCCCCCCCCCAAGTAGATGCTGGACCCCCCCCCCCCCCCCCCCCTGAACCAAGATAAACCCCCCCCCCCCCACAAAAAGCAAAAAATTGATCCCCCCCCCCCCCCCCCCCCCCCCCCCCCCCAGTCAAAGATAAAGTAATCAGTATCCCCCCCCCAGCCCCCCTGTCCAGCAAACCCCCCCCCCCCCTCCCCCCCACCCCCCCCCCCTAGTGAAAGAAAATGTCAAAATATTTGCAACACCCCCCCCCCATTTTCCCCTCCCCCCTGGTAGTCCCCCCCCCCCCCATTTGTTTAGTGACCCAAAGTTACAACAGCCCCCCCCCCAAAAACCCCCCCCCCCCCCCCCCCCCCCTGTGGCAACCCCCCCCCCACCCCCCCCCCCCCCCCCCCCCCCCCAACCCCCCCATTTATGACCAAAATCCTAGGGTCCCCCCCCCCCCCCCCGACCTTCCCCAAACCCCCCCCACCCTATGTGACCCCCCCCCTGCAACCCAACCCCCCCAACCCCCCCAACCCCCCCCCCCCCCCCCCCCCCATTTAACAACCCCCCCCAGGAAGCAACAGAAATTTTGGGCCCAATTGTGGTCCCCCCCCCCCCCCCCCAATGTTCCCCTAAATTTTTTTTCAGTGTGTGCCCCCCCCCCCCCCCCCCCCCCCCATGCCTGAGCACCCCCCCCCCCCCCCATAATTGCCATCAGAGCAGATGTTGGGGAGGGGGGCAAGGAGGAAAAGGGTCCCCCACCCCCCCAGACCCCCCCCCCCAAGGAGGGGGGGAGGGAAAGGAAAGGAAATGGGAAAGAAGAAAAGGATGAAAAAGGGAGAAAAAGGGAAGGGAAAAGAAAAAAAGAAGGGAAAAGGAAATAAGGAAAGGAAAGGAGAAAGGAAAGGAAAAGAGAAAGGAATGGAAAAGAGAAAGAAGAAAGGAAAGGAAAAGAGAAAGGAAAGAGAAAAGGAAAGGAAATGGGAAAGGAAAGGATGAAAAAGGGAGAGAAAGGGACCCCCCCCCCCCAAAAGAAGGGAAAAGGAAATAAGGAAAGGAAAGGAGAAAGGAAAGGAAAAGAGAAAGGAAAGGAAAAGAGAAAGAAGAAAGGAAAGGAAAAGAGAAAGGAAAGAGAACCCCCCCCCCCCCCCCCCCCCCCCCCCCCCCCCCCCCCCCCCCCCCCCCCCCCCCCCCCCCCCCCCCCCCCCCCCCCCCCCCCCCCCCCCCCCCCCCCCCCCCCCCCCCCCCCCCCCCCCCCCCCCCCCCCCCCCCCCCCCCCCCCCCCCCCCCCCCCCCCCCCCCCCCCCCCCCCCCCCCCCCCCCCCCCCCCCCCCCCCCCCCCCCCCCCCCCCCCCCCCCCCCCCCCCCCCCCCCCCCCCCCCCCCCCCCCCCCCCCCCCCCCCCCCCCCCCCCCCCCCCCCCCCCCCCCCCCCCCCCCAAAAAAGAAACCCCCCCCCCCCAAAGATAGAAGAAGGACAGAAAGGGAAAGGAAAGAGTGGAATGGATTGGTACCCCCCAACAAATCCCCCCCCCCCCCCCCCCCCCCCCCCCCCCCCCCCCCACCCCCCCCCAATTCCATGCCCCCCCCCCCCCCCCCCCCAAAGCCCCCCCCCCCCCCCCCCCGAGCCCCCCCCCCCCCCCCAATGCCCCCCCCCCCCACCCCTCCCCCCCCCCCCCCCCCAGACACCCCCATCTCCCCCCCCTGGACCCCCCCGGTGAGAGAGAAACCTGAGGTTGCCGGCCCTTAATAAAGGAATCCCCCCCCCCAAACCCCCCCCCCCCCCCAACCCCCCAGAACCCCCCGCCCCCCCCCAAGTGTGGTCTTACCCCCCCCCCCCCCCCCACACCCCCCCTTACCCCCCCCCCATGCCCCCCCCCCCCCCCCCTGGACCATCCCACATCCCCCCCCCCCCCCATTATGGATGCCACCCTGGACCCCCCCCCCCCCCCATAAAGCAGTGTTGTCATTCATATCCCAACCCCCCCCCCCCCCCAAGAGGACCCCCCCCCCCCCCCCCACCCCCCCCAAATACAGGTGGCCCCCCTTACCCCCCACTCCCCCCCCCCCCCCCCCCAATGGCCCCCCCCCCCCCCCCCCCCCCCAGTCCTCGTACCCCCCAGCATCCCCCCCCCCCCCCCCCCCCCAACCAGCCCCCCCCCCCATCCCCCCCATGTGCCCCATTTCCCCCCCCCCCCCCCCCCCCCCCCCCCCCCCCACAAGCCCCAACCCCCCCCCCCCCCCCCCCCCCCTTAACGGGCATGTGATTCACTTAAAAACCATGGCAAAAAAGATCATAAAATCAATCATGACCAACTGCCCTTAGCCATGGAAATTCCCCCCTCAATTGTAGCCATAAGTCCCCCCCTACCTGTACCCTTAAAGGAAGTCCCCCTTTTATTCCCCCCCCCCCTCCCCCCCCCCCCCCCCCCCCCCCTAATTCCCCCCCCCCCCCCCCCCCCAGTTAATTCAAAATATAGATTTTATGGATTCCCCCCACCCCCCCCATTTACCCCCCCCCCCCCTGCTTCCCCCCCCCCCCCCCACCCCCCCCCCCCAAAGTAATCATTCAGCAGCCCCCAGATTACACCCCCCCCCAGATAGTCCTCAATTTATGACCCGCCAAAGTTACCCTCCCCCCCCCCCCTGGTTTCAAAGTTACAACACCCAGCCCCCATGGTCACAGGATCACATGATTTGGGTTGTTAGCAATCAGTCCCCCATTTATGGCCCCCCCACATGACCCCCATTTATGGCCCCCCCCCCTCCCAGAAACCCCCCCCCCCCAATTTCTAGGGGAAAAAAAACCCCCCCATACCCCCCCCCCCACTTAATGATCCCATTCGTGCTGCCATGACCCCCCCCCACAACCCCCCCCCCCCCCCCCCCCCTACCCCCCCACTATCCCTTTCTTACCCCCACACCCACCACACACACACACACACACACACCCCCCCCCCCACCCCAGTGGAGAGATTAACCCCCCCCACAATCCCCCCCCCCCCCCCCCCCCCCCCCCCCCCCAATCCCCCCCCCCAAAGCCCCCCCACCCAAAACTTTGCCAAGGGTCACCCACAACGATGCCCCCCCCCCCCCCCCCCCCCCCCCCCCAAAGTGAAGCCCCCCCCCTGCCCAGACCCCAAATGGTTGGAGTTCCCCCCCCCCCCCCCCCCCCCCCCCCCCTGGGACAATTGGAATTTTACCTCTCAAAAATGGAATGTAGGTTGGCGCTCATTGGCCTAATCACAATCATTATTGTTGTTGTTGTTATTATTATTTACACACAATCGACCAGGCAGGTTTGACTGGATTTGCTTCTTTGGAGTAAGGGATCCTTCCCAAGGATCTACCACGGCTACAGATAATGTAATGGATGGCACTGGTAGTTCCAACCCCCCCCCCCCCTTGATTAGCTATGGAAATTCCCCCCCATAAATTGAGGACTACCTGTACCCCCCCCCAATCCCCACTCCCCCCTAGCACTGATAATATAACCTAGTCCCCATGAAACGTTTGCCAGAACACACCCCCCCCCCCCCCCCCCCCCCCCCCCCCCCCCCCCCCCCCCCCCCTAGCCCCCCCCTGCTATCTAGTTGAGAAACATCTGCAAGAAAACAGCCAAGCCAGAGACCACCAAGGAGCCCCCCCCCTCCTCCCCAAACCCCCCCCCCTTCCCCCCCCAATTTTGTTCCCCCCCCCCCCCAAGAAATAGCTGTAAGAAAACTACCCCCCCCCCCCCCACCAAGGAACCCCACCAACCTAGAGCCCACCCCCCCTCCTGCTAGAAGCACCCCCCCAGCCAATAATAGTGTACCCCCCCCCCCCCCACCCCCCCCCCACCCCCCCCCCCCAAGAGGTACAGCCCCTCAATGAAAAGCCAGAAATAGTTGGACATCACACAGTAGTGGAAGAAGACCATCACTGCCTTGCATTCCACCCCCCCCCCCCCAATGTATTAGCCCCCCCCCGATGAATAACCCCCATCCCCCCCCCAGAGTTCTCCCCCCTTGGGAACTTTAAGACCCTCCCCCCCCCTATGGCTATCACCTGTTGCTTATATGTACACTGGGAGATTCTGCACCAGAGGCAATTCCTTGTGTGTGTCCAATTGGCCAATAAAGTATCCCCCTTCCTTCCCCCCCCCCATCCCCCCCATCCCCCCCCCCCCCCATCCCCCCCCTCCTATCTATCCCCCCCCCCCCCCCCCCCCCCCCCCCCCCCCCCCCCCCCCCCCCCCCCCATCCATCCATCCCCCCCCCCCCATCCCCCATCCATCCATCCATCCCCCCCACCCATCCCATCCCCTTTCCCCCATCCCCCCCCCTCTGTCCCCCCCCCCCCCCCCCCCCCCACCCCCCACCCACCCCCCTCCTCGATTCCCCCTATCCCCCTATCCCCTATCTATCCCCCTATCCCATCCCCCCCCTATCCCCCCCCCCCTATCCCCCTATCCCCCCTATCTATCATCCTACCTCCCCCCCCCCCCCCCCCATTCTATCCCCCCCCCCCTATCCCCCCCCCCCCCCCCTATCTATCCCCCCCCCCCCCCCCCCCCCCCCAGTAATCTATCCATCCCCCCCCCCCCTCCCCCTATTGTTATCTATCCATCCCCCCCCCCCCCCCTATCTGTCTGTCCCTATCCCCCTATCCCCCTATCCCCCCCCCCCCCTATCCCCCCCATCCCCCAATCCCCCCCATCCCCCCCATCCATCCATCCATCCCCCCCCATCCCTGTCCCCCCCCCCAATCCCCCCCCCCCCCCCATCCCCCCCCCCCCCCCCCCCCCCCCCCTATCCCCCCCCCCCCCCCCCCCCCCCCCCCCCTATCTATCCCCTATCCCCCCCCATCCATCCCCCCCATCCCCCCCCCCCCCCCCCCCCATCCCCCCTATTTATCCATCCCCATCCCAATCAATCCCCCCCCAATCAATCCCCCCCCCCCCCCCCCCCCCCCTCCCCCCCATCCATCCATCAGTTCATCCCCATCCCCCCCCCCCCCGTGGAACAATGAAGTGTACAATAGGCCAGAACAGACAGTTGCAGTTGATTGATTGGAATGTGTGCCCCCCCCCATGAGGCAATCCCCTCTATGATTGGCCCCCCCCCCCCCCCTTTTTCCCCCCCCCCCCTTCTGTGTGTTCTGTATGTTGTAAATTTTACCCCCCCCCTATGTACCCCCTTGACTCTCCCCCCCCCCAATATAAATGTTAAAGACATGTATTTATATTTTTTAAAAAAAAACAAGTTTGTGTCAGTATTTCCCCCCCCCGTTTGGACAGCCCCCACCAAATTCCCCCACCCCATAGCTCTGACAGGGGACCCCCCCCCCCCACCCCCCCCCCCCCCCCCCCAACATGGCCCCCCCAACCATCCCCCCCCCCCCCCCCACAGAGTTGGCAAAAATCAGACCTAAAATACCCCCAGACCCCCCCCCCCATGGCCCCCCCCCCCCCCCCCCCCTGTCCTCCGTAAAGGACCCCATCCCCCCCAGAAATGGCACGCAGAATGAATGAAACCCCCCCCCCATGTGAATAAAATTCCCCCCCCAATGCAGTTTCCCCCCCCCCCCCCCCCCCCCCCCCCCCCCCCCAGGGAAGAAAGATCCCACCCCAAAGCATTCCCCCCCCCCCCCCCCTATGTCCCCCCCCCCCCCCCAAAATTTCCCCTAAGCAAGACCCCCCCCCCCCCCCCCCCCCCCCCCCCCCCCCCCCCCCCCCCCCCCCCCAATGCAGTTGTTAAGTTAGTAGCCCCCCAGATGAATCCCCCCCCCTTGTCAGAAGGTCACCCCCCCCCCCCCCAGGACCCCCCCTATCCCCCCCCCCCCCCAATTGCCAAACCCCCCCCCCCCCCCATATGTTAACCATGCCCCCTGCAGTGGTCCCCCCCCCCCCGGCCCCCCCACCCCCCCCCCCAGTGCCATTGTAACCCCCCCCCCCCCCCCCCCCCCCCCCCTATCCCTTCAATAGCCCCCCCCCCCCCCCCCCCCCCCCCCATAGATTGTCCCATTTATTTATGACAATCCCCCCCCAAACCCCCCCCCCCCCCCCCCCCATACCATCTCCCTCCCCCCCCCTACAACAATGTGAAGTGTTTTGGGGTCAGAGAGAGAGTCAACCAGCCCCCCCCCCCCCCCCCCCCCCACCCCCCCCCCCCCCAAAGTCCACCCCCCCCCCAAGACTATAATTCACCAACTCCCCCCCCCCCCCAGCTGGACTTCCCCCCCCCCCCCCCCCCCCCCTCACCCCCTCCCCCCCCCCCCCCCAAAGTTACCCAGCCCCACCCTAAAACAAAACTAGAACTCACCCCCCCCCCCCCCCCCAAATACCCCTAGTTTTCATATCTAAGGTGGAACCCCCCCCCCTATCCCCCTGGTAATTGGCCCAAAGTCACCCAGCCCCCCCCCACCCCTAGAACCACCCCCCCCCAAAGTCCCACAGGCCCCATGGCCCCCCCCCCCCCCCCCCACCCCCTCCCCCCCCCAATACCCCAGCCCCCCCCATATCCCCCCCCCTAGAATTCCCCCCCCCCCCCCCAAAGTCCCCAGCCCCCCACCCCCCCAGCACTAGAACCACCCCCACCCCCCCCCCCCCCCCCCCCCCCACCCCCCCCAAACTAGCCCCCACAACATGCCCCCCCCCCCCCCCAGTCAAAACAACCCCCCCCCAACCCACCCCCCCCACAAGATCACCATGGCCCCCCCCCCCCCCCCCCCCCCCCAACCAAAGCCCCAGACAGGTAGTAGTAAGCCTGTGAATCAAAGAGCAAAGTTAGAGTTACCCCCCCCCCCCCCCCCCCAAATCACTTGGTTTCTGCTTTCTTTGCGCAAGAGTCCAAATTCACTCCTTTCACCCCCCCCCCAACCCCCCCTCAACCCCCCCCCCAGCAGCCCCCCCCTATCCCCCCCCCCCCCCCCCCCATGTTCTACCAAGACCCCAACCCCCCCCCCCCCCCCCCCCCCCCCCCCCCCCTTAATGACAGCAATAACTTAAGGACCCCCCCCCTGGACCAATATGTGGCTGTAAGTCAAGGACCCCCCCCCCCTGATCCCCAGTCCCAAATGGAGCAGCTTTTACAAACCACTCCATTATGATGAAAGATTCCAGTCCCCCCCCCCCCCCGACCCCCGACCCCAACCCCCCCAACCTAAGCGAGACAGTTGTTAACCCCCCCATCTCCCCACCCCCCTTGCCACAGTTAGGAAGTGAATCCGTGCAGTGGTTAAGTTAGTCACAGGATTGTGAAGTGTGAATCCAGCCCTCTCCATTGACCCCCCCCCAGAAGGTTGCCCCCACCCCCACCCCCCCCCCCCCCCCCCCCCCCCCCCCCACCCCCCCCCCAACAGTTCATTTAGTGACCAACCCCCCCAAGGGCACCCCCCCCCCATAATTGTTTTTCACATTCAAGACCCCCCCCAGCCCCCCCCCCCCCCACCCCCCCCCCCCCCCCAACCCCCATGGGTTGCTGCGGGAGTTGCCCCCCCCCCATGCGCCCCACTTTGCCATGCCAGTTGCCCAAATCCCATGCCAGAACCCCAAAAACCAGCAGGGACCCCCCCCCCCCCCCCCCCCATGGCCAGCCCCCCCCCCCCCCCCAGCCCCAGTCCCCCCACCCCCCCCCCCCCCAAACCCCCCCCCCCCCCCTGCCCCCCCCCCCCCCCCCCCCCAGTGTCCCCCCCCCGCCCCCCCCCCCCTTCCCCCCCCCCCCCCCCCCCCCCCCCCCACCCCCCAACCCCCCCCCAGCCCCCCCCATATCAACTACAGCAGGAAAGCTTGTAAAATGTGGTCAAACCCCCACTTAGCAAATGTCTCCCTTAACCCCCCCCCCCCCCCCCCAATTGTGATCGTAAATCAAGGACTACCCCCCATCAATAGATATTAATTTGGCTTTCCAGCCCCCCCCCCCCCCCCCCCCAACCCCCCCCCCCCCCCCCCCCCACCCCCCAAAACAGACCAGTCCCCCCCCCCAGTTCAGCCAAACTGGTAGTGGTTTGGCCCCCTGTGCCCCCCCCCCCCCACCCCCCCCCCTTGCCACCCCCCCAGTTCCCCCCCCCCGCCCCATCCCCCCCCCCCCCAGAACAATTTTAATTTCACCCCCCATGCATGCCCCCCCCACCCACCCATCCCCCCCCCCTTGAAACCCCCCCCCCTACCCACCCCCATTCCCCCCATGGTGTCATTCCCAAATCCCCAGGCATCCCCCCCCCCCCCCCCCCCCCCCCGGACCAGCCTTCCCCCCAGTTCCCCCCCCCCCCCCCCCCCCCCCCCCCCCCACCCCCCCTGTTGGTTGGGGGGGAGACCCCCCCACAGAACACCCCCCCCCCTTTAGTAAAGTAGACATGAAGCCCCCCCCCCCCCCCCCCAAGCCCCCCCCCCCTACAACCCCCAGAATTCCCCCCCCCCCCCCCCCCCCCTGGGAGTTGAAGTCCCCAGTCTTAAAGATTTCAAGGGGGGGGAAAGCCTTTTGTTCATTTATAATGTTTTTTATTTTTCCCCCCCATAACATGTATGCTATTACATAGCCAACATCATATTGTATTATTAAATGTTTACATCAATTCATCTTACCATCAACTCCCAAAAACAATTATTGGCTCTCCTGCTCTCCATACACCATATTTGATGCATAGGGAGGGAGGGAGGGAGGGGGAGGAGAGAGAGAGAGAGAGAAAGTGATGGATAAGGTACAAATATGGTGTATGGAAAAAAGCCTTTCGTGGTTGTTGCTTTGATCGGTTCTCGTGGCCTACATTGCAAGGTCGTTTGCAAAGTCCCCTAGATGGGTTTGAATTCAGTGGGATCGCTTGGCCAATGCAAGAAGGGCTGGGGGGGGGGGCGGGAATATGATTCAAAGAACTCAGAATTGCAGGTCACACGACCAAAATTTGGGCAACTGAAAGGTATTCTTGACAGTTGCAACATCCCAAGTGATATAATTGCTATTGCCACTTGCAACATCCCAAGTGATATAATTGCTATTGCCACTCACCAGTGGACTTTGGACAAGCAAATTCAGTAGGGGAAGCAGGATTCGCTTAGCGATCACTGCTAAAAGTCATAAAAGTGGACACGACTCACTTAACAACCAATAATCACTTAGCAAAAGGTGCTCTACTCTGAATTGTAGCCATATGATAAGAAGGACTATGCAAAACATGCCAAGTAATAGTTTGAGAAACAAATAGTTTGGTCTAGTTTGGTTTAATGATTAAAGTACCAGGCTAAAAACCAGGAGATGGTAAGTTCTAGTCCCGCTTTAGGCATGAAAGCCAGCTGGGTGACTTTGGGTCAATCACCAGGAGACAGTGAGTTCTAGTCTCACGTTATGCATGAAAGCCAGCTGGGTAACTTTGAGCCAATCACCAGATGGTGAGTTCCAGTCCTGCCTTTGGCATGAAAGCCATCTGCGTGACTTTGGGTCAATCACCAGGAGATGGTGAGTTCCAGTCCTGCCTTAGGCATGAAAGCCGTCTGCGTGACTTTGGGCCAATCACCAGGAGACAGTGAGTTCTAGTCCCACTTTAGGCATGAAAGCCAGCTGGGTGACTTTGGGTCAATCACCAGGAGACAGTGAGTTCTAGTCTCACGTTATGCATGAAAGCCAGCTGGGTAACTTTGAGCCAATCACCAGATGGTGAGTTCCAGTCCTGCCTTTGGCATGAAAGCCATCTGCGTGACTTTGGGTCAATCACCAGGAGATGGTGAGTTCCAGTCCTGCCTTAGGCATGAAAGCCGTCTGCGTGACTTTGGGCCAATCACCAGGAGATAGTGAGTTCTAGTCCCACTTTAGGCATGAAAGCCAGCTGGGTGACTTTGGGCCAATCACCAGGAGATGGTGAGTTCCAGTCCTGCCTTAGGCATGAAAGCCGTCTGCGCGACTTTGGGCCAATCACCAGGAGACGGTGAGTTCTAGTCTCACGTTACGCATGAAAGCCAGCTGGGACACTTTGGGCCAATCACCAGGAGACAGTGAGTTCTAGTCCCACTTTAGGCATGAAAGCCGTCTGCGTGACGTTGGGCCAATCACCAGGAGACGGTGAGTTCTAGTCCCACTTTAGGCATGAAAGCCAGCTGGGTGACTTTGGGCCAATCACCAGGAGATGGTGAATTCTAGTCCTGCATCAGGCATGAAGAATTTTTATCTGAATTTTAGATATTGCTTTCCTAATCATTTCTAATGTTCTCAAGTGGTTACTTTGGGCCAGTCCTTCTCTCTCAGGCCAATCCACCTCACAGGGTTGTTATTGAAGAGAAAATAGGGGGGGGGAGACATATTTCACACATTTACTGCCTTGAGCGCCTTACAAAGTGATACAGGCAGGATTAAAGAATCTAATAAATAAAATGAAACGCAGTACATAACATTGGGCACGGCTCACTTAACAACCACGTCCCTTAGCAGTGGAAGCTGTCCTCTCAATTTTGGTCATGAGTTGAGGACTACTCGTATCATGCCAAGTAACCATTTGAGAAGCAGACTCTCAACATTAGAAATGGTCAGGAAAGCAATAGCTAAACATAAAAATTCTTCTTGTTTTCACCTCTGCTAAATACATTTCTTACCTGGAAATTCTTCCGGAGTCTCAAACGTTTCAAGCTCTCCTACAAAAAAAGAGAAGATAGAAGTTGAAATCCACTTTAGAACAGCCAGGGATAGTCCCCGACTTATAACAGTTCATTTTGTGACCAAAGTTACAACAACACTGGGGGGAAAATAGCTTATGACCGTTTTTTCACACTTACAATCATTGCAGCCTAATTAGGTGATCAAAATTAATTGAGAATGTGATTAGGAAAATATTAGAATGTGCAGAAATGAATATATTAACACTTGCTATAAAAGAGAAAGAGCAAACTGAATATTCTATGACATGGGAGTTATTTTATGGATGGTTGGAGAAATGAGAAATAGAGATTATTAAAATAAAGAATATATGTTAAGACAGAGATGTAAACAATATGTTGATGATTACATATAATTGCTAAAGATGACCATACTCAACATAATATTATATTTTCATTAGAATATATGTTAAGAGGGAGGAATGAATGAATGATTATTAATATTTTAAGATTAGAGAATTATCACTAATGTAATGAATATTATAAACTTTGATTGTAATTGCACAGATATATTTGTACCCAGATGACACACAGTTTAATGGAAGAGGATATGTTCAAGTTTAAAAAAAATAAATTAAAAATAGTTAAGATGCTTGGCCAATGATCTTTATTTATGACGCTTGCGGTGTCTAATGTCGTGTAATTCTTTTTACGACCTTCTGATGAGCAAAATCAATGAGGAAGCCAGATTCACATAACAACAGTGTTGCTGACTTAACAACTACAGAGTTTCGCTTAACAGCTGTGGCTAGAAAGCTGTGTTAATTCACTTAACAAAATGGCTTGTTTAGCAACGGAAATTTTGGGCTCCCTTGTGGTCGTAAGTTGAGGACTACCTGTATGCCCCTTTCTCAACCTATCTAAATGGAGAGTAGATGTTAAGTCTTACCTGGCTGCGCATAAGCCATGCTGTTCACATCCCAACCTAATCAACACAGAAAAAGAAAAAGAGGTTAAAAAAACATATATATTCTTTCATTATTAATTAATTATTACATCATCCCTTTTCAATTTCTTCCCTTTTATGCAATTTTTGTACTTATTATATCTTCCTAAATTCCCCCTTTCTACAGTATTCAGGATCTTAGTTGCGTACAAGCAGAGGTACATGCATTTAGAATGGAACAGAATGGAACAGAACACAAAACAGAACAGAACAGAACAATAGAACCGGAAGGGACCTTGGAGGACTTCTATCACAATCCTCTGCTTAGGCAGGAAACCCTAAACCATTTCAGACAAATGGTTGTCCAATCTCTTCTTCAAATCTTCCAGTTATCATTATCATCTTTTAACGACCCCATAATCCTTTGAGGGGTGGAGTCTGGGCAACTGAATGGAGCTAGCGGGAGTGTTTACTGGCCGGATGCCTTCCTGTTGCCAATGCGGAGTTTTGTTCAGCAGATATATTCTCATTGTGCCCAGAGAGAGAGAAATATGTGCCTCTACTTAGGATCGAACTCACAGCCTTCTGATTGTGAGGCGAGAGCTCCACCTCCAGGCCACTGCACCACTCCATCTTCTTAAAACCTTCCAGTGCTGGAAATTTAATTAATTTAATTAATTAGAATAAAGCTGGAAGGGACCTTGATGGCTTTCTGTCTTTTATAAACGTATACAAATAATCCTCGACTTACAACCATTCGTTCAGCAAACATTCGAAATTGCAACAGGACTAAAAAAAAGTGACTTGCGACCCATCCTCATACTTATGACCATCTTAGCTTCCTTGCTGTCACAAGATCAGCATTGGGATGCTTGGCACCTGGGATGCATTTATGACATCCGGAAATCACATGATCACCTTTTGCAATCTTCCCAGCTGGCTTCTAGCAGGCAAAGTCAGTGGGGGAAGCTGGATTTGCTTAATGACCATGTGAATCACTTAACAACCATGGTGATTCACTTAGCAATTGGGCAAAAAAGGCCGTGAAATCAGGCACTAATCACTTACCACTGACTCTCTTAGCCTCAGAAGTCTTGGTACCAATTATGGTCATAAGTAGAGGACTACCAATTTTTTTGGGGGGTGGGACAGAGTGGATCAATCAATCAATCATAAATAAATAAATAAATAAATAAATACAATAAATAAGGAAAACCCTCAGGTTTAAAAGAAAGAAACATACACATACAACGCTGAGGGGTGGTCTGTTCATAACCATCATTTGTTCAATGCCATTGTAACTTTCAATGGTCAATGAATGAATGGTCATAGGTCGAGGACTACCCCCCCCTGAGCTCATTTGTTCAACCCCCCACCTATTTATTTTTCATTTTCTCTGTTCTTTCCTTTTGACTCTGTAGCCCATATCAGAATTATTCATGGTCTAAATTCCAGTTCTATTCTAATTCCAAGTAGTCCCCCCCCCCCCCCCCCCCCCCCCCCCCTGCCCCCCCCCCCCCCCCCCCCCCCCCCCCCCCCCCCAACCCCCCTTGTTATAGTTGTTAAGTGAATTCCTACCCCCCCCCTGTTAAGCAAATCCCCCCCCCCCCCCCCCCCCCCAGAAGGTCGCCCCCCCCCCCACCCCCCCCCCCCCCCCACTGCGACCCCCCCCCCCCCCCTATATGTCTTCCCCACCCCAACAGTCATTTGAACCCCCCCCCCCCCCACTTTTTTCAATGCCATTGTAAGTTTTGGTGCCCCCCAGTGGCCAGCAGAGCAGGCTATAGATTCGGACCCCCCCCCCCCCCCCCCCCCCCCCTGGAGTCCCCCCCCCTGATGAGGGCCCCCTGTGTCCCCCCCCCCCCCCCCCCCAGAGCCCCCCCCCAGTTATCAGCTCCCTTCCCCCAGACATCAGTGGGGCAGAAGAACAGCCCCCCCAGGGTGTGCCCCCCAGAGTGGCCCCCCAACTAAAGAACAGGGGTCGACCCCCACAGGTGAATGAATGGCCCCCCCCCCCCCCCCCCCCCCCGAAAGGGGAGTGGAGTTTGCAGGAGAACATTAGTTCGCTTAATTGGTTTGTGATTGTCCCCCCCTCCCCCCAAGTTTTGCAGATATCAGCCCCCCAGCTCTCCAAGCCAGAAAACCCCCCCTAGGTTAAGGAACCAGGGTCGACCCCCCCCCCCCCCAAGGTGAATGAGGAATGGCCCTTCCCCCCCCCCCCCCCCCCCCCCCCAGGGGAGTGAAGTTTTCAGGAGACCATTAGTTCATTCCTGCATTGCCCCGCCCCCCCCTCGGCCCCACCTCCCCCCCCCCCCCCCGATAGTTGTGACCCCTTGAAAGACCCCCCCCCCTTTGCTGGAGAGGAATTCACCCCCCCAAATAAAAAGGGATTTATTGGGAAGAGGACTCGGCTTCTTGCTGCTAGGGAAGCCTTGGTCAGAAAAATAACTTAGAATGGTCACTAAATGTGAAGGGCTACCCCCCCCCCCCCCCCCCCCATTCTTGTCCCCCCCCCCCCCCCCCCCCCCCCCAACACCCCCCCCCCCCCCCCACCCCCCCCCCAGATCCAGAGAATCACAATGAGCACAATTGAAAGGCTGCCCCCCCCCCTAAAAAGAGATTGAAGGAGCCCCCCCCCAGCCCCCCCCCCCCCCCCCCCCCCCCCCCCCCCCCCTGTTTTTTAGAATGAAAAGGATAATACAGGCACAAAGGTCAAGATCTGATTCCAGAAGTAATGCATTGAGGGTTGTCTATACAGAATACCCCCCCCCCCCCCCCCCCCCCCCCCCCCCCCCCCCCCCCCCCCCCCCCCCCCCCCCCCCCCCCCCCCCCCCCCCCCCCCCCCCCCCCCCCCATAGAAATAAGAATGGAATAAATATAATATAATAATAAAAATACAATACAATAATAATGGAATGGAATGGGAAGGAACAGAACAGAATAGAATATACTGACTAGAGAACAGAACATAATATAGAAACAAGAATAGAACGGAGCAAAGTAGAATAGAATAAGGAAAATAGAATAAAACAGAACAGAACAAAATAGGGTTGGAAGAGACCCCCCCCCCCCCTACTCTAACCCACCCCACATACCCCTTATGCTCCCAGAGGGGTCCCCCCCCCCCCCCCCCCCCCCCCCCCCCTCCCCCCCCCCCCCCCCCCCCCCCCCCCACCTTAAATGAATATACAGAAATTCTCAGTTGGGCAATTATGAACAGCCATAAATGACTTGTAGTGCATCCTTTTGCCACAAGATGGCAAGATCTAGATTCTTTTCAAATGTTGACCATCTCTGCAGAACCCCCCCCCCCCCCCCCCCCCCCCCCCCCCCCCCCTTCCCCCCCCCCCCCCCCCCCCCCCCCCCCCCCCAATTCCACTATTTCTTCCCCCCCCCCCAGCCCCCAATCCCCCCCCCCCCCCCCCCCCCCCCCCCCCCCCCAATACTCCCCCCCTTATAAATAAACTCACCAATGGATCCATTCTTGGAAAAGAGACCTATAAAACCTTGAAAAGTTTTGCAAAGTTCCTGCCCCCCCCCCCCCCCCATTGCAAAAAAACCCTCAGCCCCACCCAGAAAGTTTGCAAAGTCCCCCAGCCTGGAACCCCACCCCCCCCCCCCCCCACTTAGTGACCCCCCCCCCCCCCCCTGCATCTCCGTTTGGTCCTTCTTTTTATGCATCCCCCCCCCCCCCATACAGGTATTCCCCCCCCCCCCCACCCCCCCAGTGACCCCCCACAACACTGAAAAAAAGTGACCCAGTTTTTTCAAACATACAACCCCAGGATTCCCCCCCCCAAGGTGATCAAATTTCAGGCACTTGGCAATCATATTTATGGCGGTTGCAGTGTCCCCCCCCCCCCCCCCATGTGACCCCCCCCTAAAGCCCCCTTAAAAGTCTGTGCTGACCAATTGGCCCCCCCCCTTTACCCCCCCCCCCAACAAATCACCGAGATGTACCATCCCTTCCCCCCCCAAACCCCACCCCATCCCCCCTGCCGAAGAAGCCCCCCATCCCCCCCCAGGCCAGTTGCTCCCCATCTGCAGTTAAGAAAACCTTTGAAAGGCCCCCCCCCCACCCCCCCCCCATCAGGGATCTGCAGTTGGACCCTTTGCCCCCCCCCATAGCAAGCAACCCCAAGAGATGATGGCTGTTAATAGGACCCCCACCATCCTACAACATCTTGAATTTCCAAAGACCAAGGGTCCTCCCCCCCCCCCCCCCCCCAGCATTCAATACCCCCAGACCCCCCCCCCTACCCCCTAAACCCCCAGCCCCCCCCCCCCCCCCCCCCCCCCCCCAAGCCCTAGCAGACAGGAAGCAGCCCCCCCCCCCCCCCCAAAATCACATGAGGTGCATGTACCTGTTCAATTGGCACAGGAGCCCCCCCCCCCCCCCCTCTCCCACCCCCCCCCTCTATACCAATGACCCATCCCAAACCCATCCACTGTTAAAACTACTGAAGTCCCCCCCCCAGTGATTGGTCCATTCGAGGCAACCCCCCCCCCATACAGACCCCCCCAACCAGCCCCGACCCCCCCAATCCCCCCCCCACCCAAAACCCCCCCCCCCCCCCCCCCCCCCCCCCCATACTACCACCCTTGCCCCCCCCCCAACACAGCATCAGCAGTAGAGACTGTTGAACCCATATCCCCCCCCCCCCCCCCCCCCCCCCCCCCACCCCCCCCCAAAAAACGTCATCCAAAAAAAGCACCACAAAAAGATTGTTCTTTCTGCGCCAACTCCCCCCCCCCAAACTGCCCAAGGAGCTGCTGATTCCACCCCCCCCCCCCCCCCCCCCCCCCTCCACCTCCATAACCCCCTGGCCCCCCCCCAACCCAACAAGGGAGACACGGACCCCAGAGGATAAATCAGAACCCAGAAAAAACAATTACTACCCAACCCCCCCCATTGAGGACCTGTACACCCCATGAGTCCCCCCCCCCCCCCCCCAGACCCCTCCCATCCCCCCCCCCCCCCTCCCCCCCCCAAAATGACGTTATAGAGCACCCCACCCCAAGACAATTATTTCCCCCCCCCCACCCCCCCCCCCCCCCCTCAACCCCCCCCAAACCCCACCCCCCCCATTACCCCCCCCCCCCCCCCCCCCCCCCCCCCCCCACCCATCTCCCCCCACCCCCCCCCCCCCCCTAACCCCCCCCCCCCCCCCCTTATGATTTATAGTGATTGTTTCCCCCCCCTTATTGGTACCCCCCCTATCCCCCCCCCCCCCCCCCCCCGAATGTATCTTGCCCCCCCCCCCACTGAGAGCATCCCCACCCCCCCCAAATTCCCCCCCAATCACACCCCCAATAAAGAATTCCCCCCCCCTATTCCCTCTGCAGCCCCCCCCAGCAAAGTAAATGGGGAAGCCGGATTCACCCCCCAACCCCCCCCCCCCCCCAACTACAGTGGTTCACTTAACCCCCCCCCCCCCCCCATCCCCCCCCCCCAAACTCCCAAAAGAAATGTTGGACCAATTGTGGTCATAACCCAAGGACTACCTATACAGGCCCCCCCCCCAACCCCCCCCCCCCCCCCCCCCCCCCAACCCCCCCCCCCCCCCCCCCCCAGTTGTCCACCCAATGACCCCATCCCCCCCCCCCCCCCCCCCCCCCCCCCCCCCCCCCCCCCCCCCCCCCCCCCCCCCCCCCCCCCCCCCCCCCCCCCCCCCCCCCCATCCCCCCCCCCCCCCAAATTCAGGGAGTCCATGAGCCCAACCCCCCCCCATTTTTGTTGCTAAGCCCCCAGTCATTAAGGGAGTTTTGCCCCATTTTGCAGCCCCCCCCCCACCCCCCCCCCCCCCAGTTGTTCAGTTAGTCACACCCCCCCCCCCCCCCCCCCCCCCCCCCCCCATCCCCAAAACCCCCCCACATGACAATTCACAATGGTCCCCCCCAGTTGCCAACCCCCACCAAATTTTGATCCCCCCCCCCCCCCCCAGCCCCCCCCCCCCCAGGTGGTAAGTCACCCCCCCCAGTGCCGCCCCCCCGGTCACCCCCCTTGAGGACCCCCCCCCCCCCCCCCCCAAGGTCAGAGGCCCCCCCCCCACCCCCCCCCCCCCCCCCTCCTACCCCCCCCCCCCCCCAGTAACTCCCCCCCCCCCCCCCCCCCCCCCCCCCCCCCCCCCCCCCCCCCCCCCCCCCCAGTGGCCAGTGGAGCCCCCCCCCCCCCAGGCAGTGAGGAGGATTGAGGGGGAACCCCCCCCCCCCCCCCCTGGAGTCTGGGGAAGGCTCTGATGAGAGCTCTGTGTTGGAGGCCCCCCCCCCCCCCCCCCCCTGACCCCCCCCAGCCCCCCCCCCCCCCCCCCCCCCCATCAGTGGGGCCCCCCCCCCCCCAGCCCCCCAGTGTGTGCCCCCCCAGAGTTGCCAGAGGAAGGGAGCAACCCCCCCCCCCCCCCGACTTGGGAGTAAGGCCACAGGTGGGCAATGAATGGCCCCCCCCCCCCCAGGAGAGACAATTAGTTCCCTTCATTGGTTCGTGACCCCCCCCTTGCCAAGTTCCAGATATTGGCCCCCCCCAGCCCCAAGCCAGAGAAGGTCTGTGACTGTAAATCCCCCCCCCCCCCCCCCCCCCCCTTTGCTGGATGTGAAGGAGCAGGAATCCCCCCCAATTAATAAAAGGGGTTTTGTCCCCCCAAGGAGGTTGCCAGCCCCCCCCCCCCCCCCCCAAAACCCCCCCCCCCCCCTAAATTCAAGATGGTGAAGAGAGCCCCCCATTTGACAAACACCACCCCCCCCCCCCACAGCCCCCAGCAAGTGATGTTATCCCACCCCCCCCCCGCAACCTGTAGAAATAAAGAAACAATTTAAAAATAATGCAGAAGACAAGGACCCAAGTGTCTTTGAGCTTTTTCCCCCCCCCCCCCCCCCCCCCCCCCCCCCCCCCAATTGCCCATTTTTTAAACTTTCCCCCCCTAATTTTTTATTCCCCCCCCCCCCCCCCCCCCCCCCCCCCCCCCCCCCCCCCCCCCCCCCATTGTTTTTTTACCCCCCCCCCCCCCCCCCCCCCCCCCCCCCCCCCCCCCCCCCCCCCCCCCCCCCCCCCCCCCCCCCACCCCCCCCCCCCCCCCCCCCCAACCAACAGCCATTTAGTTACCCCCCCCAAAGGTAACCCCCCCCATTAAAAAATGACCCCCCCCCCCATTTCTCACCCCCCCCCCCCCCCCCCCCCACCCCAAAATTCATATGCCCCCCAACCCCCCCCCCCCCCCCAGTGTCTCCCACATGATCCCCCCCCCCCCCCCCCAAGAAATTCCCCCCCCCCCCCCCCACCCCCAACCCCCCCCACCCCCCCCCCCCCACCCCCCCCCCCCCCCCCCCCCCCCCATAACCCCCCCCCCCCCCCCCCCCCCCTCAATTGGGGTCATAAATCCCCCTACCCCCCCCAGTCCCTCAAGGACCTCCCCCCCCCCCCCCCCACAAAGCTTAAGGACCTTTGAGAACTTCATAAACAACCCCAACCCACATGTGGTTTTTCCCCCCCCCCCCCCCCCCCTTTTTTTAATCTACATTCCCCCCCCCTGTTTTCAAAAGATCCCCCCCCCCCCCCCCCCCCCCCCCCAGATTTGCCCCCCAAACCCCCCCCTCTCCTACTATTAAAAATAAATAAAATTTCAGAGACACCCCCCCCCCCGCATTCCAACAGCACCCCCCCCCCCCCCCCCCCCCCCCCCCAAGTTGCCCACCCCCCCCCCCCCCCCCCAAGGACAGGAGAGAGAGAGAGAGAGAGAGAAAAGCAAGATGGTTTTAATTGAAATTAAGGAAATGAAATTTGGGTGATGTTTTCCCCCCCCCCCCCGTTCCCCCTGCCCCCCCCCCCCCCCCCCCCCCCATAGCAACCCCCCCCCCCCCCCCCCCCCCACGATTATGTAATCTCCCCCACCCCCTGCATTGCAGCAATCATAAAATATATGAATGGAGAGCCCATTGTCCCCCCCCCCCCCCCCCCACCCCCAGGGTTTAAAATGAGAAATCAACTCTCCCCCCCCCCCCCCCCATGGTGGGAAATGGGTGGAGGGCCCTACCCCATTCCCCCCCCCCCCGTTAAATCCCCCCCCAGATTGCCCCCCCCCTTATCCCCCCCATTACCCCCCCCCCCCCCCCCCTTCCCCCCCCTATTTCCCCCCCCCAACAACCCCCCCTGAGAGAGAAAGTCACCTATACGGCTTTCATGCCTAAGGCAGGACCCCCCTCACCAACCCCCCCCCCCCCAAAGTCACCCCCCAGCTTTCGTGCCCCCCCAGGACTAGAACCCCCCCCCCCCCCCCCCAAAGTCACCCAGCCCCCCCCCCCATGTCTAAGGTGGAACCCCCCCCCCTATCCCCCCCCCCCCCCCCCCCCCCACCCCCCCCCATATTAAGGCAGGACCTCATTACCCCTGGTGATTGGACCCCCCCCCCCAGCTTTCATGCCCCCCCCCCCTGGACTACCCCCCATCCCCCCCCCCCCCCCCCCCAGAAAGCCCCCATGCCCCCCGGAACTAGAATTCCCCCTCCCCCCCCTCCCCCCCCCCCCTTTCCCCCCCTGGTGTCCCCCCCCCCCACCCCCTTATAATTGACCCCCCAACCCGGTCTTCTTTTGAGGCCCCCCCCCCCCCCCCCCCCCCCCCCCCCTCCCCCCCCCCCCCCCAGCCCCCAAACCAGAAGTCCCCCCAAACCTTGCCCATAGGGCCAGTTTTTCCCCCGGAGGCCCCCCCCCCCCTGAAGCCTCCCCCCCCCCCAGGGAGCGGGAGGCTGATTTCGCCCCCCCCCCCCCCCCCCCCCGCCCCCCCCCCGAAAAAAAGAGTGTGGCACAAGAGAGGGGGGATTGCCCCCCCCACCCCCCCCAAGGGGAAAAAAGAGGGGGGGAAGCATTAGCATGTGTGGCACACCCCCCCCAACCCCCCCCCCCCCCCCCCCCCCCCCCCCCCCCCCCCCCCATCCCCCCCCCCTTGAGTTATGTCCCCCCCCCCCCCCCAATGGTCGTTAAGTCCAAGCAGTGGAACTTTGGGTCATAAGTAGATCCCCCAGTACCCCAAAGAGTCATTAAGTGTTCATATGTCAAGGAGCCCCTGCAATTTAGATAAAAGCACCCCCCCCCCATTTTCTGGTTGTCCCCCCCCCCCCCCCTGGATGTTTTTAGTGGAATTTTTTATTGTTTTAAAATGTTTTTTAGTATTTTTAATTGTAATACCCCCCCCCCAATAGTAAGTCATACCCCCCCATAGAAAATGAATGAATGAATGAATGAATACAGGTGCCCCCCCCCCCCCCCCCACAACCCCCCCCAACATTTCTGTTGCTAAGTGAGACATTTGTTAAGTGAGTTTTGCCCCCCCCCCAACTTTCCTTGCCACCCCCCCCCCACTGCAGGGGTTAAGTGAATGACATGGTTTTTAAGGGAATCTGGCCCCCCCCCCCCCCCCCCCAAAAAGTCCTAAAATGGAGCAAAACCCCCCCACATGTCCCTTACTAACAACACCCCCCCCCCCCCCCCATAATTCAAAGACAATCCCCCCCCCCCCCCCCCCCCCCCCCCCCCCCCCCCCCCCCCCCCTAGTCCACCCCCCCCCCCCACCCCCCCCCCCCCCCCCCCCCCCCCCCATTTTGTGTCCCCCCCCCCCCCCCCCCCCCCCCCCCCCCCCCCCCCCCCTGAAATACTGAATACCCCCCCCCCCCCCCCCCCAAATTATAAGAATTGTCCAGATATCCCCCCCCCCCCCCCCCCCCCCCAAAGCTGGTGGGTTTTTTGGTTTGTTGCCCCCCCAACCTGTAAGACCCCCCCCCCCCCCCCCCCCCCCAGCCCCCCCCCAATTCCCCCCCCCCCAACCCCCCCCCCCCCCCCCCCCAATTTGCCCCCCCCCCTCCCCCCCCCCCCCCCTGATATTTCGCAATTTTTTCCCCCCCCCTCCCCCCAGCCCCCCCCCCTTGACCCCCCCCCCCCCCAAATCTGTAAATTATCCTTTTCCAACTACCCCCCCCCCCCTCACCCCCCCCCTGGAGGTTGTGCCCCCCCCCCCCCCCCCCCATTTTTTATATGGTTGTTTTAGAGCACCCCCCCCTCCCCCCCCCCCCCAAAATTCTATTTAAGAACCCCCCCCCCCCCCCCCCCCCCCCCCCCCCCCCCCCCCCCCCCCCCCCCCCCCCCCCCCCCCCCCCCCCCCCCCCCCCCCCCCCGAACGAAGAAAGATAAGAAGGGAGGGAGGAAGGGGAATGAGGGAGGGAGGAAGTGGTAGAGGAAACCCCCCCCCCCCCCCCCCCCCCCCCCCCCCCCCCCCCCCCCCCCCCCCCCCCCCCCCCCCCCCCCCCCCCCCCCCCCCCCCCCCCCCCCCCCCCCCCCCCCCCCCCCCCCCCCCCCCCCCCCCCCCCCCCCCCCCCCCCCCCCCCCCCCCCCCCCCCCCCCCCCCCCCCCCCCCCCCCCCCCCCCCCCATCCCCCCCCCCAGCCCCCCCCCCCCCCCCCCCCCAACCATCCCCCCCCCCCCCCCCAACCCCCCCCCCCCCCCCCCCCCCCCCCCCCCCACCCCCCCCCCCCCCCCCCCCCCCCCCCCCCCCCCCCCCCCCCCCCCCCCCCCCCCCCCCATGCTTTTAGGCAGGAAACAGGCCCCCCCCCCCCCTACCCCCCCCCCCCCCCCAACCCATTAAAAGGCCTGAGGCAGTCTATTCTACATAACAAAGAACTCCCCCCCCCCCCCCCAGCCCCCCCCCCCCCCCCCCCCCCCCAAGGCGTGATACCCCCCCCCCCCCCCCCCCCAGGGCCCCCCCCCCCCCCCCCCCCCCCATGGACCCCCCCCCCCCCCCCAACCCAGAATACCCCCCCCCAGCATCTCCCCCCCCCCCCCCCCCCCCCATCCCCCCTCCTTTTCCCCCCCCCCCCCCCCCCATTAAAATAATCTTTCCCCCCCCCCCCAGGATCCCCCCCCCCCCCCCCCCCCCCCCCCCAGAAGGACCCCCCCAACAGGACTATCTCCGTGTGAACCCCCTTCCTGCTTCCCCCCCCCCCCTCTTCCCCCCCCCCCCCCAGAGTTGTCAGGAGGCTTTATTTGTTTGTTGCATGAAATAAAGTGATTTTTTTTTTTAAAAAAAGAGAGAAAATAAAATCCTTCCACATTTCCCCCCCTGACACCCCCCCCCCCCCCCCCCCCCCCCCCCCCCCCCCCCCCCCCCCCCACCCCCCCCCCATTTTTTTCATTCCCCCAAATCCCCCCCCCCAGAAAACAACCCCCCCCCCCCCCCAAGAGGGTGTAAGACAGCTGAGCCTTTCTCGGGAGGGGAAGGACCCCCCACCCCCCCCCTATGCCATCCCCAGACCCCCCCCGAGATCCCCCCCCCACCCCCCCCCCCTCAGAGTTGGACCCCCCCCCAGGCCTGGGGCTCTCTGAGCCCCCCCCCCCCCAGATGTTTCATGACCCCCCCCCCTCATCAGTGTTAGGAGGGACTGGGGTGTGTAGAGGAGAAAGAAGAGGAAGAGGAGGAGGAAGAGAAGAAGAGGAGGAGGAGGAAGAGAAGGAGGAGGAGGAGGAGGAGAAGAAGAGGAAGAAGAAGAGGAAGAGGAGAAGGAGGAGAAGGTGGAGGAAGAGAACCCCCCCCCCCCCCCCCCCCCCCCCCCCCCCCCCCCCCCCCCCCCCCCCCCCCCCCCCCCCTCTGAGCCCCCCCCCCCCCCCCCAGACCCCCCCCCCCCCCCCCCCCCCCCCCCATCCCCAATGCTAGGAGGAAATGGGGATTGGGACGACGAGGAGGAGGACATCATCAGTGCCAGAAGGAAATGCAATTTGCACTAATTTTATATACCCCCCCCCCTCAACTCATGACCACCCCCCCCCCAAAAACTTCCCCTAAGCCCCCCCCCCCCCCCACCCCCCCCCCAGTGCTTGAGCAAGGGGTTGGACTAGAAGACCCCCCCCCCCCCCCCCCCAAAGTCCCTTCCAACTCTGTTATTCTGTTTTGCTTAACAGTCCCCCTCAACCCTCCCCCCAGCCATCATGCTTAGAAAGAAAATTCAGGCCTAAAAATTAATTGAAATCCCCCCCCCCTCTTAACACCCCCCCAGAGAGATTGAAGGAGACAGAAGCCCCCCACCATCTGCTGACGAACAGGGAAATATGCAAACCCCCCCCCCTATTCAAAAAAACTGGAAATACCTGTTAAATACAGACCCCCCCCCCCCCCACCCCCCCCCCCCCCCCCCCCCTTCCCCCCCCCCCCCCCCCCCCCCCCTTCTGGTGAATTCCCCTGTTTGGACTGGCATTTGATGAGACATTTAAAAGTCTGGCTTGGAAGTTTGGCTTTTTTAATTAATGAACCCCCCCCCCCCCCCCCCCCCCCCCCCCCCCCTAACCACAGACCCCCCCCCCCCCCAACCCCCCCCCCCCCCCCCCCCCCCCCCCCCCCCCCCCCCCCCCCAGAATGGAGCTTTTTTTCAAAGCATTGAAAAAATATTTGATTGTATAGACCAAAAATTGAGAAATTTAATGCCCCCCAGACCCCCCCCAGGACCCCCCCCCCCCCCCCCCCCCCCCCCCCCCCCCAGAAGAAACAGAGGGGAAAGTGGAGAGAAACCAGGAAGAAGAAGATAACAAGGAGGAGGTGTTGCCAAAATAAACAGTGATTTAGGAACTAAAAAAGGAGGGAAATAATGTAAAAGATTTAAAAAGGGAATGGGACAAACAGGAAGAGAACCCCCCCCCCCCCCCCCCCCCCCCCCCCCCTGGAGTTAGACAGTGGGAAAGGGGTAGAGTTGGGAGGAAAAGTTAGAGTGCATAGTCAAATAGATGAAAAGAAGGACCCCCCCCCCCCCCCCCCCCCTCCCCCAAAGAAGAGGGTGTCAAGCTATTCTCCCCCCACCCAGGACAAGAAGCAATGGGTGGAAACCCCCCCCCCCCCCCTTAGAACTGAGGAGAAACTTCCTGACCCCCCCCCCAGTGGAACAGAAGTTGCCCCCAGAAGTTGTGAATGCCCCAACACCCCCCCCCCCCCCCCCCCCCCCCCCCATTTGTCTGAACCCCCCCCCCCCCCCCCCCCCCCCCCCCCCCCTTCCAACTCCTATTGTATTAAATTATTGTATTGTACAGGGAATTAAAGTCCCCCCCCAAGGACAAATATGGGAGGAAAACTAAAAAGAAAATAAGATTAAAGGTTCGGAAGCAGGTAAGAGATGAAGGATAAGGGAAAATAGAATAAAAAAATATTTTATGAATATACTTCAATAATGTGTATTAATATCCCCCCCCCCCAGGTTGGATTTTTATTTTAGCAGTGTGATAGATATCAGGATAATATTGTAATATGAATGGATGGGAAAAATGGGAAAAATAAGCTTTGAATGGCCCCCCCCCCCCCCCCCCCCCCCCCCCCCCCCCCCCCCCCCCCCCCCCCCCCCCCCCCCCCCCCCCCCCCCCCCCCCCCCCCATTAGGGAAATATATATAAATATATATCCCCCCCCCCCCATGTGTATTAACCCCCCCCCCCCCCCCCCCCCCCCCCCCCCATGAATAGAAATAACCCCCCCCCCCCCCCCATGATTGATACCCCCCCCCCCCCCCCCCCCCCCCCCCCCCGTTGATTTAACTAAGGAAATATGAACAACAAAATTGGGGGGAAACATGTTTGAATATTAAAGCCCCCCCCCCCCCCCCCCAATAGGGATAGAAAATAGTGGGGAATAACAATAATTACATATTAATATGTTAAGATATACAAAAGGACAGAATGATAGTTCAGAAAGGAAGTGATAATAAAAGACATATATAAATAATATGGAAATGAAAGGTAATATTTAGGAATAATAAGACCCCCCCCCCCCCCCCCCCCCCCCCAGTTACCACACCATTCACGCATTGATATGTATAAAGAATATAAAAAAATAAAAATTTGAATGGAAAAAAAAAAAACCCCCCCCCCCCCCCTCAGGTGTGGTCTCCTCAGAGTATCCCCCCCCCCCCCCCCCCCCCCCCCCCCCCCCCCCCCCGAGTTCCAGCACATACCCCCCCCCCCCATTGAAGGTCCCCCCCCCTAAACACGCCCCTTGTTCCTTCCCCCAATCAGAATGCAAGGATGCAGTCTGCAGGAAAGCATAAAACAGGCCCCCCCCCCCCCCCCCCCATGGGGGTGGGGGGGAATTGAGGGTTAATGGCCCCCCCCCCCCCCCTATTATCACCCCCCCCCCCCCCCCCCCATCCCCCCCCCCCCCCCCCCCCCCCCCCCCCCCCCCCCCCCCCCCCCCCATCATCTACCATGCCCCCCCCCCTTGTCCCCCTATCTATCCCCCCACCACCCACCCCCCCCCCCCCCCCCCCCCCCCCCCCCCCCCCCCCCCCCCCCCCCCCCCCCCCCCCCCCCCCCCCCCCCCCCCCCCCCCCCCCCCCCCCCCCCCCCCCCCCCCCCCCCCCCCCCCCCCCCCCCCCCCCCCCCCCCCCCCCCCCCCCCCCCCCCCCCCCCCCCCCCCCCCCCCCCCCCCCCCCCCCCCCCCCCCCCCCCCCCCCCCCCCCCCCCCCCCCCCCCCCCCCCCCCCCCCCCCCCCCCCCCCCCCCCCCCCCCCCCCCCCCCCCCCCCCCCCCCCCCCCCCCCCCCCCCCCCCCCCCCCCCCCCCCCCCCCCCCCCCCCCCCCCCCCCCCCCCCCCCCCCCCCCCCCCCCCCCCCCCCCCCCCCCCCCCCCCCCCCCCCCCCCCCCCCCCCCCCCCCCCCCCCCCCCCCCCCCCCCCCCCCCCCCCCCCCCCCCCCCCCCCCCCCCCCCCCCCCCCCCCCCCCCCCCCCAGTAAACCCCCCCCCCCCCCCCCCCCCCCCCCCCCCCCCCCCCCCCCCCCCCCCCCCCCCCCCCCCCCCCCCCCCCCCCCCCCCCCCCCCCCCCCCCCCCCCCCCCCCCCCCCCCCCCCCCCCCCCCCCCCCCCCCCCCCCCCCCCCCCCCCCCCCCCCCCCCCCCCCCCCCCCCCCCCCCCCCCCCCCCCCCCCCCCCCCCCCCCCCCCCCCCCCCCCCCCCCCCCCCCCCCCCCCCCCCCCCCCCCCCCCCCCCCCCCCCCCCCCCCCCCCCCCCCCCCCCCCCCCCCCCCCCCCCCCCCCCCCCCCCCCCCCCCCCCCCCCCCCCCCCCCCCCCCCCCCCCCCCCCCCCCCCCCCCCCCCCCCCCCCCCCCCCCCCCCCCCCCCCCCCCCCCCCCCCCCCCCCCCCCCCCCCCCCCCCCCCCCCCCCCCCCCCCCCCCCCCCCCCCCCCCCCCCCCCCCCCCCCCCCCCCCCCCCCCCCCCCCCCCCCCCCCCCCCCCCCCCCCCCCCCCCCCCCCCCCCCCCCCCCCCCCCCCCCCCCCCCCCCCCCCCCCCCCCCCCCCCCCCCCCCCCCCCCCCCCCCCCCCCCCCCCCCCCCCCCCCCCCCCCCCCCCCCCCCCCCCCCCCCCCCCCCCCCCCCCCCCCCCCCCCCCCCCCCCCCCCCCCCCCCCCCCCCCCCCCCCCCCCCCCCCCCCCCCCCCCCCCCCCCCCCCCCCCCCCCCCCCCCCCCCCCCCCCCCCCCCCCCCCCCCCCCCCCCCCCCCCCCCCCCCCCCCCCCCCCCCCCCCCCCCCCCCCCCCCCCCCCCCCCCCCCCCCCCCCCCCCCCCCCCCCCCCCCCCCCCCCCCCCCCCCCCCCCCCCCCCCCCCCCCCCCCCCCCCCCCCCCCCCCCCCCCCCCCCCCCCCCCCCCCCCCCCCCCCCCCCCCCCCCCCCCCCCCCCCCCCCCCCCCCCCCCCCCCCCCCCCCCCCCCCCCCCCCCCCCCCCCCCCCCCCCCCCCCCCCCCCCCCCCCCCCCCCCCCCCCCCCCCCCCCCCCCCCCCCCCCCCCCCCCCCCCCCCCCCCCCCCCCCCCCCCCCCCCCCCCCCCCCCCCCCCCCCCCCCCCCCCCCCCCCCCCCCCCCCCCCCCCCCCCCCCCCCCCCCCCCCCCCCCCCCCCCCCCCCCCCCCCCCCCCCCCCCCCCCCCCCCCCCCCCCCCCCCCCCCCCCCCCCCCCCCCCCCCCCCCCCCCCCCCCCCCCCCCCCCCCCCCCCCCCCCCCCCCCCCCCCCCCCCCCCCCCCCCCCCCCCCCCCCCCCCCCCCCCCCCCCCCCCCCCCCCCCCCCCCCCCCCCCCCCCCCCCCCCCCCCCCCCCCCCCCCCCCCCCCCCCCCCCCCCCCCCCCCCCCCCCCCCCCCCCCCCCCCCCCCCCCCCCCCCCCCCCCCCCCCCCCCCCCCCCCCCCCCCCCCCCCCCCCCCCCCCCCCCCCCCCCCCCCCCCCCCCCCCCCCCCCCCCCCCCCCCCCCCCCCCCCCCCCCCCCCCCCCCCCCCCCCCCCCCCCCCCCCCCCCCCCCCCCCCCCCCCCCCCCCCCCCCCCCCCCCCCCCCCCCCCCCCCCCCCCCCCCCCCCCCCCCCCCCCCCCCCCCCCCCCCCCCCCCCCCCCCCCCCCCCCCCCCCCCCCCCCCCCCCCCCCCCCCCCCCCCCCCCCCCCCCCCCCCCCCCCCCCCCCCCCCCCCCCCCCCCCCCCCCCCCCCCCCCCCCCCCCCCCCCACCCCCCCCCCCCCCCCCCCCCCCCCCCCCCCCCCCCCCCCCCCCCCCCCCCCCCCCCCCCCCCCCCCCCCCCCCCCCCCCCCCCCCCCCCCCCCCCCCCCCCCCCCCCCCCCCCCCCCCCCCCCCCCCCCCCCCCCCCCCCCCCCCCCCCCCCCCCCCCCCCCCCCCCCCCCCCCCCCCCCCCCCCCCCCCCCCCCCCCCCCCCCCCCCCCCCCCCCCCCCCCCCCCCCCCCCCCCCCCCCCCCCCCCCCCCCCCCCCCCCCCCCCCCCCCCCCCCCCCCCCCCCCCCCCCCCCCCCCCCCCCCCCCCCCCCCCCCCCCCCCCCCCCCCCCCCCCCCCCCCCCCCCCCCCCCCAAACCCCCCCCCCCCCCCCCCCCCCCCCCCCCCCCCCCCCCCCCCCCCCCCCCCCCCCCCCCCCCCCCCCCCCCCCCCCCCCCCCCCCCCCCCCCCCCCAAGCCCCCCCCCCCCCCCCCCCCCCCCCCCCCCCCCCCCCCCCCCCCCCCCCCCCCCCCCCCCCCCCCCCCCCCCCCCCCCCCCCCCCCCCCCCCCCCCCCCCCCCCCCCCCCCCCCCCCCCCCCCCCCCCCCCCCCCCCCCCCCCCCCCCCCCCCCCCCCCCCCCCCCCCCCCCCCCCCCCCCCCCCCCCCCCCCCCCCCCCCCCCCCCCCCCCCCCCCCCCCCCCCCCCCCCCCCCCCCCCCCCCCCCCCCCCCCCCCCCCCCCCCCCCCCCCCCCCCCCCCCCCCCCCCCCCCCCCCCCCCCCCCCCCCCCCCCCCCCCCCCCCCCCCCCCCCCCCCCCCCCCCCCCCCCCCCCCCCCCCCCCCCCCCCCCCCCCCCCCCCCCCCCCCCCCCCCCCCCCCCCCCCCCCCCCCCCCCCCCCCCCCCCCCCCCCCCCCCCCCCCCCCCCCCCCCCCCCCCCCCCCCCCCCCCCCCCCCCCCCCCCCCCCCCCCCCCCCCCCCCCCCCCCCCCCCCCCCCCCCCCCCCCCCCCCCCCCCCCCCCCCCCCCCCCCCCCCCCCCCCCCCCCCCCCCCCCCCCCCCCCCCCCCCCCCCCCCCCCCCCCCCCCCCCCCCCCCCCCCCCCCCCCCCCCCCCCCCCCCCCCCCCCCCCCCCCCCCCCCCCCCCCCCCCCCCCCCCCCCCCCCCCCCCCCCCCCCCCCCCCCCCCCCCCCCCCCCCACCCCCCCCCCCCCCCCCCCCCCCCCCCCCCCCCCCCCCCCCCCCCCCCCCCCCCCCCCCCCCCCCCCCCCCCCCCCCCCCCCCCCCCCCCCCCCCCCCCCCCCCCCCCCCCCCCCCCCCCCCCCCCCCCCCCCCCCCCCCCCCCCCCCCCCCCCCCCCCCCCCCCCCCCCCCCCCCCCCCCCCCCCCCCCCCCCCCCCCCCCCCCCCCCCCCCCCCCCCCCCCCCCCCCCCCCCCCCCCCCCCCCCCCCCCCCCCCCCCCCCCCCCCCCCCCCCCCCCCCCCCCCCCCCCCCCCCCCCCCCCCCCCCCCCCCCCCCCCCCCCCCCCCCCCCCCCCCCCCCCCCCCCCCCCCCCCCCCCCCCCCCCCCCCCCCCCCCCCCCCCCCCCCCCCCCCCCCCCCCCCCCCCCCCCCCCCCCCCCCCCCCCCCCCCCCCCCCCCCCCCCCCCCCCCCCCCCCCCCCCCCCCCCCCCCCCCCCCCCCCCCCCCCCCCCCCCCCCCCCCCCCCCCCCCCCCCCCCCCCCCCCCCCCCCCCCCCCCCCCCCCCCCCCCCCCCCCCCCCCCCCCCCCCCCCCCCCCCCCCCCCCCCCCCCCCCCCCCCCCCCCCCCCCCCCCCCCCCCCCCCCCCCCCCCCCCCCCCCCCCCCCCCCCCCCCCCCCCCCCCCCCCCCCCCCCCCCCCCCCCCCCCCCCCCCCCCCCCCCCCCCCCCCCCCCCCCCCCCCCCCCCCCCCCCCCCCCCCCCCCCCCCCCCCCCCCCCCCCCCCCCCCCCCCCCCCCCCCCCCCCCCCCCCCCCCCCCCCCCCCCCCCCCCCCCCCCCCCCCCCCCCCCCCCAACCCCCCCCCCCCCCCCCCCCCCCCCCCCCCCCCCCCCCCCCCCCCCCCCCCCCCCCCCCCCCCCCCCCCCCCCCCCCCCCCCCCCCCCCCCCCCCCCCCCCCCCCCCCCCCCCCCCCCCCCCCCCCCCCCCCCCCCCCCCCCCCCCCCCCCCCCCCCCCCCCCCCCCCCCCCCCCCCCCCCCCCCCCCCCCCCCCCCCCCCCCCCCCCCCCCCCCCCCCCCCCCCCCCCCCCCCCCCCCCCCCCCCCCCCCCCCCCCCCCCCCCCCCCCCCCCCCCCCCCCCCCCCCCCCCCCCCCCCCCCCCCCCCCCCCCCCCCCCCCCCCCCCCCCCCCCCCCCCCCCCCCCCCACCCCCCCCCCCCCCCCCCCCCCCCCCCCCCCCCCCCCCCCCCCAACCCCCCCCCCCCCCCCCCCCCCCCCCCCCCCCCCCCCCCCCCCCCCCCCCCCCCCCCCCCCCCCCCCCCCCCCCCCCCCCCCCCCCCCCCCCCCCCCCCCCCCCCCCCCCCCCCCCCCCCCCCCCCCCCCCCCCCCCCCCCCCCCCCCCCCCCCCCCCCCCCCCCCCCCCCCCCCCCCCCCCCCCCCCCCCCCCCCCCCCCCCCCCCCCCCCCCCCCCCCCCCCCCCCCCCCCCCCCCCCCCCCCCCCCCCCCCCCCCCCCCCCCCCCCCCCCCCCCCCCCCCCCCCCCCCCCCCCCCCCCCCCCCCCCCCCCCCCCCCCCCCCCCCCCCCCCCCCCCCCCCCCCCCCCCCCCCCCCCCCCCCCCCCCCCCCCCCCCCCCCCCCCCCCCCCCCCCCCCCCCCCCCCCCCACCCCCCCCCCCCCCCCCCCCCCCCCCCCCCCCCCCCCCCCCCCCCCCCCCCCCCCCCCCCCCCCCCCCCCCCCCCCCCCCCCCCCCCCCCCCCCCCCCCCCCCCCCCCCCCCCCCCCCCCCCCCCCCCCCCCCCCCCCCCCCCCCCCCCCCCCCCCCCCCCCCCCCCCCCCCCCCCCCCCCCCCCCCCCCCCCCCCCCCCCCCCCCCCCCCCCCCCCCCCCCCCCCCCCCCCCCCCCCCCCCCCCCCCCCCCCCCCCCCCCCCCCCCCCCCCCCCCCCCCCACCCCCCCCCCCCCCCCCCCCCCCCCCCCCCCCCCCCCCCCCCCCCCCCCCCCCCCCCCCCCCCCCCCCCCCCCCCCCCCCCCCCCCCCCCCCCCCCCCCCCCCCCCCCCCCCCCCCCCCCCCCCCCCCCCCCCCCCCCCCCCCCCCCCCCCCCCCCCCCCCCCCCCCCCCCCCCCCCCCCCCCCCCCCCCCCCCCCCCCCCCCCCCCCCCCCCCCCCCCCCCCCCCCCCCCCCCCCCCCCCCCCCCCCCCCCCCCCCCCCCCCCCCCCCCCCCCCCCCCCCCCCCCCCCCCCCCCCCCCCCCCCCCCCCCCCCCCCCCCCCCCCCCCCCCCCCCCCCCCCCCCCCCCCCCCCCCCCCCCCCCCCCCCCCCCCCCCCCCCCCCCCCCCCCCCCCCCCCCCCCCCCCCCCCCCCCCCCCCCCCCCCCCCCCCCCCCCCCCCCCCCCCCCCCCCCCCCCCCCCCCCCCCCCCCCCCCCCCCCCCCCCCCCCCCCCCCCCCCCCCCCCCCCCCCCCCCCCCCCCCCCCCCCCCCCCCCCCCCCCCCCCCCCCCCCCCCCCCCCCCCCCCCCCCCCCCCCCCCCCCCCCCCCCCCCCCCCCCCCCCCCCCCCCCCCCCCCCCCCCCCCCCCCCCCCCCCCCCCCCCCCCCCCCCCCCCCCCCCCCCCCCCCCCCCCCCCCCCCCCCCCCCCCCCCCCCCCCCCCCCCCCCCCCCCCCCCCCCCCCCCCCCCCCCCCCCCCCCCCCCCCCCCCCCCCCCCCCCCCCCCCCCCCCCCCCCCCCCCCCCCCCCCCCCCCCCCCCCCCCCCCCCCCCCCCCCCCCCCCCCCCCCCCCCCCCCCCCCCCCCCCCCCCCCCCCCCCCCCCCCCCCCCCCCCCCCCCCCCCCCCCCCCCCCCCCCCCCCCCCCCCCCCCCCCCCCCCCCCCCCCCCCCCCCCCCCCCCCCCCCCCCCCCCCCCCCCCCCCCCCCCCCCCCCCCCCCCCCCCCCCCCCCCCCCCCCCCCCCCCCCCCCCCCCCCCCCCCCCCCCCCCCCCCCCCCCCCCCCCCCCCCCCCCCCCCCCCCCCCCCCCCCCCCCCCCCCCCCCCCCCCCCCCCCCCCCCCCCCCCCCCCCCCCCCCCCCCCCCCCCCCCCCCCCCCCCCCCCCCCCCCCCCCCCCCCCCCCCCCCCCCCCCCCCCCCCCCCCCCCCCCCCCCCCCCCCCCCCCCCCCCCAAACCCCCCCCCCCCCCCCCCCCCCCCCCCCCCCCCCCCCCCCCCCCCCCCCCCCCCCCCCCCCCCCCCCCCCCCCCCCCCCCCCCCCCCCCCCCCCCCCCCCCCCCCCCCCCCCCCCCCCCCCCCCCCCCCCCCCCCCCCCCCCCCCCCCCCCCCCCCCCCCCCCCCCCCCCCCCCCCCCCCCCCCCCCCCCCCCCCCCCCCCCCCCCCCCCCCCCCCCCCCCCCCCCCCCCCCCCCCCCCCCCCCCCCCCCCCCCCCCCCCCCCCCCCCCCCCCCCCCCCCCCCCCCCCCCCCCCCCCCCCCCCCCCCCCCCCCCCCCCCCCCCCCCCCCCCCCCCCCCCCCCCCCCCCCCCCCCCCCCCCCCCCCCCCCCCCCCCCCCCCCCCCCCCCCCCCCCCCCCCCCCCCCCCCCCCCCCCCCCCCCCCCCCCCCCCCCCCCCCCCCCCCCCCCCCCCCCCCCCCCCCCCCCCCCCCCCCCCCCCCCCCCCCCCCCCCCCCCCCCCCCCCCCCCCCCCCCCCCCCCCCCCCCCCCCCCCCCCCCCCCCCCCCCCCCCCCCCCCCCCCCCCCCCCCCCCCCCCCCCCCCCCCCCCCCCCCCCCCCCCCCCCCCCCCCCCCCCCCCCCCCCCCCCCCCCCCCCCCCCCCCCCCCCCCCCCCCCCCCCCCCCCCCCCCCCCCCCCCCCCCCCCCCCCCCCCCCCCCCCCCCCCCCCCCCCCCCCCCCCCCCCCCCCCCCCCCCCCCCCCCCCCCCCCCCCCCCCCCCCCCCCCCCCCCCCCCCCCCCCCCCCCCCCCCCCCCCCCCCCCCCCCCCCCCCCCCCCCCCCCCCCCCCCCCCCCCCCCCCCCCCCCCCCCCCCCCCCCCCCCCCCCCCCCCCCCCCCCCCCCCCCCCCCCCCCCCCCCCCCCCCCCCCCCCCCCCCCCCCCCCCCCCCCCCCCCCCCCCCCCCCCCCCCCCCCCCCCCCCCCCCCCCCCCCCCCCCCCCCCCCCCCCCCCCCCCCCCCCCCCCCCCCCCCCCCCCCCCCCCCCCCCCCCCCCCCCCCCCCCCCCCCCCCCCCCCCCCCCCCCCCCCCCCCCCCCCCCCCCCCCCCCCCCCCCCCCCCCCCCCCCCCCCCCCCCCCCCCCCCCCCCCCCCCCCCCCCCCCCCCCCCCCCCCCCCCCCCCCCCCCCCCCCCCCCCCCCCCCCCCCCCCCCCCCCCCCCCCCCCCCCCCCCCCCCCCCCCCCCCCCCCCCCCCCCCCCCCCCCCCCCCCCCCCCCCCCCCCCCCCCCCCCCCCCCCCCCCCCCCCCCCCCCCCCCCCCCCCCCCCCCCCCCCCCCCCCCCCCCCCCCCCCCCCCCCCCCCCCCCCCCCCCCCCCCCCCCCCCCCCCCCCCCCCCCCCCCCCCCCCCCCCCCCCCCCCCCCCCCCCCCCCCCCCCCCCCCCCCCCCCCCCCCCCCCCCCCCCCCCCCCCCCCCCCCCCCCCCCCCCCCCCCCCCCCCCCCCCCCCCCCCCCCCCCCCCCCCCCCCCCCCCCCCCCCCCCCCCCCCCCCCCCCCCCCCCCCCCCCCCCCCCCCCCCCCCCCCCCCCCCCCCCCCCCCCCCCCCCCCCCCCCCCCCCCCCCCCCCCCCCCCCCCCCCCCCCCCCCCCCCCCCCCCCCCCCCCCCCCCCCCCCCCCCCCCCCCCCCCCCCCCCCCCCCCCCCCCCCCCCCCCCCCCCCCCCCCCCCCCCCCCCCAAACCCCCCCCCCCCCCCCCCCCCCCCCCCCCCCCCCCCCCCCCCCCCCCCCCCCCCCCCCCCCCCCCCCCCCCCCCCCCCCCCCCCCCCCCCCCCCCCCCCCCCCCCCCCCCCCCCCCCCCCCCCCCCCCCCCCCCCCCCCCCCCCCCCCCCCCCCCCCCCCCCCCCCCCCCCCCCCCCCCCCCCCCCCCCCCCCCCCCCCCCCCCCCCCCCCCCCCCCCCCCCCCCCCCCCCCCCCCCCCCCCCCCCCCCCCCCCCCCCCCCCCCCCCCCCCCCCCCCCCCCCCCCCCCCCCCCCCCCCCCCCCCCCCCCCCCCCCCCCCCCCCCCCCCCCCCCCCCCCCCCCCCCCCCCCCCCCCCCCCCCCCCCCCCCCCCCCCCCCCCCCCCCCCCCCCCCCCCCCCCCCCCCCCCCCCCCCCCCCCCCCCCCCCCCCCCCCCCCCCCCCCCCCCCCCCCCCCCCCCCCCCCCCCCCCCCCCCCCCCCCCCCCCCCCCCCCCCCCCCCCCCCCCCCCCCCCCCCCCCCCCCCCCCCCCCCCCCCCCCCCCCCCCCCCCCCCCCCCCCCCCCCCCCCCCCCCCCCCCCCCCCCCCCCCCCCCCCCCCCCCCCCCCCCCCCCCCCCCCCCCCCCCCCCCCCCCCCCCCCCCCCCCCCCCCCCCCCCCCCCCCCCCCCCCCCCCCCCCCCCCCCCCCCCCCCCCCCCCCCCCCCCCCCCCCCCCCCCCCCCCCCCCCCCCCCCCCCCCCCCCCCCCCCCCCCCCCCCCCCCCCCCCCCCCCCCCCCCCCCCCCCCCCCCCCCCCCCCCCCCCCCCCCCCCCCCCCCCCCCCCCCCCCCCCCCCCCCCCCCCCCCCCCCCCCCCCCCCCCCCCCCCCCCCCCCCCCCCCCCCCCCCCCCCCCCCCCCCCCCCCCCCCCCCCCCCCCCCCCCCCCCCCCCCCCCCCCCCCCCCCCCCCCCCCCCCACCCCCCCCCCCCCCCCCCCCCCCCCCCCCCCCCCCCCCCCCCCCCCCCCCCCCCCCCCCCCCCCCCCCCCCCCCCCCCCCCCCCCCCCCCCCCCCCCCCCCCCCCCCCCCCCCCCCCCCCCCCCCCCCCCCCCCCCCCCCCCCCCCCCCCCCCCCCCCCCCCCCCCCCCCCCCCCCCCCCCCCCCCCCCCCCCCCCCCCCCCCCCCCCCCCCCCCCCCCCCCCCCCCCCCCCCCCCCCCCCCCCCCCCCCCCCCCCCCCCCCCCCCCCCCCCCCCCCCCCCCCCCCCCCCCCCCCCCCCCCCCCCCCCCCCCCCCCCCCCCCCCCCCCCCCCCCCCCCCCCCACCCCCCCCCCCCCCCCCCCCCCCCCCCCCCCCCCCCCCCCCCACCCCCCCCCCCCCCCCCCCCCCCCCCCCCCCCCCCCCCCCCCCCCCCCCCCCCCCCCCCCCCCCCCCCCCCCCCCCCCCCCCCCCCCCCCCCCCCCCCCCCCCCCCCCCCCCCCCCCCCCCCCCCCCCCCACCCCCCCCCCCCCCCCCCCCCCCCCCCCCCCCCCCCCCCCCCCCCCCCCCCCCCCCCCCCCCCCCCCCCCCCCCCCCCCCCCCCCCCCCCCCCCCCCCCCCCCCCCCCCCCCCCCCCCCCCCCCCCCCCCCCCCCCCCCCCCCCCCCCCCCCCCCCCCCCCCCCCCCCCCCCCCCCCCCCCCCCCCCCCCCCCCCCCCCCCCCCCCCCCCCCCCCCCCCCCCCCCCCCCCCCCCCCCCCCCCCCCCCCCCCCCCCCCCCCCCCCCCCCCCCCCCCCCCCCCCCCCCCCCCCCCCCCCCCCCCCCCCCCCCCCCCCCCCCCCCCCCCCCCCCCCCCCCCCCCCCCCCCCCCCCCCCCCCCCCCCCCCCCCCCCCCAACCCCCCCCCCCCCCCCCCCCCCCCCCCCCCCCCCCCCCCCCCCCCCCCCCCCCCCCCCCCCCCCCCCCCCCCCCCCCCCCCCCCCCCCCCCCCCCCCCCCCCCCCCCCCCCCCCCCCCCCCCCCCCCCCCCCCCCCCCCCCCCCCCCCCCCCCCCCCCCCCCCCCCCCCCCCCCCCCCCCCCCCCCCCCCCCCCCCCCCCCCCCCCCCCCCCCCCCCCCCCCCCCCCCCCCCCCCCCCCCCCCCCCCCCCCCCCCCCCCCCCCCCCCCCCCCCCCCCCCCCCCCCCCCCCCCCCCCCCCCCCCCCCCCCCCCCCCCCCCCCCCCCCCCCCCCCCCCCCCCCCCCCCCCCCCCCCCCCCCCCCCCCCCCCCCCCCCCCCCCCCCCCCCCCCCCCCCCCCCCCCCCCCCCCCCCCCCCCCCCCCCCCCCCCCCCCCCCCCCCCCCCCCCCCCCCCCCCCCCCCCCCCCCCCCCCCCCCCCCCCCCCCCCCCCCCCCCCCCCCCCCCCCCCCCCCCCCCCCCCCCCCCCCCCCCCCCCCCCCCCCCCCCCCCCCCCCCCCCCCCCCCCCCCCCCCCCCCCCCCCCCCCCCCCCCCCCCCCCCCCCCCCCCCCCCCCCCCCCCCCCCCCCCCCCCCCCCCCCCCCCCCCCCCCCCCCCCCCCCCCCCCCCCCCCCCCCCCCCCCCCCCCCCCCCCCCCCCCCCCCCCCCCCCCCCCCCCCCCCCCCCCCCCCCCCCCCCCCCCCCCCCCCCCCCCCCCCCCCCCCCCCCCCCCCCCCCCCCCCCCCCCCCCCCCCCCCCCCCCCCCCCCCCCCCCCCCCCCCCCCCCCCCCCCCCCCCCCCCCCCCCCCCCCCCCCCCCCCCCCCCCCCCCCCCCCCCCCCCCCCCCCCCCCCCCCCCCCCCCCCCCCCCCCCCCCCCCCCCCCCCCCCCCCCCCCCCCCCCCCCCCCCCCCCCCCCCCCCCCCCCCCCCCCCCCCCCCCCCCCCCCCCCCCCCCCCCCCCCCCCCCCCCCCCCCCCCCCCCCCCCCCCCCCCCCCCCCCCCCCCCCCCCCCCCCCCCCCCCCCCCCCCCCCCCCCCCCCCCCCCCCCCCCCCCCCCCCCCCCCCCCCCCCCCCCCCCCCCCCCCCCCCCCCCCCCCCCCCCCCCCCCCCCCCCCCCCCCCCCCCCCCCCCCCCCCCCCCCCCCCCCCCCCCCCCCCCCCCCCCCCCCCCCCCCCCCCCCCCCCCCCCCCCCCCCCCCCCCCCCCCCCCCCCCCCCCCCCCCCCCCCCCCCCCCCCCCCCCCCCCCCCCCCCCCCCCCCCCCCCCCCCCCCCCCCCCCCCCCCCCCCCCCCCCCCCCCCCCCCCCCCCCCCCCCCCCCCCCCCCCCCCCCCCCCCCCCCCCCCCCCCCCCCCCCCCCCCCCCCCCCCCCCCCCCCCCCCCCCCCCCCCCCCCCCCCCCCCCCCCCCCCCCCCCCCCCCCCCCCCCCCCCCCCCCCCCCCCCCCCCCCCCCCCCCCCCCCCCCCCCCCCCCCCCCCCCCCCCCCCCCCCCCCCCCCCCCCCCCCCCCCCCCCCCCCCCCCCCCCCCCCCCCCCCCCCCCCCCCCCCCCCCCCCCCCCCCCCCCCCCCCCCCCCCCCCCCCCCCCCCCCCCCCCCCCCCCCCCCCCCCCCCCCCCCCCCCCCCCCCCCCCCCCCCCCCCCCCCCCCCCCCCCCCCCCCCCCCCCCCCCCCCCCCCCCCCCCCCCCCCCCCCCCCCCCCCCCCCCCCCCCCCCCCCCCCCCCCCCCCCCCCCCCCCCCCCCCCCCCCCCCCCCCCCCCCCCCCCCCCCCCCCCCCCCCCCCCCCCCCCCCCCCCCCCCCCCCCCCCCCCCCCCCCCCCCCCCCCCCCCCCCCCCCCCCCCCCCCCCCCCCCCCCCCCCCCCCCCCCCCCCCCCCCCCCCCCCCCCCCCCCCCCCCCCCCCCCCCCCCCCCCCCCCCCCCCCCCCCCCCCCCCCCCCCCCCCCCCCCCCCCCCCCCCCCCCCCCCCCCCCCCCCCCCCCCCCCCCCCCCCCCCCCCCCCCCCCCCCCCCCCCCCCCCCCCCCCCCCCCCCCCCCCCCCCCCCCCCCCCCCCCCCCCCCCCCCCCCCCCCCCCCCCCCCCCCCCCCCCCCCCCCCCCCCCCCCCCCCCCCCCCCCCCCCCCCCCCCCCCCCCCCCCCCCCCCCCCCCCCCCCCCCCCCCCCCCCCCCCCCCCCCCCCCCCCCCCCCCC
>JAKRSI010000211.1:1320000-1322500 GCA_029890345.1 Natrix helvetica helvetica | reverse complement strand
CCCCCCCCCCCCCCCCCCCCCCCCCCCCCCCCCCCCCCCCCCCCCCCCCCCCCCCCCCCCCCCCCCCCCCCCCCCCCCCCCCCCCCCCCCCCCCCCCCCCCCCCCCCCCCCCCCCCCCCCCCCCCCCCCCCCCCCCCCCCCCCCCCCCCCCCCCCCCCCCCCCCCCCCCCCCCCCCCCCCCCCCCCCCCCCCCCCCCCCCCCCCCCCCCCCCCCCCCCCCCCCCCCCCCCCCCCCCCCCCCCCCCCCCCCCCCCCCCCCCCCCCCCCCCCCCCCCCCCCCCCCCCCCCAAACCCCCCCCCCCCCCCCCCCCCCCCCCCCCCCCCCCCCCCCCCCCCCCCCCCCCCCCCCCCCCCCCCCCCCCCCCCCCCCCCCCCCCCCCCCCCCCCCCCCCCCCCCCCCCCCCCCCCCCCCCCCCCCCCCCCCCCCCCCCCCCCCCCCCCCCCCCCCCCCCCCCCCCCCCCCCCCCCCCCCCCCCCCCCCCCCCCCCCCCCCCCCCCCCCCCCCCCCCCCCCCCCCCCCCCCCCCCCCCCCCCCCCCCCCCCCCCCCCCCCCCCCCCCCCCCCCCCCCCCCCCCCCCCCCCCCCCCCCCCCCCCCCCCCCCCCCCCCCCCCCCCCCCCCCCCCCCCCCCCCCCCCCCCCCCCCCCCCCCCCCCCCCCCCCCCCCCCCCCCCCCCCCCCCCCCCCCCCCCCCCCCCCCCCCCCCCCCCCCCCCCCCCCCCCCCCCCCCCCCCCCCCCCCCCCCCCCCCCCCCCCCCCCCCCCCCCCCCCCCCCCCCCCCCCCCCCCCCCCCCCCCCCCCCCCCCCCCCCCCCCCCCCCCCCCCCCCCCCCCCCCCCCCCCCCCCCCCCCCCCCCCCCCCCCCCCCCCCCCCCCCCCCCCCCCCCCCCCCCCCCCCCCCCCCCCCCCCCCCCCCCCCCCCCCCCCCCCCCCCCCCCCCCCCCCCCCCCCCCCCCCCCCCCCCCCCCCCCCCCCCCCCCCCCCCCCCCCCCCCCCCCCCCCCCCCCCCCCCCCCCCCCCCCCCCCCCCCCCCCCCCCCCCCCCCCCCCCCCCCCCCCCCCCCCCCCCCCCCCCCCCCCCCCCCCCCCCCCCCCCCCCCCCCCCCCCCCCCCCCCCCCCCCCCCCCCCCCCCCCCCCCCCCCCCCCCCCCCCCCCCCCCCCCCCCCCCCCCCCCCCCCCCCCCCCCCCCCCCCCCCCCCCCCCCCCCCCCCCCCCCCCCCCCCCCCCCCCCCCCCCCCCCCCCCCCCCCCCCCCCCCCCCCCCCCCCCCCCCCCCCCCCCCCCCCCCCCCCCCCCCCCCCCCCCCCCCCCCCCCCCCCCCCCCCCCCCCCCCCCCCCCCCCCCCCCCCCCCCCCCCCCCCCCCCCCCCCCCCCCCCCCCCCCCCCCCCCCCCCCCCCCCCCCCCCCCCCCCCCCCCCCCCCCCCCCCCCCCCCCCCCCCCCCCCCCCCCCCCCCCCCCCCCCCCCCCCCCCCCCCCCCCCCCCCCCCCCCCCCCCCCCCCCCCCCCCCCCCCCCCCCCCCCCCCCCCCCCCCCCCCCCCCCCCCCCCCCCCCCCCCCCCCCCCCCCCCCCCCCCCCCCCCCCCCCCCCCCCCCCCCCCCCCCCCCCCCCCCCCCCCCCCCCCCCCCCCCCCCCCCCCCCCCCCCCCCCCCCCCCCCCCCCCCCCCCCCCCCCCCCCCCCCCCCCCCCCCCCCCCCCCCCCCCCCCCCCCCCCCCCCCCCCCCCCCCCCCCCCCCCCCCCCCCCCCCCCCCCCCCCCCCCCCCCCCCCCCCCCCCCCCCCCCCCCCCCCCCCCCCCCCCCCCCCCCCCCCCCCCCCCCCCCCCCCCCCCCCCCCCCCCCCCCCCCCCCCCCCCCCCCCCCCCCCCCCCCCCCCCCCCCCCCCCCCCCCCCCCCCCCCCCCCCCCCCCCCCCCCCCCCCCCCCCCCCCCCCCCCCCCCCCCCCCCCCCCCCCCCCCCCCCCCCCCCCCCCCCCCCCCCCCCCCCCCCCCCCCCCCCCCCCCCCCCCCCCCCCCCCCCCCCCCCCCCCCCCCCCCCCCCCCCCCCCCCCCCCCCCCCCCCCCCCCCCCCCCCCCCCCCCCCCCCCCCCCCCCCCCCCCCCCCCCCCCCCCCCCCCCCCCCCCCCCCCCCCCCCCCCCCCCCCCCCCCCCCCCCCCCCCCCCCCCCCCCCCCCCCCCCCCCCCCCCCCCCCCCCCCCCCCCCCCCCCCCCCCCCCCCCCCCCCCCCCCCCCCCCCCCCCCCCCCCCCCCCCCCCCCCCCCCCCCCCCCCCCCCCCCCCCCCCCCCCCCCCCCCCCCCCCCCCCCCCCCCCCCCCCCCCCCCCCCCCCCCCCCCCCCCCCCCCCCCCCCCCCCCCCCCCCCCCCCCCCCCCCCCCCCCCCCCCCCCCCCCCCCCCCCCCCCCCCCCCCCCCCCCCCCCCCCCCCCCCCCCCCCCCCCCCCCCCCCCCCCCCCCCCCCCCCCCCCCCCCCCCCCCCCCCCCCCCCCCCCCCCCCCCCCCCCCCCCCCCC
>JAKRSI010000211.1:1297500-1317500 GCA_029890345.1 Natrix helvetica helvetica | reverse complement strand
CCCCCCCCCCCCCCCCCCCCCCCCCCCCCCCCCCCCCCCCCCCCCCCCCCCCCCCCCCCCCCCCCCCCCCCCCCCCCCCCCCCCCCCCCCCCCCCCCCCCCCCCCCCCCCCCCCCCCCCCCCCCCCCCCCCCCCCCCCCCCCCCCCCCCCCCCCCCCCCCCCCCCCCCCCCCCCCCCCCCCCCCCCCCCCCCCCCCCCCCCCCCCCCCCCCCCCCCCCCCCCCCCCCCCCCCCCCCCCCCCCCCCCCCCCCCCCCCCCCCCCCCCCCCCCCCCCCCCCCCCCCCCCCCCCCCCCCCCCCCCCCCCCCCCCCCCCCCCCCCCCCCCCCCCCCCCCCCCCCCCCCCCCCCCCCCCCCCCCCCCCCCCCCCCCCCCCCCCCCCCCCCCCCCCCCCCCCCCCCCCCCCCCCCCCCCCCCCCCCCCCCCCCCCCCCCCCCCCCCCCCCCCCCCCCCCCCCCCCCCCCCCCCCCCCCCCCCCCCCCCCCCCCCCCCCCCCCCCCCCCCCCCCCCCCCCCCCCCCCCCCCCCCCCCCCCCCCCCCCCCCCCCCCCCCCCCCCCCCCCCCCCCCCCCCCCCCCCCCCCCCCCCCCCCCCCCCCCCCCCCCCCCCCCCCCCCCCCCCCCCCCCCCCCCCCCCCCCCCCCCCCCCCCCCCCCCCCCCCCCCCCCCCCCCCCCCCCCCCCCCCCCCCCCCCCCCCCCCCCCCCCCCCCCCCCCCCCCCCCCCCCCCCCCCCCCCCCCCCCCCCCCCCCCCCCCCCCCCCCCCCCCCCCCCCCCCCCCCCCCCCCCCCCCCCCCCCCCCCCCCCCCCCCCCCCCCCCCCCCCCCCCCCCCCCCCCCCCCCCCCCCCCCCCCCCCCCCCCCCCCCCCCCCCCCCCCCCCCCCCCCCCCCCCCCCCCCCCCCCCCCCCCCCCCCCCCCCCCCCCCCCCCCCCCCCCCCCCCCCCCCCCCCCCCCCCCCCCCCCCCCCCCCCCCCCCCCCCCCCCCCCCCCCCCCCCCCCCCCCCCCCCCCCCCCCCCCCCCCCCCCCCCCCCCCCCCCCCCCCCCCCCCCCCCCCCCCCCCCCCCCCCCCCCCCCCCCCCCCCCCCCCCCCCCCCCCCCCCCCCCCCCCCCCCCCCCCCCCCCCCCCCCCCCCCCCCCCCCCCCCCCCCCCCCCCCCCCCCCCCCCCCCCCCCCCCCCCCCCCCCCCCCCCCCCCCCCCCCCCCCCCCCCCCCCCCCCCCCCCCCCCCCCCCCCCCCCCCCCCCCCCCCCCCCCCCCCCCCCCCCCCCCCCCCCCCCCCCCCCCCCCCCCCCCCCCCCCCCCCCCCCCCCCCCCCCCCCCCCCCCCCCCCCCCCCCCCCCCCCCCCCCCCCCCCCCCCCCCCCCCCCCCCCCCCCCCCCCCCCCCCCCCCCCCCCCCCCCCCCCCCCCCCCCCCCCCCCCCCCCCCCCCCCCCCCCCCCCCCCCCCCCCCCCCCCCCCCCCCCCCCCCCCCCCCCCCCCCCCCCCCCCCCCCCCCCCCCCCCCCCCCCCCCCCCCCCCCCCCCCCCCCCCCCCCCCCCCCCCCCCCCCCCCCCCCCCCCCCCCCCCCCCCCCCCCCCCCCCCCCCCCCCCCCCCCCCCCCCCCCCCCCCCCCCCCCCCCCCCCCCCCCCCCCCCCCCCCCCCCCCCCCCCCCCCCCCCCCCCCCCCCCCCCCCCCCCCCCCCCCCCCCCCCCCCCCCCCCCCCCCCCCCCCCCCCCCCCCCCCCCCCCCCCCCCCCCCCCCCCCCCCCCCCCCCCCCCCCCCCCCCCCCCCCCCCCCCCCCCCCCCCCCCCCCCCCCCCCCCCCCCCCCCCCCCCCCCCCCCCCCCCCCCCCCCCCCCCCCCCCCCCCCCCCCCCCCCCCCCCCCCCCCCCCCCCCCCCCCCCCCCCCCCCCCCCCCCCCCCCCCCCCCCCCCCCCCCCCCCCCCCCCCCCCCCCCCCCCCCCCCCCCCCCCCCCCCCCCCCCCCCCCCCCCCCCCCCCCCCCCCCCCCCCCCCCCCCCCCCCCCCCCCCCCCCCCCCCCCCCCCCCCCCCCCCCCCCCCCCCCCCCCCACCCCCCCCCCCCCCCCCCCCCCCCCCCCCCCCCCCCCCCCCCCCCCCCCCCCCCCCCCCCCCCCCCCCCCCCCCCCCCCCCCCCCCCCCCCCCCCCCCCCCCCCCCCCCCCCCCCCCCCCCCCCCCCCCCCCCCCCCCCCCCCCCCCCCCCCCCCCCCCCCCCCCCCCCCCCCCCCCCCCCCCCCCCCCCCCCCCCCCCCCCCCCCCCCCCCCCCCCCCCCCCCCCCCCCCCCCCCCCCCCCCCCCCCCCCCCCCCCCCCCCCCCCCCCCCCCCCCCCCCCCCCCCCCCCCCCCCCCCCCCCCCCCCCCCCCCCCCCCCCCCCCCCCCCCCCCCCCCCCCCCCCCCCCCCCCCCCCCCCCCCCCCCCCCCCCCCCCCCCCCCCCCCCCCCCCCCCCCCCCCCCCCCCCCCCCCCCCCCCCCCCCCCCCCCCCCCCCCCCCCCCCCCCCCCCCCCCCCCCCCCCCCCCCCCCCCCCCCCCCCCCCCCCCCCCCCCCCCCCCCCCCCCCCCCCCCCCCCCCCCCCCCCCCCCCCCCCCCCCCCCCCCCCCCCCCCCCCCCCCCCCCCCCCCCCCCCCCCCCCCCCCCCCCCCCCCCCCCCCCCCCCCCCCCCCCCCCCCCCCCCCCCCCCCCCCCCCCCCCCCCCCCCCCCCCCCCCCCCCCCCCCCCCCCCCCCCCCCCCCCCCCCCCCCCCCCCCCCCCCCCCCCCCCCCCCCCCCCCCCCCCCCCCCCCCCCCCCCCCCCCCCCCCCCCCCCCCCCCCCCCCCCCCCCCCCCCCCCCCCCCCCCCCCCCCCCCCCCCCCCCCCCCCCCCCCCCCCCCCCCCCCCCCCCCCCCCCCCCCCCCCCCCCCCCCCCCCCCCCCCCCCCCCCCCCCCCCCCCCCCCCCCCCCCCCCCCCCCCCCCCCCCCCCCCCCCCCCCCCCCCCCCCCCCCCCCCCCCCCCCCCCCCCCCCCCCCCCCCCCCCCCCCCCCCCCCCCCCCCCCCCCCCCCCCCCCCCCCCCCCCCCCCCCCCCCCCCCCCCCCCCCCCCCCCCCCCCCCCCCCCCCCCCCCCCCCCCCCCCCCCCCCCCCCCCCCCCCCCCCCCCCCCCCCCCCCCCCCCCCCCCCCCCCCCCCCCCCCCCCCCCCCCCCCCCCCCCCCCCCCCCCCCCCCCCCCCCCCCCCCCCCCCCCCCCCCCCCCCCCCCCCCCCCCCCCCCCCCCCCCCCCCCCCCCCCCCCCCCCCCCCCCCCCCCCCCCCCCCCCCCCCCCCCCCCCCCCCCCCCCCCCCCCCCCCCCCCCCCCCCCCCCCCCCCCCCCCCCCCCCCCCCCCCCCCCCCCCCCCCCCCCCCCCCCCCCCCCCCCCCCCCCCCCCCCCCCCCCCCCCCCCCCCCCCCCCCCCCCCCCCCCCCCCCCCCCCCCCCCCCCCCCCCCCCCCCCCCCCCCCCCCCCCCCCCCCCCCCCCCCCCCCCCCCCCCCCCCCCCCCCCCCCCCCCCCCCCCCCCCCCCCCCCCCCCCCCCCCCCCCCCCCCCCCCCCCCAACCCCCCCCCCCCCCCCCCCCCCCCCCCCCCCCCCCCCCCCCCCCCCCCCCCCCCCCCCCCCCCCCCCCCCCCCCCCCCCCCCCCCCCCCCCCCCCCCCCCCCCCCCCCCCCCCCCCCCCCCCCCCCCCCCCCCCCCCCCCCCCCCCCCCCCCCCCCCCCCCCCCCCCCCCCCCCCCCCCCCCCCCCCCCCCCCCCCCCCCCCCCCCCCCCCCCCCCCCCCCCCCCCCCCCCCCCCCCCCCCCCCCCCCCCCCCCCCCCCCCCCCCCCCCCCCCCCCCCCCCCCCCCCCCCCCCCCCCCCCCCCCCCCCCCCCCCCCAAACCCCCCCCCCCCCCCCCCCCCCCCCCCCCCCCCCCCCCCCCCCACCCCCCCCCCCCCCCCCCCCCCCCCCCCCCCCCCCCCCCCCCGTAAAAAAAAACCCCCCCCCCCCCCCCCCCCCCCCCCCCCCCCCCCCCCCCCCCCCCCCCCCCCCCCCCCCCCCCCCCCCCCCCCCCCCCCCCCCCCCCCCCCCCCCCCCCCCCCCCCCCCCCCCCCCCCCCCCCCCCCCCCCCCCCCCCCCCCCCCCCCCCCCCCCCCCCCCCCCCCCCCCCCCCCCCCCCCCCCCCCCCCCCCCCCCCCCCCCCCCCCCCCCCCCCCCCCCCCCCCCCCCCCCCCCCCCCCCCCCCCCCCCCCCCCCCCCCCCCCCCCCCCCCCCCCCCCCCCCCCCCCCCCCCCCCCCCCCCCCCCCCCCCCCCCCCCCCCCCCCCCCCCCCCCCCCCCCCCCCCACCCCCCCCCCCCCCCCCCCCCCCCCCCCCCCCCCCCCCCCCCCCCCCCCCCCCCCCCCCCCCCCCCCCCCCCCCCCCCCCCCCCCCCCCCCCCCCCCCCCCCCCCCCCCCCCCCCCCCCCCCCCCCCCCCCCCCCCCCCCCCCCCCCCCCCCCCCCCCCCCCCCCCCCCCCCCCCCCCCCCCCCCCCCCCCCCCCCCCCCCCCCCCCCCCCCCCCCCCCCCCCCCCCCCCCCCCCCCCCCCCCCCCCCCCCCCCCCCCCCCCCCCCCCCCCCCCCCCCCCCCCCCCCCCCCCCCCCCCCCCCCCCCCCCCCCCCCCCCCCCCCCCCCCCCCCCCCCCCCCCCCCCCCCCCCCCCCCCCCCCCCCCCCCCCCCCCCCCCCCCCCCCCCCCCCCCCCCCCCCCCCCCCCCCCCCCCCCCCCCCCCCCCCCCCCCCCCCCCCCCCCCCCCCCCCCCCCCCCCCCCCCCCCCCCCCCCCCCCCCCCCCCCCCCCCCCCCCCCCCCCCCCCCCCCCCCCCCCCCCCCCCCCCCCCCCCCCCCCCCCCCCCCCCCCCCCCCCCCCCCCCCCCCCCCCCCCCCCCCCCCCCCCCCCCCCCCCCCCCCCCCCCCCCCCCCCCCCCCCCCCCCCCCCCCCCCCCCCCCCCCCCCCCCCCCCCCCCCCCCCCCCCCCCCCCCCCCCCCCCCCCCCCCCCCCCCCCCCCCCCCCCCCCCCCCCCCCCCCCCCCCCCCCCCCCCCCCCCCCCCCCCCCCCCCCCCCCCCCCCCCCCCCCCCCCCCCCCCCCCCCCCCCCCCCCCCCCCCCCCCCCCCCCCCCCCCCCCCCCCCCCCCCCCCCCCCCCCCCCCCCCCCCCCCCCACCCCCCCCCCCCCCCCCCCCCCCCCCCCCCCCCCCCCCCCCCCCCCCCCCCCCCCCCCCCCCCCCCCCCCCCCCCCCCCCCCCCCCCCCCCCCCCCCCCCCCCCCCCCCCCCCCCCCCCCCCCCCCCCCCCCCCCCCCCCCCCCCCCCCCCCCCCCCCCCCCCCCCCCCCCCCCCCCCCCCCCCCCCCCCCCCCCCCCCCCCCCCCCCCCCCCCCCCCCCCCCCCCCCCCCCCCCCCCCCCCCCCCCCCCCCCCCCCCCCCCCCCCCCCCCCCCCCCCCCCCCCCCCCCCCCCCCCCCCCCCCCCCCCCCCCCCCCCCCCCCCCCCCCCCCCCCCCCCCCCCCCCCCCCCCCCCCCCCCCCCCCCCCCCCCCCCCCCCCCCCCCCCCCCCACCCCCCCCCCCCCCCCCCCCCCCCCCCCCCCCCCCCCCCCCCCCCCCCCCCCCCCCCCCCCCCCCCCCCCCCCCCCCCCCCCCCCCCCCCCCCCCCCCCCCCCCCCCCCCCCCCCCCCCCCCCCCCCCCCCCCCCCCCCCCCCCCCCCCCCCCCCCCCCCCCCCCCCCCCCCCCCCCCCCCCCCCCCCCCCCCCCCCCCCCCCCCCCCCCCCCCCCCCCCCCCCCCCCCCCCCCCCCCCCCCCCCCCCCCCCCCCCCCCCCCCCCCCCCCCCCCCCCCCCCCCCCCCCCCCCCCCCCCCCCCCCCCCCCCCCCCCCCCCCCCCCCCCCCCCCCCCCCCCCCCCCCCCCCCCCCCCCCCCCCCCCCCCCCCCCCCCCCCCCCCCCCCCCCCCCCCCCCCCCCCCCCCCCCCCCCCCCCCCCCCCCCCCCCCCCCCCCCCCCCCCCCCCCCCCCCCCCCCCCCCCCCCCCCCCCCCCCCCCCCCCCCCCCCCCCCCCCCCCCCCCCCCCCCCCCCCCCCCCCCCCCCCCCCCCCCCCCCCCCCCCCCCCCCCCCCCCCCCCCCCCCCCCCCCCCCCCCCCCCCCCCCCCCCCCCCCCCCCCCCCCCCCCCCCCCCCCCCCCCCCCCCCCCCCCCCCCCCCCCCCCCCCCCCCCCCCCCCCCCCCCCCCCCCCCCCCCCCCCCCCCCCCCCCCCCCCCCCCCCCCCCCCCCCCCCCCCCCCCCCCCCCCCCCCCCCCCCCCCCCCCCCCCCCCCCCCCCCCCCCCCCCCCCCCCCCCCCCCCCCCCCCCCCCCCCCCCCCCCCCCCCCCCCCCCCCCCCCCCCCCCCCCCCCCCCCCCCCCCCCCCCCCCCCCCCCCCCCCCCCCCCCCCCCCCCCCCCCCCCCCCCCCCCCCCCCCCCCCCCCCCCCCCCCCCCCCCCCCCCCCCCCCCCCCCCCCCCCCCCCCCCCCCCCCCCCCCCCCCCCCCCCCCCCCCCCCCCCCCCCCCCCCCCCCCCCCCCCCCCCCCCCCCCCCCCCCCCCCCCCCCCCCCCCCCCCCCCCCCCCCCCCCCCCCCCCCCCCCCCCCCCCCCCCCCCCCCCCCCCCCCCCCCCCCCCCCCCCCCCCCCCCCCCCCCCCCCCCCCCCCCCCCCCCCCCCCCCCCCCCCCCCCCCCCCCCCCCCCCCCCCCCCCCCCCCCCCCCCCCCCCCCCCCCCCCCCCCCCCCCCCCCCCCCCCCCCCCCCCCCCAAACCCCCCCCCCCCCCCCCCCCCCCCCCCCCCCCCCCCCCCCCCCCCCCCCCCCCCCCCCCCCCCCCCCCCCCCCCCCCCCCCCCCCCCCCCCCCCCCCCCCCCCCCCCCCCCCCCCCCCCCCCCCCCCCCCCCCCCCCCCCCCCCCCCCCCCCCCCCCCCCCCCCCCCCCCCCCCCCCCCCCCCCCCCCCCCCCCCCCCCCCCCCCCCCCCCCCCCCCCCCCCCCCCCCCCCCCCCCCCCCCCCCCCCCCCCCCCCCCCCCCCCCCCCCCCCCCCCCCCCCCCCCCCCCCCCCCCCCCCCCCCCCCCCCCCCCCCCCCCCCCCCCCCCCCCCCCCCCCCCCCCCCCCCCCCCCCCCCCCCCCCCCCCCCCCCCCCCCCCCCCCCCCCCCCCCCCCCCCCCCCCCCCCCCCCCCCCCCCCCCCCCCCCCCCCCCCCCCCCCCCCCCCCCCCCCCCCCCCCCCCCCCCCCCCCCCCCCCCCCCCCCCCCCCCCCCCCCCCCCCCCCCCCCCCCCCCCCCCCCCCCCCCCCCCCCCCCCCCCCCCCCCCCCCCCCCCCCCCCCCCCCCCCCCCCCCCCCCCCCCCCCCCCCCCCCCCCCCCCCCCCCCCCCCCCCCCCCCCCCCCCCCCCCCCCCCCCCCCCCCCCCCCCCCCCCCCCCCCCCCCCCCCCCCCCCCCCCCCCCCCCCCCCCCCCCCCCCCCCCCCCCCCCCCCCCCCCCCCCCCCCCCCCCCCCCCCCCCCCCCCCCCCCCCCCCCCCCCCCCCCCCCCCCCCCCCCCCCCCCCCCCCCCCCCCCCCCCCCCCCCCCCCCCCCCCCCCCCCCCCCCCCCCCCCCCCCCCCCCCCCCCCCCCCCCCCCCCCCCCCCCCCCCCCCCCCCCCCCCCCCCCCCCCCCCCCCCCCCCCCCCCCCCCCCCCCCCCCCCCCCCCCCCCCCCCCCCCCCCCCCCCCCCCCCCCCCCCCCCCCCCCCCCCCCCCCCCCCCCCCCCCCCCCCCCCCCCCCCCCCCCCCCCCCCCCCCCCCCCCCCCCCCCCCCCCCCCCCCCCCCCCCCCCCCCCCCCCCCCCCCCCCCCCCCCCCCCCCCCCCCCCCCCCCCCCCCCCCCCCCCCCCCCCCCCCCCCCCCCCCCCCCCCCCCCCCCCCCCCCCCCCCCCCCCCCCCCCCCCCCCCCCCCCCCCCCCCCCCCCCCCCCCCCCCCCCCCCCCCCCCCCCCCCCCCCCCCCCCCCCCCCCCCCCCCCCCCCCCCCCCCCCCCCCCCCCCCCCCCCCCCCCCCCCCCCCCCCCCCCCCCCCCCCCCCCCCCCCCCCCCCCCCCCCCCCCCCCCCCCCCCCCCCCCCCCCCCCCCCCCCCCCCCCCCCCCCCCCCCCCCCCCCCCCCCCCCCCCCCCCCCCCCCCCCCCCCCCCCCCCCCCCCCCCCCCCCCCCCCCCCCCCCCCCCCCCCCCCCCCCCCCCCCCCCCCCCCCCCCCCCCCCCCCCCCCCCCCCCCCCCCCCCCCCCCCCCCCCCCCCCCCCCCCCCCCCCCCCCCCCCCCCCCCCCCCCCCCCCCCCCCCCCCCCCCCCCCCCCCCCCCCCCCCCCCCCCCCCCCCCCCCCCCCCCCCCCCCCCCCCCCCCCCCCCCCCCCCCCCCCCCCCCCCCCCCCCCCCCCCCCCCCCCCCCCCCCCCCCCCCCCCCCCCCCCCCCCCCCCCCCCCCCCCCCCCCCCCCCCCCCCCCCCCCCCCCCCCCCCCCCCCCCCCCCCCCCCCCCCCCCCCCCCCCCCCCCCCCCCCCCCCCCCCCCCCCCCCCCCCCCCCCCCCCCCCCCCCCCCCCCCCCCCCCCCCCCCCCCCCCCCCCCCCCCCCCCCCCCCCCCCCCCCCCCCCCCCCCCCCCCCCCCCCCCCCCCCCCCCCCCCCCCCCCCCCCCCCCCCCCCCCCCCCCCCCCCCCCCCCCCCCCCCCCCCCCCCCCCCCCCCCCCCCCCCCCCCCCCCCCCCCCCCCCCCCCCCCCCCCCCCCCCCCCCCCCCCCCCCCCCCCCCCCCCCCCCCCCCCCCCCCCCCCCCCCCCCCCCCCCCCCCCCCCCCCCCCCCCCCCCCCCCCCCCCCCCCCCCCCCCCCCCCCCCCCCCCCCCCCCCCCCCCCCCCCCCCCCCCCCCCCCCCCCCCCCCCCCCCCCCCCCCCCCCCCCCCCCCCCCCCCCCCCCCCCCCCCCCCCCCCCCCCCCCCCCCCCCCCCCCCCCCCCCCCCCCCCCCCCCCCCCCCCCCCCCCCCCCCCCCCCCCCCCCCCCCCCCCCCCCCCCCCCCCCCCCCCCCCCCCCCCCCCCCCCCCCCCCCCCCCCCCCCCCCCCCCCCCCCCCCCCCCCCCCCCCCCCCCCCCCCCCCCCCCCCCCCCCCCCCCCCCCCCCCCCCCCCCCCCCCCCCCCCCCCCCCCCCCCCCCCCCCCCCCCCCCCCCCCCCCCCCCCCCCCCCCCCCCCCCCCCCCCCCCCCCCCCCCCCCCCCCCCAACCCCCCCCCCCCCCCCCCCCCCCCCCCCCCCCCCCCCCCCCCCCCCCCCCCCCCCCCCCCCCCCCCCCCCCCCCCCCCCCCCCCCCCCCCCCCCCCCCCCCCCCCCCCCCCCCCCCCCCCCCCCCCCCCCCCCCCCCCCCCCCCCCCCCCCCCCCCCCCCCCCCCCCCCCCCCCCCCCCCCCCCCCCCCCCCCCCCCCCCCCCCCCCCCCCCCCCCCCCCCCCCCCCCCCCCCCCCCCCCCCCCCCCCCCCCCCCCCCCCCCCCCCCCCCCCCCCCCCCCCCCCCCCCCCCCCCCCCCCCCCCCCCCCCCCCCCCCCCCCCCCCCCCCCCCCCCCCCCCCCCCCCCCCCCCCCCCCCCCCCCCCCCCCCCCCCCCCCCCCCCCCCCCCCCCCCCCCCCCCCCCCCCCCCCCCCCCCCCCCCCCCCCCCCCCCCCCCCCCCCCCCCCCCCCCCCCCCCCCCCCCCCCCCCCCCCCCCCCCCCCCCCCCCCCCCCCCCCCCCCCCCCCCCCCCCCCCCCCCCCCCCCCCCCCCCCCCCCCCCCCCCCCCCCCCCCCCCCCCCCCCCCCCCCCCCCCCCCCCCCCCCCCCCCCCCCCCCCCCCCCCCCCCCCCCCCCCCCCCCCCCCCCCCCCCCCCCCCCCCCCCCCCCCCCCCCCCCCCCCCCCCCCCCCCCCCCCCCCCCCCCCCCCCCCCCCCCCCCCCCCCCCCCCCCCCCCCCCCCCCCCCCCCCCCCCCCCCCCCCCCCCCCCCCCCCCCCCCCCCCCCCCCCCCCCCCCCCCCCCCCCCCCCCCCCCCCCCCCCCCCCCCCCCCCCCCCCCCCCCCCCCCCCCCCCCCCCCCCCCCCCCCCCCCCCCCCCCCCCCCCCCCCCCCCCCCCCCCCCCCCCCCCCCCCCCCCCCCCCCCCCCCCCCCCCCCCCCCCCCCCCCCCCCCCCCCCCCCCCCCCCCCCCCCCCCCCCCCCCCCCCCCCCCCCCCCCCCCCCCCCCCCCCCCCCCCCCCCCCCCCCCCCCCCCCCCCCCCCCCCCCCCCCCCCACCCCCCCCCCCCCCCCCCCCCCCCCCCCCCCCCCCCCCCCCCCCCCCCCCCCCCCCCCCCCCCCCCCCCCCCCCCCCCCCCCCCCCCCACCCCCCCCCCCCCAAAACCCCCCCCCCCCCCCCCCCCCCCCCCCCCCCCCCCCCCCCCCCCCCCCCCCCCCCCCCCCCCCCCCCCCCCCCCCCCCCCCCCCCCCCCCCCCCCCCCCCCCCCCCCCCCCCCCCCCCCCCCCCCCCCCCCCCCCCCCCCCCCCCCCCCCCCCCCCCCCCCCCCCCCCCCCCCCCCCCCCCCCCCCCCCCCCCCCCCCCCCCCCCCCCCCCCCCCCCCCCCCCCCCCCCCCCCCCCCCCCCCCCCCCCCCCCCCCCCCCCCCCCCCCCCCCCCCCCCCCCCCCCCCCCCCCCCCCCCCCCCCCCCCCCCCCCCCCCCCCCCCCCCCCCCCCCCCCCCCCCCCCCCCCCCCCCCCCCCCCCCCCCCCCCCCCCCCCCCCCCCCCCCCCCCCCCCCCCCCCCCCCCCCCCCCCCCCCCCCCCCCCCCCCCCCCCCCCCCCCCCCCCCCCCCCCCCCCCCCCCCCCCCCCCCCCCCCCCCCCCCCCCCCCCCCCCCCCCCCCCCCCCCCCCCCCCCCCCCCCCCCCCCCCCCCCCCCCCCCCCCCCCCCCCCCCCCCCCCCCCCCCCCCCCCCCCCCCCCCCCCCCCCCCCCCCCCCCCCCCCCCCCCCCCCCCCCCCCCCCCCCCCCCCCCCCCCCCCCCCCCCCCCCCCCCCCCCCCCCCCCCCCCCCCCCCCCCCCCCCCCCCCCCCCCCCCCCCCCCCCCCCCCCCCCCCCCCCCCCCCCCCCCCCCCCCCCCCCCCCCCCCCCCCCCCCCCCCCCCCCCCCCCCCCCCCCCCCCCCCCCCCCCCCCCCCCCCCCCCCCCCCCCCCCCCCCCCCCCCCCCCCCCCCCCCCCCCCCCCCCCCCCCCCCCCCCCCCCCCCCCCCCCCCCCCCCCCCCCCCCCCCCCCCCCCCCCCCCCCCCCCCCCCCCCCCCCCCCCCCCCCCCCCCCCCCCCCCCCCCCCCCCCCCCCCCCCCCCCCCCCCCCCCCCCCCCCCCCCCCCCCCCCCCCCCCCCCCCCCCCCCCCCCCCCCCCCCCCCCCCCCCCCCCCCCCCCCCCCCCCCCCCCCCCCCCCCCCCCCCCCCCCCCCCCCCCCCCCCCCCCCCCCCCCCCCCCCCCCCCCCCCCCCCCCCCCCCCCCCCCCCCCCCCCCCCCCCCCCCCCCCCCCCCCCCCCCCCCCCCCCCCCCCCCCCCCCCCCCCCCCCCCCCCCCCCCCCCCCCCCCCCCCCCCCCCCCCCCCCCCCCCCCCCCCCCCCCCCCCCCCCCCCCCCCCCCCCCCCCCCCCCCCCCCCCCCCCCCCCCCCCCCCCCCCCCCCCCCCCCCCCCCCCCCCCCCCCCCCCCCCCCCCCCCCCCCCCCCCCCCCCCCCCCCCCCCCCCCCCCCCCCCCCCCCCCCCCCCCCCCCCCCCCCCCCCCCCCCCCCCCCCCCCCCCCCCCCCCCCCCCCCCCCCCCCCCCCCCCCCCCCCCCCCCCCCCCCCCCCCCCCCCCCCCCCCCCCCCCCCCCCCCCCCCCCCCCCCCCCCCCCCCCCCCCCCCCCCCCCCCCCCCCCCCCCCCCCCCCCCCCCCCCCCCCCCCCCCCCCCCCCCCCCCCCCCCCCCCCCCCCCCCCCCCCCCCCCCCCCCCCCCCCCCCCCCCCCCCCCCCCCCCCCCCCCCCCCCCCCCCCCCCCCCCCCCCCCCCCCCCCCCCCCCCCCCCCCCCCCCCCCCCCCCCCCCCCCCCCCCCCCCCCCCCCCCCCCCCCCCCCCCCCCCCCCCCCCCCCCCCCCCCCCCCCCCCCCCCCCCCCCCCCCCCCCCCCCCCCCCCCCCCCCCCCCCCCCCCCCCCCCCCCCCCCCCCCCCCCCCCCCCCCCCCCCCCCCCCCCCCCCCCCCCCCCCCCCCCCCCCCCCCCCCCCCCCCCCCCCCCCCCCCCCCCCCCCCCCCCCCCCCCCCCCCCCCCCCCCCCCCCCCCCCCCCCCCCCCCCCCCCCCCCCCCCCCCCCCCCCCCCCCCCCCCCCCCCCCCCCCCCCCCCCCCCCCCCCCCCCCCCCCCCCCCCCCCCCCCCCCCCCCCCCCCCCCCCCCCCCCCCCCCCCCCCCCCCCCCCCCCCCCCCCCCCCCCCCCCCCCCCCCCCCCCCCCCCCCCCCCCCCCCCCCCCCCCCCCCCCCCCCCCCCCCCCCCCCCCCCCCCCCCCCCCCCCCCCCCCCCCCCCCCCCCCCCCCCCCCCCCCCCCCCCCCCCCCCCCCCCCCCCCCCCCCCCCCCCCCCCCCCCCCCCCCCCCCCCCCCCCCCCCCCCCCCCCCCCCCCCCCCCCCCCCCCCCCCCCCCCCCCCCCCCCCCCCCCCCCCCCCCCCCCCCCCCCCCCCACCCCCCCCCCCCCCCCCCCCCCCCCCCCCCCCCCCCCCCCCCCCCCCCCCCCCCCCCCCCCCCCCCCCCCCCCCCCCCCCCCCCCCCCCCCCCCCCCCCCCCCCCCCCCCCCCCCCCCCCCCCCCCCCCCCCCCCCCCCCCCCCCCCCCCCCCCCCCCCCCCCCCCCCCCCCCCCCCCCCCCCCCCCCCCCCCCCCCCCCCCCCCCCCCCCCCCCCCCCCCCCCCCCCCCCCCCCCCCCCCCCCCCCCCCCCCCCCCCCCCCCCCCCCCCCCCCCCCCCCCCCCCCCCCCCCCCCCCCCCCCCCCCCCCCCCCCCCCCCCCCCCCCCCCCCCCCCCCCCCCCCCCCCCCCCCCCCCCCCCCCCCCCCCCCCCCCCCCCCCCCCCCCCCCCCCCCCCCCCCCCCCCCCCCCCCCCCCCCCCCCCCCCCCCCCCCCCCCCCCCCCCCCCCCCCCCCCCCCCCCCCCCCCCCCCCCCCCCCCCCCCCCCCCCCCCCCCCCCCCCCCCCCCCCCCCCCCCCCCCCCCCCCCCCCCCCCCCCCCCCCCCCCCCCCCCCCCCCCCCCCCCCCCCCCCCCCCCCCCCCCCCCCCCCCCCCCCCCCCCCCCCCCCCCCCCCCCCCCCCCCCCCCCCCCCCCCCCCCCCCCCCCCCCCCCCCCCCCCCCCCCCCCCCCCCCCCCCCCCCCCCCCCCCCCCCCCCCCCCCCCCCCCCCCCCCCCCCCCCCCCCCCCCCCCCCCCCCCCCCCCCCCCCCCCCCCCCCCCCCCCCCCCCCCCCCCCCCCCCCCCCCCCCCCCCCCCCCCCCCCCCCCCCCCCCCCCCCCCCCCCCCCCCCCCCCCCCCCCCCCCCCCCCCCCCCCCCCCCCCCCCCCCCCCCCCCCCCCCCCCCCCCCCCCCCCCCCCCCCCCCCCCCCCCCCCCCCCCCCCCCCCCCCCCCCCCCCCCCCCCCCCCCCCCCCCCCCCCCCCCCCCCCCCCCCCCCCCCCCCCCCCCCCCCCCCCCCCCCCCCCCCCCCCCCCCCCCCCCCCCCCCCCCCCCCCCCCCCCCCCCCCCCCCCCCCCCCCCCCCCCCCCCCCCCCCCCCCCCCCCCCCCCCCCCCCCCCCCCCCCCCCCCCCCCCCCCCCCCCCCCCCCCCCCCCCCCCCCCCCCCCCCCCCCCCCCCCCCCCCCCCCCCCCCCCCCCCCCCCCCCCCCCCCCCCCCCCCCCCCCCCCCCCCCCCCCCCCCCCCCCCCCCCCCCCCCCCCCCCCCCCCCCCCCCCCCCCCCCCCCCCCCCCCCCCCCCCCCCCCCCCCCCCCCCCCCCCCCCCCCCCCCCCCCCCCCCCCCCCCCCCCCCCCCCCCCCCCCCCCCCCCCCCCCCCCCCCCCCCCCCCCCCCCCCCCCCCCCCCCCCCCCCCCCCCCCCCCCCCCCCCCCCCCCCCCCCCCCCCCCCCCCCCCCCCCCCCCCCCCCCCCCCCCCCCCCCCCCCCCCCCCCCCCCCCCCCCCCCCCCCCCCCCCCCCCCCCCCCCCCCCTTTCCCCCCCCCCCCCCCCCCCCCCCCCCCCCCCCCCCCCCCCCCCCCCCCCCCCCCCCCCCCCCCCCCCCCCCCCCCCCCCCCCCCCCCCCCCCCCCCCCCCCCCCCCCCCCCCCCCCCCCCCCCCCCCCCCCCCCCCCCCCCCCCCCCCCCCCCCCCCCCCCCCCCCCCCCCCCCCCCCCCCCCCCCCCCCCCCCCCCCCCCCCCCCCCCCCCCCCCCCCCCCCCCCCCCCCCCCCCCCCCCCCCCCCCCCCCCCCCCCCCCCCCCCCCCCCCCCCCCCCCCCCCCCCCCCCCCCCCCCCCCCCCCCCCCCCCCCCCCCCCCCCCCCCCCCCCCCCCCCCCCCCCCCCCCCCCCCCCCCCCCCCCCCCCCCCCCCCCCCCCCCCCCCCCCCCCCCCCCCCCCCCCCCCCCCCCCCCCCCCCCCCCCCCCCCCCCCCCCCCCCCCCCCCCCCCCCCCCCCCCCCCCCCCCCCCCCCCCCCCCCCCCCCCCCCCCCCCCCCCCCCCCCCCCCCCCCCCCCCCCCCCCCCCCCCCCCCCCCCCCCCCCCCCCCCCCCCCCCCCCCCCCCCCCCCCCCCCCCCCCCCCCCCCCCCCCCCCCCCCCCCCCCCCCCCCCCCCCCCCCCCCCCCCCCCCCCCCCCCCCCCCCCCCCCCCCCCCCCCCCCCCCCCCCCCCCCCCCCCCCCCCCCCCCCCCCCCCCCCCCCCCCCCCCCCCCCCCCCCCCCCCCCCCCCCCCCCCCCCCCCCCCCCCCCCCCCCCCCCCCCCCCCCCCCCCCCCCCCCCCCCCCCCCCCCCCCCCCCCCCCCCCCCCCCCCCCCCCCCCCCCCCCCCCCCCCCCCCCCCCCCCCCCCCCCCCCCCCCCCCCCCCCCCCCCCCCCCCCCCCCCCCCCCCCCCCCCCCCCCCCCCCCCCCCCCCCCCCCCCCCCCCCCCCCCCCCCCCCCCCCCCCCCCCCCCCCCCCCCCCCCCCCCCCCCCCCCCCCCCCCCCCCCCCCCCCCCCCCCCCCCCCCCCCCCCCCCCCCCCCCCCCCCCCCCCCCCCCCCCCCCCCCCCCCCCCCCCCCCCCCCCCCCCCCCCCCCCCCCCCCCCCCCCCCCCCCCCCCCCCCCCCCCCCCCCCCCCCCCCCCCCCCCCCCCCCCCCCCCCCCCCCCCCCCCCCCCCCCCCCCCCCCCCCCCCCCCCCCCCCCCCCCCCCCCCCCCCCCCCCCCCCCCCCCCCCCCCCCCCCCCCCCCCCCCCCCCCCCCCCCCCCCCCCCCCCCCCCCCCCCCCCCCCCCCCCCCCCCCCCCCCCCCCCCCCCCCCCCCCCCCCCCCCCCCCCCCCCCCCCCCCCCCCCCCCCCCCCCCCCCCCCCCCCCCCCCCCCCCCCCCCCCCCCCCCCCCCCCCCCCCCCCCCCCCCCCCCCCCCCCCCCCCCCCCCCCCCCCCCCCCCCCCCCCCCCCCCCCCCCCCCCCCCCCCCCCCCCCCCCCCCCCCCCCCCCCCCCCCCCCCCCCCCCCCCCCCCCCCCCCCCCCCCCCCCCCCCCCCCCCCCCCCCCCCCCCCCCCCCCCCCCCCCCCCCCCCCCCCCCCCCCCCCCCCCCCCCCCCCCCCCCCCCCCCCCCCCCCCCCCCCCCCCCCCCCCCCCCCCCCCCCCCCCCCCCCCCCCCCCCCCCCCCCCCCCCCCCCCCCCCCCCCCCCCCCCCCCCCCCCCCCCCCCCCCCCCCCCCCCCCCCCCCCCCCCCCCCCCCCCCCCCCCCCCCCCCCCCCCCCCCCCCCCCCCCCCCCCCCCCCCCCCCCCCCCCCCCCCCCCCCCCCCCCCCCCCCCCCCCCCCCCCCCCCCCCCCCCCCCCCCCCCCCCCCCCCCCCCCCCCCCCCCCCCCCCCCCCCCCCCCCCCCCCCCCCCCCCCCCCCCCCCCCCCCCCCCCCCCCCCCCCCCCCCCCCCCCCCCCCCCCCCCCCCCCCCCCCCCCCCCCCCCCCCCCCCCCCCCCCCCCCCCCCCCCCCCCCCCCCCCCCCCCCCCCCCCCCCCCCCCCCCCCCCCCCCCCCCCCCCCCCCCCCCCCCCCCCCCCCCCCCCCCCCCCCCCCCCCCCCCCCCCCCCCCCCCCCCCCCCCCCCCCCCCCCCCCCCCCCCCCCCCCCCCCCCCCCCCCCCCCCCCCCCCCCCCCCCCCCCCCCCCCCCCCCCCCCCCCCCCCCCCCCCCCCCCCCCCCCCCCCCCCCCCCCCCCCCCCCCCCCCCCCCCCCCCCCCCCCCCCCCCCCCCCCCCCCCCCCCCCCCCCCCCCCCCCCCCCCCCCCCCCCCCCCCCCCCCCCCCCCCCCCCCCCCCCCCCCCCCCCCCCCCCCCCCCCCCCCCCCCCCCCCCCCCCCCCCCCCCCCCCCCCCCCCCCCCCCCCCCCCCCCCCCCCCCCCCCCCCCCCCCCCCCCCCCCCCCCCCCCCCCCCCCCCCCCCCCCCCCCCCCCCCCCCCCCCCCCCCCCCCCCCCCCCCCCCCCCCCCCCCCCCCCCCCCCCCCCCCCCCCCCCCCCCCCCCCCCCCCCCCCCCCCCCCCCCCCCCCCCCCCCCCCCCCCCCCCCCCCCCCCCCCCCCCCCCCCCCCCCCCCCCCCCCCCCCCCCCCCCCCCCCCCCCCCCCCCCCCCCCCCCCCCCCCCCCCCCCCCCCCCCCCCCCCCCCCCCCCCCCCCCCCCCCCCCCCCCCCCCCCCCCCCCCCCCCCCCCCCCCCCCCCCCCCCCCCCCCCCCCCCCCCCCCCCCCCCCCCCCCCCCCCCCCCCCCCCCCCCCCCCCCCCCCCCCCCCCCCCCCCCCCCCCCCCCCCCCCCCCCCCCCCCCCCCCCCCCCCCCCCCCCCCCCCCCCCCCCCCCCCCCCCCCCCCCCCCCCCCCCCCCCCCCCCCCCCCCCCCCCCCCCCCCCCCCCCCCCCCCCCCCCCCCCCCCCCCCCCCCCCCCCCCCCCCCCCCCCCCCCCCCCCCCCCCCCCCCCCCCCCCCCCCCCCCCCCCCCCCCCCCCCCCCCCCCCCCCCCCCCCCCCCCCCCCCCCCCCCCCCCCCCCCCCCCCCCCCCCCCCCCCCCCCCCCCCCCCCCCCCCCCCCCCCCCCCCCCCCCCCCCCCCCCCCCCCCCCCCCCCCCCCCCCCCCCCCCCCCCCCCCCCCCCCCCCCCCCCCCCCCCCCCCCCCCCCCCCCCCCCCCCCCCCCCCCCCCCCCCCCCCCCCCCCCCCCCCCCCCCCCCCCCCCCCCCCCCCCCCCCCCCCCCCCCCCCCCCCCCCCCCCCCCCCCCCCCCCCCCCCCCCCCCCCCCCCCCCCCCCCCCCCCCCCCCCCCCCCCCCCCCCCCCCCCCCCCCCCCCCCCCCCCCCCCCCACCCCCCCCCCCCCCCCCCCCCCCCCCCCCCCCCCCCCCCCCCCCCCCCCCCCCCCCCCCCCCCCCCCCCCCCCCCCCCCCCCCCCCCCCCCCCCCCCCCCCCCCCCCCCCCCCCCCCCCCCCCCCCCCCCCCCCCCCCCCCCCCCCCCCCCCCCCCCCCCCCCCCCCCCCCCCCCCCCCCCCCCCCCCCCCCCCCCCCCCCCCCCCCCCCCCCCCCCCCCCCCCCCCCCCCCCCCCCCCCCCCCCCCCCCCCCCCCCCCCCCCCCCCCCCCCCCCCCCCCCCCCCCCCCCCCCCCCCCCCCCCCCCCCCCCCCCCCCCCCCCCCCCCCCCCCCCCCCCCCCCCCCCCCCCCCCCCCCCCCCCCCCCCCCCCCCCCCCCCCCCCCCCCCCCCCCCCCCCCCCCCCCCCCCCCCCCCCCCCCCCCCCCCCCCCACCCCCCCCCCCCCCCCCCCCCCCCCCCCCCCCCCCCCCCCCCCCCCCCCCCCCCCCCCCCCCCCCCCCCCCCCCCCCCCCCCCCCCCCCCCCCCCCCCCCCCCCCCCCCCCCCCCCCCCCCCCCCCCCCCCCCCCCCCCCCCCCCCCCCCCCCCCCCCCCCCCCCCCCCCCCCCCCCCCCCCCCCCCCCCCCCCCCCCCCCCCCCCCCCCCCCCCCCCCCCCCCCCCCCCCCCCCCCCCCCCCCCCCCCCCCCCCCCCCCCCCCCCCCCCCCCCCCCCCCCCCCCCCCCCCCCCCCCCCCCCCCCCCCCCCCCCCCCCCCCCCCCCCCCCCCCCCCCCCCCCCCCCCCCCCCCCCCCCCCCCCCCCCCCCCCCCCCCCCCCCCCCCCCCCCCCCCCCCCCCCCCCCCCCCCCCCCCCCCCCCCCCCCCCCCCCCCCCCCCCCCCCCCCCCCCCCCCCCCCCCCCCCCCCCCCCCCCCCCCCCCCCCCCCCCCCCCCCCCCCCCCCCCCCCCCCCCCCCCCCCCCCCCCCCCCCCCCCCCCCCCCCCCCCCCCCCCCCCCCCCCCCCCCCCCCCCCCCCCCCCCCCCCCCCCCCCCCCCCCCCCCCCCCCCCCCCCCCCCCCCCCCCCCCCCCCCCCCCCCCCCCCCCCCCCCCCCCCCCCCCCCCCCCCCCCCCCCCCCCCCCCCCCCCCCCCCCCCCCCCCCCCCCCCCCCCCCCCCCCCCCCCCCCCCCCCCCCCCCCCCCCCCCCCCCCCCCCCCCCCCCCCCCCCCCCCCCCCCCCCCCCCCCCCCCCCCCCCCCCCCCCCCCCCCCCCCCCCCCCCCCCCCCCCCCCCCCCCCCCCCCCCCCCCCCCCCCCCCCCCCCCCCCCCCCCCCCCCCCCCCCCCCCCCCCCCCCCCCCCCCCCCCCCCCCCCCCCCCCCCCCCCCCCCCCCCCCCCCCCCCCCCCCCCCCCCCCCCCCCCCCCCCCCCCCCCCCCCCCCCCCCCCCCCCCCCCCCCCCCCCCCCCCCCCCCCCCCCCCCCCCCCCCCCCCCCCCCCCCCCCCCCCCCCCCCCCCCCCCCCCCCCCCCCCCCCCAAAAAAACCCCCCCCCCCCCCCCCCCCCCCCCCCCCCCCCCCCCCCCCCCCCCCCCCCCCCCCCCCCCCCCCCCCCCCCCCCCCCCCCCCCCCCCCCCCCCCCCCCCCCCCCCCCCCCCCCCCCCCCCCCCCCCCCCCCCCCCCCCCCCCCCCCCCCCCCCCCCCCCCCCCCCCCCCCCCCCCCCCCCCCCCCCCCCCCCCCCCCCCCCCCCCCCCCCCCCCCCCCCCCCCCCCCCCCCCCCCCCCCCCCCCCCCCCCCCCCCCCCCCCCCCCCCCCCCCCCCCCCCCCCCCCCCCCCCCCCCCCCCCCCCCCCCCCCCCCCCCCCCCCCCCCCCCCCCCCCCCCCCCCCCCCCCCCCCCCCCCCCCCCCCCCCCCCCCCCCCCCCCCCCCCCCACCCCCCCCCCCCCCCCCCCCCCCCCCCCCCCCCCCCCCCCCCCCCCCCCCCCCCCCCCCCCCCCCCCCCCCCCCCCCCCCCCCCCCCCCCCCCCCCCCCCCCCCCCCCCCCCCCCCCCCCCCCCCCCCCCCCCCCCCCCCCCCCCCCCCCCCCCCCCCCCCCCCCCCCCCCCCCCCCCCCCCCCCCCCCCCCCCCCCCCCCCCCCCCCCCCCCCCCCCCCCCCCCCCCCCCCCCCCCCCCCCCCCCCCCCCCCCCCCCCCCCCCCCCCCCCCCCCCCCCCCCCCCCCCCCCCCCCCCCCCCCCCCCCCCCCCCCCCCCCCCCCCCCCCCCCCCCCCCCCCCCCCCCCCCCCCCCCCCCCCCCCCCCCCCCCCCCCCCCCCCCCCCCCCCCCCCCCCCCCCCCCCCCCCCCCCCCCCCCCCCCCCCCCCCCCCCCCCCCCCCCCCCCCCCCCCCCCCCCCCCCCCCCCCCCCCCCCCCCCCCCCCCCCCCCCCCCCCCCCCCCCCCCCCCCCCCCCCCCCCCCCCCCCCCCCCCCCCCCCCCCCCCCCCCCCCCCCCC
>JAKRSI010000211.1:1280000-1282500 GCA_029890345.1 Natrix helvetica helvetica | reverse complement strand
CCCCCCCCCCCCCCCCCCCCCCCCCCCCCCCCCCCCCCCCCCCCCCCCCCCCCCCCCCCCCCCCCCCCCCCCCCCCCCCCCCCCCCCCCCCCCCCCCCCCCCCCCCCCCCCCCCCCCCCCCCCCCCCCCCCCCCCCCCCCCCCCCCCCCCCCCCCCCCCCCCCCCCCCCCCCCCCCCCCCCCCCCCCCCCCCCCCCCCCCCCCCCCCCCCCCCCCCCCCCCCCCCCCCCCCCCCCCCCCCCCCCCCCCCCCCCCCCCCCCCCCCCCCCCCCCCCCCCCCCCCCCCCCCCCCCCCCCCCCCCCCCCCCCCCCCCCCCCCCCCCCCCCCCCCCCCCCCCCCCCCCCCCCCCCCCCCCCCCCCCCCCCCCCCCCCCCCCCCCCCCCCCCCCCCCCCCCCCCCCCCCCCCCCCCCCCCCCCCCCCCCCCCCCCCCCCCCCCCCCCCCCCCCCCCCCCCCCCCCCCCCCCCCCCCCCCCCCCCCCCCCCCCCCCCCCCCCCCCCCCCCCCCCCCCCCCCCCCCCCCCCCCCCCCCCCCCCCCCCCCCCCCCCCCCCCCCCCCCCCCCCCCCCCCCCCCCCCCCCCCCCCCCCCCCCCCCCCCCCCCCCCCCCCCCCCCCCCCCCCCCCCCCCCCCCCCCCCCCCCCCCCCCCCCCCCCCCCCCCCCCCCCCCCCCCCCCCCCCCCCCCCCCCCCCCCCCCCCCCCCCCCCCCCCCCCCCCCCCCCCCCCCCCCCCCCCCCCCCCCCCCCCCCCCCCCCCCCCCCCCCCCCCCCCCCCCCCCCCCCCCCCCCCCCCCCCCCCCCCCCCCCCCCCCCCCCCCCCCCCCCCCCCCCCCCCCCCCCCCCCCCCCCCCCCCCCCCCCCCCCCCCCCCCCCCCCCCCCCCCCCCCCCCCCCCCCCCCCCCCCCCCCCCCCCCCCCCCCCCCCCCCCCCCCCCCCCCAACCCCCCCCCCCCCCCCCCCCCCCCCCCCCCCCCCCCCCCCCCCCCCCCCCCCCCCCCCCCCCCCCCCCCCCCCCCCCCCCCCCCCCCCCCCCCCCCCCCCCCCCCCCCCCCCCCCCCCCCCCCCCCCCCCCCCCCCCCCCCCCCCCCCCCCCCCCCCCCCCCCCCCCCCCCCCCCCCCCCCCCCCCCCCCCCCCCCCCCCCCCCCCCCCCCCCCCCCCCCCCCCCCCCCCCCCCCCCCCCCCCCCCCCCCCCCCCCCCCCCCCCCCCCCCCCCCCCCCCCCCCCCCCCCCCCCCCCCCCCCCCCCCCCCCCCCCCCCCCCCCCCCCCCCCCCCCCCCCCCCCCCCCCCCCCCCCCCCCCCCCCCCCCCCCCCCCCCCCCCCCCCCCCCCCCCCCCCCCCCAAAACCCCCCCCCCCCCCCCCCCCCCCCCCCCCCCCCCCCACCCCCCCCCCCCCCCCCCCCCCCCCCCCCCCCCCCCCCCCCCCCCCCCCCCCCCCCCCCCCCCCCCCCCCCCCCCCCCCCCCCCCCCCCCCCCCCCCCCCCCCCCCCCCCCCCCCCCCCCCCCCCCCCCCCCCCCCCCCCCCCCCCCCCCCCCCCCCCCCCCCCCCCCCCCCCCCCCCCCCCCCCCCCCCCCCCCCCCCCCCCCCCCCCCCCCCCCCCCCCCCCCCCCCCCCCCCCCCCCCCCCCCCCCCCCCCCCCCCCCCCCCCCCCCCCCCCCCCCCCCCCCCCCCCCCCCCCCCCCCCCCCCCCCCCCCCCCCCCCCCCCCCCCCCCCCCCCCCCCCCCCCCCCCCCCCCCCCCCCCCCCCCCCCCCCCCCCCCCCCCCCCCCCCCCCCCCCCCCCCCCCCCCCCCCCCCCCCCCCCCCCCCCCCCCCCCCCCCCCCCCCCCCCCCCCCCCCCCCCCCCCCCCCCCCCCCCCCCCCCCCCACCCCCCCCCCCCCCCCCCCCCCCCCCCCCCCCCCCCCCCCCCCCCCCCCCCCCCCCCCCCCCCCCCCCCCCCCCCCCCCCCCCCCCCCCCCCCCCCCCCCCCCCCCCCCCCCCCCCCCCCCCCCCCCCCCCCCCCCCCCCCCCCCCCCCCCCCCCCCCCCCCCCCCCCCCCCCCCCCCCCCCCCCCCCCCCCCCCCCCCCCCCCCCCCCCCCCCCCCCCCCCCCCCCCCCCCCCCCCCCCCCCCCCCCCCCCCCCCCCCCCCCCCCCCCCCCCCCCCCCCCCCCCCCCCCCCCCCCCCCCCCCCCCCCCCCCCCCCCCCCCCCCCCCCCCCCCCCCCCCCCCCCCCCCCCCCCCCCCCCCCCCCCCCCCCCCCCCCCCCCCCCCCCCCCCCCCCCCCCCCCCCACCCCCCCCCCCCCCCCCCCCCCCCCCCCCCCCCCCCCCCCCCCCCCCCCAAACCCCCCCCCCCCCCCCCCCCCCCCCCCCCCCCCCCCCCCCCCCCCCCCCCCCCCCCCCCCCCCCCCCCCCCCCCCCCCCCCCCCCCCCCCCCCCCCCCCCCCCCCCCCCCCCCCCCCCCCCCCCCCCCCCCCCCCCCCCCCCCCCCCCCCCCCCCCCCCCCCCCCCCCCCCCCCCCCCCCC
>JAKRSI010000211.1:1250000-1272500 GCA_029890345.1 Natrix helvetica helvetica | reverse complement strand
CCCCCCCCCCCCCCCCCCCCCCCCCCCCCCCCCCCCCCCCCCCCCCCCCCCCCCCCCCCCCCCCCCCCCCCCCCCCCCCCCCCCCCCCCCCCCCCCCCCCCCCCCCCCCCCCCCCCCCCCCCCCCCCCCCCCCCCCCCCCCCCCCCCCCCCCCCCCCCCCCCCCCCCACCCCCCCCCCCCCCCCCCCCCCCCCCCCCCCCCCCCCCCCCCCCCCCCCCCCCCCCCCCCCCCCCCCCCCCCCCCCCCCCCCCCCCCCCCCCCCCCCCCCCCCCCCCCCCCCCCCCCCCCCCCCCCCCCCCCCCCCCCCCCCCCCCCCCCCCCCCCCCCCCCCCCCCCCCCCCCCCCCCCCCCCCCCCCCCCCCCCCCCCCCCCCCCCCCCCCCCCCCCCCCCCCCCCCCCCCCCCCCCCCCCCCCCCCCCCCCCCCCCCCCCCCCCCCCCCCCCCCCCCCCCCCCCCCCCCCCCCCCCCCCCCCCCCCCCCCCCCCCCCCCCCCCCCCCCCCCCCCCCCCCCCCCCCCCCCCCCCCCCCCCCCCCCCCCCCCCCCCCCCCCCCCCCCCCCCCCCCCCCCCCCCCCCCCCCCCCCCCCCCCCCCCCCCCCCCCCCCCCCCCCCCCCCCCCCCCCCCCCCCCCCCCCCCCCCCCCCCCCCCCCCCCCCCCCCCCCCCCCCCCCCCCCCCCCCCCCCCCCCCCCCCCCCCCCCCCCCCCCCCCCCCCCCCCCCCCCCCCCCCCCCCCCCCCCCCCCCCCCCCCCCCCCCCCCCCCCCCCCCCCCCCCCCCCCCCCCCCCCCCCCCCCCCCCCCCCCCCCCCCCCCCCCCCCCCCCCCCCCCCCCCCCCCCCCCCCCCCCCCCCCCCCCCCCCCCCCCCCCCCCCCCCCCCCCCCCCCCCCCCCCCCCCCCCCCCCCCCCCCCCCCCCCCCCCCCCCCCCCCCCCCCCCCCCCCCCCCCCCCCCCCCCCCCCCCCCCCCCCCCCCCCCCCCCCCCCCCCCCCCCCCCCCCCCCCCCCCCCCCCCCCCCCCCCCCCCCCCCCCCCCCCCCCCCCCCCCCCCCCCCCCCCCCCCCCCCCCCCCCCCCCCCCCCCCCCCCCCCCCCCCCCCCCCCCCCCCCCCCCCCCCCCCCCCCCCCCCCCCCCCCCCCCCCCCCCCCCCCCCCCCCCCCCCCCCCCCCCCCCCCCCCCCCCCCCCCCCCCCCCCCCCCCCCCCCCCCCCCCCCCCCCCCCCCCCCCCCCCCCCCCCCCCCCCCCCCCCCCCCCCCCCCCCCCCCCCCCCCCCCCCCCCCCCCCCCCCCCCCCCCCCCCCCCCCCCCCCCCCCCCCCCCCCCCCCCCCCCCCCCCCCCCCCCCCCCCCCCCCCCCCCCCCCCCCCCCCCCCCCCCCCCCCCCCCCCCCCCCCCCCCCCCCCCCCCCCAAAAAACCCCCCCACCCCCCCCCCCCCCCCCCCCCCCCCCCCCCCCCCCCCCCCCCCCCCCCCCCCCCCCCCCCCCCCCCCCCCCCCCCCCCCCCCCCCCCCCCCCCCCCCCCCCCCCCCCCCCCCCCCCCCCCCCCCCCCCCCCCCCCCCCCCCCCCCCCCCCCCCCCCCCCCCCCCCCCCCCCCCCCCCCCCCCCCCCCCCCCCCCCCCCCCCCCCCCCCCCCCCCCCCCCCCCCCCCCCCCCCCCCCCCCCCCCCCCCCCCCCCCCCCCCCCCCCCCCCCCCCCCCCCCCCCCCCCCCCCCCCCCCCCCCCCCCCCCCCCCCCCCCCCCCCCCCCCCCCCCCCCCCCCCCCCCCCCCCCCCCCCCCCCCCCCCCCCCCCCCCCCCCCCCCCCCCCCCCCCCCCCCCCCCCCCCCCCCCCCCCCCCCCCCCCCCCCCCCCCCCCCCCCCCCCCCCCCCCCCCCCCCCCCCCCCCCCCCCCCCCCCCCCCCCCCCCCCCCCCCCCCCCCCCCCCCCCCCCCCCCCCCCCCCCCCCCCCCCCCCCCCCCCCCCCCCCCCCCCCCCCCCCCCCCCCCCCCCCCCCCCCCCCCCCCCCCCCCCCCCCCCCCCCCCCCCCCCCCCCCCCCCCCCCCCCCCCCCCCCCCCCCCCCCCCCCCCCCCCCCCCCCCCCCCCCCCCCCCCCCCCCCCCCCCCCCCCCCCCCCCCCCCCCCCCCCCCCCCCCCCCCCCCCCCCCCCCCCCCCCCCCCCCCCCCCCCCCCCCCCCCCCCCCCCCCCCCCCCCCCCCCCCCCCCAAAACCCCCCCCCCCCCCCCCCCCCCCCCCCCCCCCCCCCCCCCCCCCCCCCCCCCCCCCCCCCCCCCCCCCCCCCCCCCCCCCCCCCCCCCCCCCCCCCCCCCCCCCCCCCCCCCCCCCCCCCCCCCCCCCCCCCCCCCCCCCCCCCCCCCCCCCCCCCCCCCCCCCCCCCCCCCCCCCCCCCCCCCCCCCCCCCCCCCCCCCCCCCCCCCCCCCCCCCCCCCCCCCCCCCCCCCCCCCCCCCCCCCCCCCCCCCCCCCCCCCCCCCCCCCCCCCCCCCCCCCCCCCCCCCCCCCCCCCCCCCCCCCCCCCCCCCCCCCCCCCCCCCCCCCCCCCCCCCCCCCCCCCCCCCCCCCCCCCCCCCCCCCCCCCCCCCCCCCCCCCCCCCCCCCCCCCCCCCCCCCCCCCCCCCCCCCCCCCCCCCCCCCCCCCCCCCCCCCCCCCCCCCCCCCCCCCCCCCCCCCCCCCCCCCCCCCCCCCCCCCCCCCCCCCCCCCCCCCCCCCCCCCCCCCCCAAACCCCCCCCCCCCCCCCCCCCCCCCCCCCCCCCCCCCCCCCCCCCCCCCCCCCCCCCCCCCCCCCCCCCCCCCCCCCCCCCCCCCCCCCCCCCCCCCCCCCCCCCCCCCCCCCCCCCCCCCCCCCCCCCCCCCCCCCCCCCCCCCCCCCCCCCCCCCCCCCCCCCCCCCCCCCCCCCCCCCCCCCCCCCCCCCCCCCCCCCCCCCCCCCCCCCCCCCCCCCCCCCCCCCCCCCCCCCCCCCCCCCCCCCCCCCCCCCCCCCCCCCCCCCCCCCCCCCCCCCCCCCCCCCCCCCCCCCCCCCCCCCCCCCCCCCCCCCCCCCCCCCCCCCCCCCCCCCCCCCCCCCCCCCCCCCCCCCCCCCCCCCCCCCCCCCCCCCCCCCCCCCCCCCCCCCCCCCCCCCCCCCCCCCCCCCCCCCCCCCCCCCCCCCCCCCCCCCCCCCCCCCCCCCCCCCCCCCCCCCCCCCCCCCCCCCCCCCCCCCCCCCCCCCCCCCCCCCCCCCCCCCCCCCCCCCCCCCCCCCCCCCCCCCCCCCCCCCCCCCCCCCCCCCCCCCCCCCCCCCCCCCCCCCCCCCCCCCCCCCCCCCCCCCCCCCCCCCCCCCCCCCCCCCCCCCCCCCCCCCCCCCCCCCCCCCCCCCCCCCCCCCCCCCCCCCCCCCCCCCCCCCCCCCCCCCCCCCCCCCCCCCCCCCCCCCCCCCCCCCCCCCCCCCCCCCCCCCCCCCCCCCCCCCCCCCCCCCCCCCCCCCCCCCCCCCCCCCCCCCCCCCCCCCCCCCCCCCCCCCCCCCCCCCCCCCCCCCCCCCCCCCCCCCCCCCCCCCCCCCCCCCCCCCCCCCCCCCCCCCCCCCCCCCCCCCCCCCCCCCCCCCCCCCCCCCCCCCCCCCCCCCCCCCCCCCCCCCCCCCCCCCCCCCCCCCCCCCCCCCCCCCCCCCCCCCCCCCCCCCCCCCCCCCCCCCCCCCCCCCCCCCCCCCCCCCCCCCCCCCCCCCCCCCCCCCCCCCCCCCCCCCCCCCCCCCCCCCCCCCCCCCCCCCCCCCCCCCCCCCCCCCCCCCCCCCCCCCCCCCCCCCCCCCCCCCCCCCCCCCCCCCCCCCCCCCCCCCCCCCCCCCCCCCCCCCCCCCCCCCCCCCCCCCCCCCCCCCCCCCCCCCCCCCCCCCCCCCCCCCCCCCCCCCCCCCCCCCCCCCCCCCCCCCCCCCCCCCCCCCCCCCCCCCCCCCCCCCCCCCCCCCCCCCCCCCCCCCCCCCCCCCCCCCCCCCCCCCCCCCCCCCCCCCCCCCCCCCCCCCCCCCCCCCCCCCCCCCCCCCCCCCCCCCCCCCCCCCCCCCCCCCCCCCCCCCCCCCCCCCCCCCCCCCCCCCCCCCCCCCCCCCCCCCCCCCCCCCCCCCCCCCCCCCCCCCCCCCCCCCCCCCCCCCCCCCCCCCCCCCCCCCCCCCCCCCCCCCCCCCCCCCCCCCCCCCCCCCCCCCCCCCCCCCCCCCCCCCCCCCCCCCCCCCCCCCCCCCCCCCCCCCCCCCCCCCCCCCCCCCCCCCCCCCCCCCCCCCCCCCCCCCCCCCCCCCCCCCCCCCCCCCCCCCCCCCCCCCCCCCCCCCCCCCCCCCCCCCCCCCCCCCCCCCCCCCCCCCCCCCCCCCCCCAAACCCCCCCCCCCCCCCCCCCCCCCCCCCCCCCCCCCCCCCCCCCCCCCCCCCCCCCCCCCCCCCCCCCCCCCCCCCCCCCCCCCCCCCCCCCCCCCCCCCCCCCCCCCCCCCCCCCCCCCCCCCCCCCCCCCCCCCCCCCCCCCCCCCCCCCCCCCCCCCCCCCCCCCCCCCCCCCCCCCCCCCCCCCCCCCCCCCCCCCCCCCCCCCCCCCCCCCCCCCCCCCCCCCCCCCCCCCCCCCCCCCCCCCCCCCCCCCCCCCCCCCCCCCCCCCCCCCCCCCCCCCCCCCCCCCCCCCCCCCCCCCCCCCCCCCCCCCCCCCCCCCCCCCCCCCCCCCCCCCCCCCCCCCCCCCCCCCCCCCCCCCCCCCCCCCCCCCCCCCCCCCCCCCCCCCCCCCCCCCCCCCCCCCCCCCCCCCCCCCCCCCCCCCCCCCCCCCCCCCCCCCCCCCCCCCCCCCCCCCCCCCCCCCCCCCCCCCCCCCCCCCCCCCCCCCCCCCCCCCCCCCCCCCCCCCCCCCCCCCCCCCCCCCCCCCCCCCCCCCCCCCCCCCCCCCCCCCCCCCCCCCCCCCCCCCCCCCCCCCCCCCCCCCCCCCCCCCCCCCCCCCCCCCCCCCCCCCCCCCCCCCCCCCCCCCCCCCCCCCCCCCCCCCCCCCCCCCCCCCCCCCCCCCCCCCCCCCCCCCCCCCCCCCCCCCCCCCCCCCCCCCCCCCCCCCCCCCCCCCCCCCCCCCCCCCCCCCCCCCCCCCCCCCCCCCCCCCCCCCCCCCCCCCCCCCCCCCCCCCCCCCCCCCCCCCCCCCCCCCCCCCCCCCCCCCCCCCCCCCCCCCCCCCCCCCCCCCCCCCCCCCCCCCCCCCCCCCCCCCCCCCCCCCCCCCCCCCCCCCCCCCCCCCCCCCCCCCCCCCCCCCCCCCCCCCCCCCCCCCCCCCCCCCCCCCCCCCCCCCCCCCCCCCCCCCCCCCCCCCCCCCCCCCCCCCCCCCCCCCCCCCCCCCCCCCCCCCCCCCCCCCCCCCCCCCCCCCCCCCCCCCCCCCCCCCCCCCCCCCCCCCCCCCCCCCCCCCCCCCCCCCCCCCCCCCCCCCCCCCCCCCCCCCCCCCCCCCCCCCCCCCCCCCCCCCCCCCCCCCCCCCCCCCCCCCCCCCCCCCCCCCCCCCCCCCCCCCCCCCCCCCCCCCCCCCCCCCCCCCCCCCCCCCCCCCCCCCCCCCCCCCCCCCCCCCCCCCCCCCCCCCCCCCCCCCCCCCCCCCCCCCCCCCCCCCCCCCCCCCCCCCCCCCCCCCCCCCCCCCCCCCCCCCCCCCCCCCCCCCCCCCCCCCCCCCCCCCCCCCCCCCCCCCCCCCCCCCCCCCCCCCCCCCCCCCCCCCCCCCCCCCCCCCCCCCCCCCCCCCCCCCCCCCCCCCCCCCCCCCCCCCCCCCCCCCCCCCCCCCCCCCCCCCCCCCCCCCCCCCCCCCCCCCCCCCCCCCCCCCCCCCCCCCCCCCCCCCCCCCCCCCCCCCCCCCCCCCCCCCCCCCCCCCCCCCCCCCCCCCCCCCCCCCCCCCCCCCCCCCCCCCCCCCCCCCCCCCCCCCCCCCCCCCCCCCCCCCCCCCCCCCCCCCCCCCCCCCCCCCCCCCCCCCCCCCCCCCCCCCCCCCCCCCCCCCCCCCCCCCCCCCCCCCCCCCCCCCCCCCCCCCCCCCCCCCCCCCCCCCCCCCCCCCCCCCCCCCCCCCCCCCCCCCCCCCCCCCCCCCCCCCCCCCCCCCCCCCCCCCCCCCCCCCCCCCCCCCCCCCCCCCCCCCCCCCCCCCCCCCCCCCCCCCCCCCCCCCCCCCCCCCCCCCCCCCCCCCCCCCCCCCCCCCCCCCCCCCCCCCCCCCCCCCCCCCCCCCCCCCCCCCCCCCCCCCCCCCCCCCCCCCCCCCCCCCCCCCCCCCCCCCCCCCCCCCCCCCCCCCCCCCCCCCCCCCCCCCCCCCCCCCCCCCCCCCCCCCCCCCCCCCCCCCCCCCCCCCCCCCCCCCCCCCCCCCCCCCCCCCCCCCCCCCCCCCCCCCCCCCCCCCCCCCCCCCCCCCCCCCCCCCCCCCCCCCCCCCCCCCCCCCCCCCCCCCCCCCCCCCCCCCCCCCCCCCCCCCCCCCCCCCCCCCCCCCCCCCCCCCCCCCCCCCCCCCCCCCCCCCCCCCCCCCCCCCCCCCCCCCCCCCCCCCCCCCCCCCCCCCCCCCCCCCCCCCCCCCCCCCCCCCCCCCCCCCCCCCCCCCCCCCCCCCCCCCCCCCCCCCCCCCCCCCCCCCCCCCCCCCCCCCCCCCCCCCCCCCCCCCCCCCCCCCCCCCCCCCCCCCCCCCCCCCCCCCCCCCCCCCCCCCCCCCCCAAAAACCCCCCCCCCCCCCCCCCCCCCCCCCCCCCCCCCCCCCCCCCCCCCCCCCCCCCCCCCCCCCCCCCCCCCCCCCCCCCCCCCCCCCCCCCCCCCCCCCCCCCCCCCCCCCCCCCCCCCCCCCCCCCCCCCCCCCCCCCCCCCCCCCCCCCCCCCCCCCCCCCCCCCCCCCCCCCCCCCCCCCCCCCCCCCCCCCCCCCCCCCCCCCCCCCCCCCCCCCCCCCCCCCCCCCCCCCCCCCCCCCCCCCCCCCCCCCCCCCCCCCCCCCCCCCCCCCCCCCCCCCCCCCCCCCCCCCCCCCCCCCCCCCCCCCCCCCCCCCCCCCCCCCCCCCCCCCCCCCCCCCCCCCCCCCCCCCCCCCCCCCCCCCCCCCCCCCCCCCCCCCCCCCCCCCCCCCCCCCCCCCCCCCCCCCCCCCCCCCCCCCCCCCCCCCCCCCCCCCCCCCCCCCCCCCCCCCCCCCCCCCCCCCCCCCCCCCCCCCCCCCCCCCCCCACCCCCCCCCCCCCCCCCCCCCCCCCCCCCCCCCCCCCCCCCCCCCCCCCCCCCCCCCCCCCCCCCCCCCCCCCCCCCCCCCCCCCCCCCCCCCCCCCCCCCCCCCCCCCCCCCCCCCCCCCCCCCCCCCCCCCCCCCCCCCCCCCCCCCCCCCCCCCCCCCCCCCCCCCCCCCCCCCCCCCCCCCCCCCCCCCCCCCCCCCCCCCCCCCCCCCCCCCCCCCCCCCCCCCCCCCCCCCCCCCCCCCCCCCCCCCCCCCCCCCCCCCCCCCCCCCCCCCCCCCCCCCCCCCCCCCCCCCCCCCCCCCCCCCCCCCCCCCCCCCCCCCCCCCCCCCCCCCCCCCCCCCCCCCCCCCCCCCCCCCCCCCCCCCCCCCCCCCCCCCCCCCCCCCCCCCCCCCCCCCCCCCCCCCCCCCCCCCCCCCCCCCCCCCCCCCCCCCCCCCCCCCCCCCCATCCCCCCCCCCCCCCCCCCCCCCCCCCCCCCCCCCCCCCCCCCCCCCCCCCCCCCCCCCCCCCCCCCCCCCCCCCCCCCCCCCCCCCCCCCCCCCCCCCCCCCCCCCCCCCCCCCCCCCCCCCCCCCCCCCCCCCCCCCCCCCCCCCCCCCCCCCCCCCCCCCCCCCCCCCCCCCCCCCCCCCCCCCCCCCCCCCCCCCCCCCCCCCCCCCCCCCCCCCCCCCCCCCCCCCCCCCCCCCCCCCCCCCCCCCCCCCCCCCCCCCCCCCCCCCCCCCCCCCCCCCCCCCCCCCCCCCCCCCCCCCCCCCCCCCCCCCCCCCCCCCCCCCCCCCCCCCCCCCCCCCCCCCCCCCCCCCCCCCCCCCCCCCCCCCCCCCCCCCCCCCCCCCCCCCCCCCCCCCCCCCCCCCCCCCCCCCCCCCCCCCCCCCCCCCCCCCCCCCCCCCCCCCCCCCCCCCCCCCCCCCCCCCCCCCCCCCCCCCCCCCCCCCCCCCCCCCCCCCCCCCCCCCCCCCCCCCCCCCCCCCCCCCCCCCCCCCCCCCCCCCCCCCCCCCCCCCCCCCCCCCCCCCCCCCCCCCCCCCCCCCCCCCCCCCCCCCCCCCCCCCCCCCCCCCCCCCCCCCCCCCCCCCCCCCCCCCCCCCCCCCCCCCCCCCCCCCCCCCCCCCCCCCCCCCCCCCCCCCCCCCCCCCCCCCCCCCCCCCCCCCCCCCCCCCCCCCCCCCCCCCCCCCCCCCCCCCCCCCCCCCCCCCCCCCCCCCCCCCCCCCCCCCCCCCCCCCCCCCCCCCCCCCCCCCCCCCCCCCCCCCCCCCCCCCCCCCCCCCCCCCCCCCCCCCCCCCCCCCCCCCCCCCCCCCCCCCCCCCCCCCCCCCCCCCCCCCCCCCCCCCCCCCCCCCCCCCCCCCCCCCCCCCCCCCCCCCCCCCCCCCCCCCCCCCCCCCCCCCCCCCCCCCCCCCCCCCCCCCCCCCCCCCCCCCCCCCCCCCCCCCCCCCCCCCACCCCAACCCCCCCCCCCCCCCCCCCCCCCCCCCCCCCCCCCCCCCCCCCCCCCCCCCCCCCCCCCCCCCCCCCCCCCCCCCCCCCCCCCCCCCCCCCCCCCCCCCCCCCCCCCCCCCCCCCCCCCCCCCCCCCCCCCCCCCCCCCCCCCCCCCCCCCCCCCCCCCCCCCCCCCCCCCCCCCCCCCCCCCCCCCCCCCCCCCCCCCCCCCCCCCCCCCCCCCCCCCCCCCCCCCCCCCCCCCCCCCCCCCCCCCCCCCCCCCCCCCCCCCCCCCCCCCCCCCCCCCCCCCCCCCCCCCCCCCCCCCCCCCCCCCCCCCCCCCCCCCCCCCCCCCCCCCCCCCCCCCCCCCCCCCCCCCCCCCCCCCCCCCCCCCCCCCCCCCCCCCCCCCCCCCCCCCCCCCCCCCCCCCCCCCCCCCCCCCCCCCCCCCCCCCCCCCCCCCCCCCCCCCCCCCCCCCCCCCCCCCCCCCCCCCCCCCCCCCCCCCCCCCCCCCCCCCCCCCCCCCCCCCCCCCCCCCCCCCCCCCCCCCCCCCCCCCCCCCCCCCCCCCCCCCCCCCCCCCCCCCCCCCCCCCCCCCCCCCCCCCCCCCCCCCCCCCCCCCCCCCCCCCCCCCCCCCCCCCCCCCCCCCCCCCCCCCCCCCCCCCCCCCCCCCCCCCCCCCCCCCCCCCCCCCCCCCCCCCCCCCCCCCCCCCCCCCCCCCCCCCCCCCCCCCCCCCCCCCCCCCCCCCCCCCCCCCCCCCCCCCCCCCCCCCCCCCCCCCCCCCCCCCCCCCCCCCCCCCCCCCCCCCCCCCCCCCCCCCCCCCCCCCCCCCCCCCCCCCCCCCCCCCCCCCCCCCCCCCCCCCCCCCCCCCCCCCCCCCCCCCCCCCCCCCCCCCCCCCCCCCCCCCCCCCCCCCCCCCCCCCCCCCCCCCCCCCCCCCCCCCCCCCCCCCCCCCCCCCCCCCCCCCCCCCCCCCCCCCCCCCCCCCCCCCCCCCCCCCCCCCCCCCCCCCCCCCCCCCCCCCCCCCCCCCCCCCCCCCCCCCCCCCCCCCCCCCCCCCCCCCCCCCCCCCCCCCCCCCCCCCCCCCCCCCCCCCCCCCCCCCCCCCCCCCCCCCCCCCCCCCCCCCCCCCCCCCCCCCCCCCCCCCCCCCCCCCCCCCCCCCCCCCCCCCCCCCCCCCCCCCCCCCCCCCCCCCCCCCCCCCCCCCCCCCCCCCCCCCCCCCCCCCCCCCCCCCCCCCCCCCCCCCCCCCCCCCCCCCCCCCCCCCCCCCCCCCCCCCCCCCCCCCCCCCCCCCCCCCCCCCCCCCCCCCCCCCCCCCCCCCCCCCCCCCCCCCCCCCCCCCCCCCCCCCCCCCCCCCCCCCCCCCCCCCCCCCCCCCCCCCCCCCCCCCCCCCCCCCCCCCCCCCCCCCCCCCCCCCCCCCCCCCCCCCCCCCCCCCCCCCCCCCCCCCCCCCCCCCCCCCCCCCCCCCCCCCCCCCCCCCCCCCCCCCCCCCCCCCCCCCCCCCCCCCCCCCCCCCCCCCCCCCCCCCCCCCCCCCCCCCCCCAAAAAACCCCCCCCCCCCCCCCCCCCCCCCCCCCCCCCCCCCCCCCCCCCCCCCCCCCCCCCCCCCCCCCCCCCCCCCCCCCCCCCCCCCCCCCCCCCCCCCCCCCCCCCCCCCCCCCCCCCCCCCCCCCCCCCCCCCCCCCCCCCCCCCCCCCCCCCCCCCCCCCCCCCCCCCCCCCCCCCCCCCCCCCCCCCCCCCCCCCCCCCCCCCCCCCCCCCCCCCCCCCCCCCCCCCCCCCCCCCCCCCCCCCCCCCCCCCCCCCCCCCCCCCCCCCCCCCCCCCCCCCCCCCCCCCCCCCCCCCCCCCCCCCCCCCCCCCCCCCCCCCCCCCCCCCCCCCCCCCCCCCCCCCCCCCCCCCCCCCCCCCCCCCCCCCCCCCCCCCCCCCCCCCCCCCCCCCCCCCCCCCCCCCCCCCCCCCCCCCCCCCCCCCCCCCCCCCCCCCCCCCCCCCCCCCCCCCCCCCCCCCCCCCCCCCCCCCCCCCCCCCCCCCCCCCCCCCCCCCCCCCCCCCCCCCCCCCCCCCCCCCCCCCCCCCCCCCCCCCCCCCCCCCCCCCCCCCCCCCCCCCCCCCCCCCCCCCCCCCCCCCCCCCCCCCCCCCCCCCCCCCCCCCCCCCCCCCCCCCCCCCCCCCCCCCCCCCCCCCCCCCCCCCCCCCCCCCCCCCCCCCCCCCCCCCCCCCCCCCCCCCCCCCCCCCCCCCCCCCCCCCCCCCCCCCCCCCCCCCCCCCCCCCCCCCCCCCCCCCCCCCCCCCCCCCCCCCCCCCCCCCCCCCCCCCCCCCCCCCCCCCCCCCCCCCCCCCCCCCCCCCCCCCCCCCCCCCCCCCCCCCCCCCCCCCCCCCCCCCCCCCCCCCCCCCCCCCCCCCCCCCCCCCCCCCCCCCCCCCCCCCCCCCCCCCCCCCCAACCCCCCCCCCCCCCCCCCCCCCCCCCCCCCCCCCCCCCCCCCCCCCCCCCCCCCCCCCCCCCCCCCCCCCCCCCCCCCCCCCCCCCCCCCCCCCCCCCCCCCCCCCCCCCCCCCCCCCCACCCCCCCCCCCCCCCCCCCCCCCCCCCCCCCCCCCCCCCCCCCCCCCCCCCCCCCCCCCCCCCCCCCCCCCCCCCCCCCCCCCCCCCCCCCCCCCCCCCCCCCCCCCCCCCCCCCCCCCCCCCCCCCCCCCCCCCCCCCCCCCCCCCCCCCCCCCCCCCCCCCCCCCCCCCCCCCCCCCCCCCCCCCCCCCCCCCCCCCCCCCCCCCCCCCCCCCCCCCCCCCCCCCCCCCCCCCCCCCCCCCCCCCCCCCCCCCCCCCCCCCCCCCCCCCCCCCCCCCCCCCCCCCCCCCCCCCCCCCCCCCCCCCCCCCCCCCCCCCCCCCCCCCCCCCCCCCCCCCCCCCCCCCCCCCCCCCCCCCCCCCCCCCCCCCCCCCCCCCCCCCCCCCCCCCCCCCCCCCCCCCCCCCCCCCCCCCCCCCCCCCCCCCCCCCCCCCCCCCCCCCCCCCCCCCCCCCCCCCCCCCCCCCCCCCCCCCCCCCCCCCCCCCCCCCCCCCCCCAAAACCCCCCCCCCCCCCCCCCCCCCCCCCCCCCCCCCCCCCCCCCCCCCCCCCCCCCCCCCCCCCCCCCCCCCCCCCCCCCCCCCCCCCCCCCCCCCCCCCCCCCCCCCCCCCCCCCCCCCCCCCCCCCCCCCCCCCCCCCCCCCCCCCCCCCCCCCCCCCCCCCCCCCCCCCCCCCCCCCCCCCCCCCCCCCCCCCCCCCCCCCCCCCCCCCCCCCCCCCCCCCCCCCCCCCCCCCCCCCCCCCCCCCCCCCCCCCCCCCCCCCCCCCCCCCCCCCCCCCCCCCCCCCCCCCCCCCCCCCCCCCCCCCCCCCCCCCCCCCCCCCCCCCCCCCCCCCCCCCCCCCCCCCCCCCCCCCCCCCCCCCCCCCCCCCCCCCCCCCCCCCCCCCCCCCCCCCCCCCCCCCCCCCCCCCCCCCCCCCCCCCCCCCCCCCCCCCCCCCCCCCCCCCCCCCCCCCCCCCCCCCCCCCCCCCCCCCCCCCCCCCCCCCCCCCCCCCCCCCCCCCCCCCCCCCCCCCCCCCCCCCCCCCCCCCCCCCCCCCCCCCCCCCCCCCCCCCCCCCCCCCCCCCCCCCCCCCCCCCCCCCCCCCCCCCCCCCCCCCCCCCCCCCCCCCCCCCCCCCCCCCCCCCCCCCCCCCCCCCCCCCCCCCCCCCCCCCCCCCCCCCCCCCCCCCCCCCCCCCCCCCCCCCCCCCCCCCCCCCCCCCCCCCCCCCCCCCCCCCCCCCCCCCCCCCCCCCCCCCCCCCCCCCCCCCCCCCCCCCCCCCCCCCCCCCCCCCCCCCCCCCCCCCCCCCCCCCCCCCCCCCCCCCCCCCCCCCCCCCCCCCCCCCCCCCCCCCCCCCCCCCCCCCCCCCCCCCCCCCCCCCCCCCCCCCCCCCCCCCCCCCCCCCCCCCCCCCCCCCCCCCCCCCCCCCCCCCCCCCCCCCCCCCCCCCCCCCCCCCCCCCCCCCCCCCCCCCCCCCCCCCCCCCCCCCCCCCCCCCCCCCCCCCCCCCCCCCCCCCCCCCCCCCCCCCCCCCCCCCCCCCCCCCCCCCCCCCCCCCCCCCCCCCCCCCCCCCCCCCCCCCCCCCCCCCCCCCCCCCCCCCCCCCCCCCCCCCCCCCCCCCCCCCCCCCCCCCCCCCCCCCCCCCCCCCCCCCCCCCCCCCCCCCCCCCCCCCCCCCCCCCCCCCCCCCCCCCCCCCCCCCCCCCCCCCCCCCCCCCCCCCCCCCCCCCCCCCCCCCCCCCCCCCCCCCCCCCCCCCCCCCCCCCCCCCCCCCCCCCCCCCCCCCCCCCCCCCCCCCCCCCCCCCCCCCCCCCCCCCCCCCCCCCCCCCCCCCCCCCCCCCCCCCCCCCCCCCCCCCCCCCCCCCCCCCCCCCCCCCCCCCCCCCCCCCCCCCCCCCCCCCCCCCCCCCCCCCCCCCCCCCCCCCCCCCCCCCCCCCCCCCCCCCCCCCCCCCCCCCCCCCCCCCCCCCCCCCCCCCCCCCCCCCCCCCCCCCCCCCCCCCCCCCCCCCCCCCCCCCCCCCCCCCCCCCCCCCCCCCCCCCCCCCCCCCCCCCCCCCCCCCCCCCCCCCCCCCCCCCCCCCCCCCCCCCCCCCCCCCCCCCCCCCCCCCCCCCCCCCCCCCCCCCCCCCCCCCCCCCCCCCCCCCCCCCCCCCCCCCCCCCCCCCCCCCCCCCCCCCCCCCCCCCCCCCCCCCCCCCCCCCCCCCCCCCCCCCCCCCCCCCCCCCCCCCCCCCCCCCCCCCCCCCCCCCCCCCCCCCCCCCCCCCCCCCCCCCCCCCCCCCCCCCCCCCCCCCCCCCCCCCCCCCCCCCCCCCCCCCCCCCCCCCCCCCCCCCCCCCCCCCCCCCCCCCCCCCCCCCCCCCCCCCCCCCCCCCCCCCCCCCCCCCCCCCCCCCCCCCCCCCCCCCCCCCCCCCCCCCCCCCCCCCCCCCCCCCCCCCCCCCCCCCCCCCCCCCCCAACCCCCCCCCCCCCCCCCCCCCCCCCCCCCCCCCCCCCCCCCCCCCCCCCCCCCCCCCCCCCCCCCCCCCCCCCCCCCCCCCCCCCCCCCCCCCCCCCCCCCCCCCCCCCCCCCCCCCCCCCCCCCCCCCCCCCCCCCCCCCCCCCCCCCCCCCCCCCCCCCCCCCCCCCCCCCCCCCCCCCCCCCCCCCCCCCCCCCCCCCCCCCCCCCCCCCCCCCCCCCCCCCCCCCCCCCCCCCCCCCCCCCCCCCCCCCCCCCCCCCCCCCCCCCCCCCCCCCCCCCCCCCCCCCCCCCCCCCCCCCCCCCCCCCCCCCCCCCCCCCCCCCCCCCCCCCCCCCCCCCCCCCCCCCCCCCCCCCCCCCCCCCCCCCCCCCCCCCCCCCCCCCCCCCCCCCCCCCCCCCCCCCCCCCCCCCCCCCCCCCCCCCCCCCCCCCCCCCCCCCCCCCCCCCCCCCCCCCCCCCCCCCCCCCCCCCCCCCCCCCCCCCCCCCCCCCCCCCCCCCCCCCCCCCCCCCCCCCCCCCCCCCCCCCCCCCCCCCCCCCCCCCCCCCCCCCCCCCCCCCCCCCCCCCCCCCCCCCCCCCCCCCCCCCCCCCCCCCCCCCCCCCCCCCCCCCCCCCCCCCCCCCCCCCCCCCCCCCCCCCCCCCCCCCCCCCCCCCCCCCCCCCCCCCCCCCCCCCCCCCCCCCCCCCCCCCCCCCCCCCCCCCCCCCCCCCCCCCCCCCCCCCCCCCCCCCCCCCCCCCCCCCCCCCCCCCCCCCCCCCCCCCCCCCCCCCCCCCCCCCCCCCCCCCCCCCCCCCCCCCCCCCCCCCCCCCCCCCCCCCCCCCCCCCCCCCCCCCCCCCCCCCCCCCCCCCCCCCCCCCCCCCCCCCCCCCCCCCCCCCCCCCCCCCCCCCCCCCCCCCCCCCCCCCCCCCCCCCCCCCCCCCCCCCCCCCCCCCCCCCCCCCCCCCCCCCCCCCCCCCCCCCCCCCCCCCCCCCCCCCCCCCCCCCCCCCCCCCCCCCCCCCCCCCCCCCCCCCCCCCCCCCCCCCCCCCCCCCCCCCCCCCCCCCCCCCCCCCCCCCCCCCCCCCCCCCCCCCCCCCCCCCCCCCCCCCCCCCCCCCCCCCCCCCCCCCCCCCCCCCCCCCCCCCCCCCCCCCCCCCCCCCCCCCCCCCCCCCCCCCCCCCCCCCCCCCCCCCCCCCCCCCCCCCCCCCCCCCCCCCCCCCCCCCCCCCCCCCCCCCCCCCCCCCCCCCCCCCCCCCCCCCCCCCCCCCCCCCCCCCCCCCCCCCCCCCCCCCCCCCCCCCCCCCCCCCCCCCCCCCCCCCCCCCCCCCCCCCCCCCCCCCCCCCCCCCCCCCCCCCCCCCCCCCCCCCCCCCCCCCCCCCCCCCCCCCCCCCCCCCCCCCCCCCCCCCCCCCCCCCCCCCCCCCCCCCCCCCCCCCCCCCCCCCCCCCCCCCCCCCCCCCCCCCCCCCCCCCCCCCCCCCCCCCCCCCCCCCCCCCCCCCCCCCCCCCCCCCCCCCCCCCCCCCCCCCCCCCCCCCCCCCCCCCCCCCCCCCCCCCCCCCCCCCCCCCCCCCCCCCCCCCCCCCCCCCCCCCCCCCCCCCCCCCCCCCCCCCCCCCCCCCCCCCCCCCCCCCCCCCCCCCCCCCCCCCCCCCCCCCCCCCCCCCCCCCCCCCCCCCCCCCCCCCCCCCCCCCCCCCCCCCCCCCCCCCCCCCCCCCCCCCCCCCCCCCCCCCCCCCCCCCCCCCCCCCCCCCCCCCCCCCCCCCCCCCCCCCCCCCCCCCCCCCCCCCCCCCCCCCCCCCCCCCCCCCCCCCCCCCCCCCCCCCCCCCCCCCCCCCCCCCCCCCCCCCCCCCCCCCCCCCCCCCCCCCCCCCCCCCCCCCCCCCCCCCCCCCCCCCCCCCCCCCCCCCCCCCCCCCCCCCCCCCCCCCCCCCCCCCCCCCCCCCCCCCCCCCCCCCCCCCCCCCCCCCCCCCCCCCCCCCCCCCCCCCCCCCCCCCCCCCCCCCCCCCCCCCCCCCCCCCCCCCCCCCCCCCCCCCCCCCCCCCCCCCCCCCCCCCCCCCCCCCCCCCCCCCCCCCCCCCCCCCCCCCCCCCCCCCCCCCCCCCCCCCCCCCCCCCCCCCCCCCCCCCCCCCCCCCCCCCCCCCCCACCCCCCCCCCCCCCCCCCCCCCCCCCCCCCCCCCCCCCCCCCCCCCCCCCCCCCCCCCCCCCCCCCCCCCCCCCCCCCCCCCCCCCCCCCCCCCCCCCCCCCCCCCCCCCCCCCCCCCCCCCCCCCCCCCCCCCCCCCCCCCCCCCCCCCCCCCCCCCCCCCCCCCCCCCCCCCCCCCCCCCCCCCCCCCCCCCCCCCCCCCCCCCCCCCCCCCCCCCCCCCCCCCCCCCCCCCCCCCCCCCCCCCCCCCCCCCCCCCCCCCCCCCCCCCCCCCCCCCCCCCCCCCCCCCCCCCCCCCCCCCCCCCCCCCCCCCCCCCCCCCCCCCCCCCCCCCCCCCCCCCCCCCCCCCCCCCCCCCCCCCCCCCCCCCCCCCCCCCCCCCCCCCCCCCCCCCCCCCCCCCCCCCCCCCCCCCCCCCCCCCCCCCCCCCCCCCCCCCCCCCCCCCCCCCCCCCCCCCCCCCCCCCCCCCCCCCCCCCCCCCCCCCCCCCCCCCCCCCCCCCCCCCCCCCCCCCCCCCCCCCCCCCCCCCCCCCCCCCCCCCCCCCCCCCCCCCCCCCCCCCCCCCCCCCCCCCCCCCCCCCCCCCCCCCCCCCCCCCCCCCCCCCCCCCCCCCCCCCCCCCCCCCCCCCCCCCCCCCCCCCCCCCCCCCCCCCCCCCCCCCCCCCCCCCCCCCCCCCCCCCCCCCCCCCCCCCCCCCCCCCCCCCCCCCCCCCCCCCCCCCCCCCCCCCCCCCCCCCCCCCCCCCCCCCCCCCCCCCCCCCCCCCCCCCCCCCCCCCCCCCCCCCCCCCCCCCCCCCCCCCCCCCCCCCCCCCCCCCCCCCCCCCCCCCCCCCCCCCCCCCCACCCCCCCCCCCCCCCCCCCCCCCCCCCCCCCCCCCCCCCCCCCCCCCCCCCCCCCCCCCCCCCCCCCCCCCCCCCCCCCCCCCCCCCCCCCCCCCCCCCCCCCCCCCCCCCCCCCCCCCCCCCCCCCCCCCCCCCCCCCCCCCCCCCCCCCCCCCCCCCCCCCCCCCCCCCCCCCCCCCCCCCCCCCCCCCCCCCCCCCCCCCCCCCCCCCCCCCCCCCCCCCCCCCCCCCCCCCCCCCCCCCCCCCCCCCCCCCCCCCCCCCCCCCCCCCCCCCCCCCCCCCCCCCCCCCCCCCCCCCCCCCCCCCCCCCCCCCCCCCCCCCCCCCCCCCCCCCCCCCCCCCCCCCCCCCCCCCCCCCCCCCCCCCCCCCCCCCCCCCCCCCCCCCCCCCCCCCCCCCCCCCCCCCCCCCCCCCCCCCCCCCCCCCCCCCCCCCCCCCCCCCCCCCCCCCCCCCCCCCCCCCCCCCCCCCCCCCCCCCCCCCCCCCCCCCCCCCCCCCCCCCCCCCCCCCCCCCCCCCCCCCCCCCCCCCCCCCCCCCCCCCCCCCCCCCCCCCCCCCCCCCCCCCCCCCCCCCCCCCCCCCCCCCCCCCCCCCCCCCCCCCCCCCCCCCCCCCCCCCCCCCCCCCCCCCCCCCCCCCCCCCCCCCCCCCCCCCCCCCCCCCCCCCCCCCCCCCCCCCCCCCCCCCCCCCCCCCCCCCCCCCCCCCCCCCCCCCCCCCCCCCCCCCCCCCCCCCCCCCCCCCCCCCCCCCCCCCCCCCCCCCCCCCCCCCCCCCCCCCCCCCCCCCCCCCCCCCCCCCCCCCCCCCCCCCCCCCCCCCCCCCCCCCCCCCCCCCCCCCCCCCCCCCCCCCCCCCCCCCCCCCCCACCCCCCCCCCCCCCCCCCCCCCCCCCCCCCCCCCCCCCCCCCCCCCCCCCCCCCCCCCCCCCCCCCCCCCCCCCCCCCCCCCCCCCCCCCCCCCCCCCCCCCCCCCCCCCCCCCCCCCCCCCCCCCCCCCCCCCCCCCCCCCCCCCCCCCCCCCCCCCCCCCCCCCCCCCCCCCCCCCCCCCCCCCCCCCCCCCCCCCCCCCCCCCCCCCCCCCCCCCCCCCCCCCCCCCCCCCCCCCCCCCCCCCCCCCCCCCCCCCCCCCCCCCCCCCCCCCCCCCCCCCCCCCCCCCCCCCCCCCCCCCCCCCCCCCCCCCCCCCCCCCCCCCCCCCCCCCCCCCCCCCCCCCCCCCCCCCCCCCCCCCCCCCCCCCCCCCCCCCCCCCCCCCCCCCCCCCCCCCCCCCCCCCCCCCCCCCCCCCCCCCCCCCCCCCCCCCCCCCCCCCCCCCCCCCCCCCCCCCCCCCCCCCCCCCCCCCCCCCCCCCCCCCCCCCCCCCCCCCCCCCCCCCCCCCCCCCCCCCCCCCCCCCCCCCCCCCCCCCCCCCCCCCCCCCCCCCCCCCCCCCCCCCCCCCCCCCCCCCCCCCCCCCCCCCCCCCCCCCCCCCCCCCCCCCCCCCCCCCCCCCCCCCCCCCCCCCCCCCCCCCCCCCCCCCCCCCCCCCCCCCCCCCCCCCCCCCCCCCCCCCCCCCCCCCCCCCCCCCCCCCCCCCCCCCCCCCCCCCCCCCCCCCCCCCCCCCCCCCCCCCCCCCCCCCCCCCCCCCCCCCCCCCCCCCCCCCCCCCCCCCCCCCCCCCCCCCCCCCCCCCCCCCCCCACCCCCCCCCCCCCCCCCCCCCCCCCCCCCCCCCCCCCCCCCCCCCCCCCCCCCCCCCCCCCCCCCCCCCCCCCCCCCCCCCCCCCCCCCCCCCCCCCCCCCCCCCCCCCCCCCCCCCCCCCCCCCCCCCCCCCCCCCCCCCCCCCCCCCCCCCCCCCCCCCCCCCCCCCCCCCCCCCCCCCCCCCCCCCCCCCCCCCCCCCCCCCCCCCCCCCCCCCCCCCCCCCCCCCCCCCCCCCCCCCCCCCCCCCCCCCCCCCCCCCCCCCCCCCCCCCCCCCCCCCCCCCCCCCCCCCCCCCCCCCCCCCCCCCCCCCCCCCCCCCCCCCCCCCCCCCCCCCCCCCCCCCCCCCCCCCCCCCCCCCCCCCCCCCCCCCCCCCCCCCCCCCCCCCCCCCCCCCCCCCCCCCCCCCCCCCCCCCCCCCCCCCCCCCCCCCCCCCCCCCCCCCCCCCCCCCCCCCCCCCCCCCCCCCCCCCCCCCCCCCCCCCCCCCCCCCCCCCCCCCCCCCCCCCCCCCCCCCCCCCCCCCCCCCCCCCCCCCCCCCCCCCCCCCCCCCCCCCCCCCCCCCCCCCCCCCCCCCCCCCCCCCCCCCCCCCCCCCCCCCCCCCCCCCCCCCCCCCCCCCCCCCCCCCCCCCCCCCCCCCCCCCCCCCCCCCCCCCCCCCCCCCCCCCCCCCCCCCCCCCCCCCCCCCCCCCCCCCCCCCCCCCCCCCCCCCCCCCCCCCCCCCCCCCCCCCCCCCCCCCCCCCCCCCCCCCCCCCCCCCCCCCCCCCCCCCCCCCCCCCCCCCCCCCCCCCCCCCCCCCCCCCCCCCCCCCCCCCCCCCCCCCCCCCCCCCCCCCCCCCCCCCCCCCCCCCCCCCCCCCCCCCCCCCCCCCCCCCCCCCCCCCCCCCCCCCCCCCCCCCCCCCCCCCCCCCCCCCCCCCCCCCCCCCCCCCCCCCCCCCCCCCCCCCCCCCCCCCCCCCCCCCCCCCCCCCCCCCCCCCCCCCCCCCCCCCCCCCCCCCCCCCCCCCCCCCCCCCCCCCCCCCCCCCCCCCCCCCCCCCCCCCCCCCCCCCCCCCCCCCCCCCCCCCCCCCCCCCCCCCCCCCCCCCCCCCCCCCCCCCCCCCCCCCCCCCCCCCCCCCCCCCCCCCCCCCCCCCCCCCCCCCCCCCCCCCCCCCCCCCCCCCCCCCCCCCCCCCCCCCCCCCCCCCCCCCCCCCCCCCCCCCCCCCCCCCCCCCCCCCCCCCCCCCCCCCCCCCCCCCCCCCCCCCCCCCCCCCCCCCCCCCCCCCCCCCCCCCCCCCCCCCCCCCCCCCCCCCCCCCCCCCCCCCCCCCCCCCCCCCCCCCCCCCCCCCCCCCCCCCCCCCCCCCCCCCCCCCCCCCCCCCCCCCCCCCCCCCCCCCCCCCCCCCCCCCCCCCCCCCCCCCCCCCCCCCCCCCCCCCCCCCCCCCCCCCCCCCCCCCCCCCCCCCCCCCCCCCCCCCCCCCCCCCCCCCCCCCCCCCCCCCCCCCCCCCCCCCCCCCCCCCCCCCCCCCCCCCCCCCCCCCCCCCCCCCCCCCCCCCCCCCCCCCCCCCCCCCCCCCCCCCCCCCCCCCCCCCCCCCCCCCCCCCCCCCCCCCCCCACCCCCCCCCCCCCCCCCCCCCCCCCCCCCCCCCCCCCCCCCCCCCCCCCCCCCCCCCCCCCCCCCCCCCCCCCCCCCCCCCCCCCCCCCCCCCCCCCCCCCCCCCCCCCCCCCCCCCCCCCCCCCCCCCCCCCCCCCCCCCCCCCCCCCCCCCCCCCCCCCCCCCCCCCCCCCCCCCCCCCCCCCCCCCCCCCCCCCCCCCCCCCCCCCCCCCCCCCCCCCCCCCCCCCCCCCCCCCCCCCCCCCCCCCCCCCCCCCCCCCCCCCCCCCCCCCCCCCCCCCCCCCCCCCCCCCCCCCCCCCCCCCCCCCCCCCCCCCCCCCCCCCCCCCCCCCCCCCCCCCCCCCCCCCCCCCCCCCCCCCCCCCCCCCCCCCCCCCCCCCCCCCCCCCCCCCCCCCCCCCCCCCCCCCCCCCCCCCCCCCCCCCCCCCCCCCCCCCCCCCCCCCCCCCCCCCCCCCCCCCCCCCCCCCCCCCCCCCCCCCCCCCCCCCCCCCCCCCCCCCCCCCCCCCCCCCCCCCCCCCCCCCCCCCCCCCCCCCCCCCCCCCCCCCCCCCCCCCCCCCCCCCCCCCCCCCCCCCCCCCCCCCCCCCCCCCCCCCCCCCCCCCCCCCCCCCCCCCCCCCCCCCCCCCCCCCCCCCCCCCCCCCCCCCCCCCCCCCCCCCCCCCCCCCCCCCCCCCCCCCCCCCCCCCCCCCCCCCCCCCCCCCCCCCCCCCCCCCCCCCAAAAAACCCCCCCCCCCCCCCCCCCCCCCCCCCCCCCCCCCCCCCCCCCCCCCCCCCCCCCCCCCCCCCCCCCCCCCCCCCCCCCCCCCCCCCCCCCCCCCCCCCCCCCCCCCCCCCCCCCCCCCCCCCCCCCCCCCCCCCCCCCCCCCCCCCCCCCCCCCCCCCCCCCCCCCCCCCCCCCCCCCCCCCCCCCCCCCCCCCCCCCCCCCCCCCCCCCCCCCCCCCCCCCCCCCCCCCCCCCCCCCCCCCCCCCCCCCCCCCCCCCCCCCCCCCCCCCCCCCCCCCCCCCCCCCCCCCCCCCCCCCCCCCCCCCCCCCCCCCCCCCCCCCCCCCCCCCCCCCCCCCCCCCCCCCCCCCCCCCCCCCCCCCCCCCCCCCCCCCCCCCCCCCCCCCCCCCCCCCCCCCCCCCCCCCCCCCCCCCCCCCCCCCCCCCCCCCCCCCCCCCCCCCCCCCCCCCCCCCCCCCCCCCCCCCCCCCCCCCCCCCCCCCCCCCCCCCCCCCCCCCCCCCCCCCCCCCCCCCCCCCCCCCCCCCCCCCCCCCCCCCCCCCCCCCCCCCCCCCCCCCCCCCCCCCCCCCCCCCCCCCCCCCCCCCCCCCCCCCCCCCCCCCCCCCCCCCCCCCCCCCCCCCCCCCCCCCCCCCCCCCCCCCCCCCCCCCCCCCCCCCCCCCCCCCCCCCCCCCCCCCCCCCCCCCCCCCCCCCCCCCCCCCCCCCCCCCCCCCCCCCCCCCCCCCCCCCCCCCCCCCCCCCCCCCCCCCCCCCCCCCCCCCCCCCCCCCCCCCCCCCCCCCCCCCCCCCCCCCCCCCCCCCCCCCCCCCCCCCCCCCCCCCCCCCCCCCCCCCCCCCCCCCCCCCCCCCCCCCCCCCCCCCCCCCCCCCCCCCCCCCCCCCCCCCCCCCCCCCCCCCCCCCCCCCCCCCCCCCCCCCCCCCCCCCCCCCCCCCCCCCCCCCCCCCCCCCCCCCCCCCCCCCCCCCCCCCCCCCCCCCCCCCCCCCCCCCCCCCCCCCCCCCCCCCCCCCCCCCCCCCCCCCCCCCCCCCCCCCCCCCCCCCCCCCCCCCCCCCCCCCCCCCCCCCCCCCCCCCCCCCCCCCCCCCCCCCCCCCCCCCCCCCCCCCCCCCCCCCCCCCCCCCCCCCCCCCCCCCCCCCCCCCCCCCCCCCCCCCCCCCCCCCCCCCCCCCCCCCCCCCCCACCCCCCCCCCCCCCCCCCCCCCCCCCCCCCCCCCCCCCCCCCCCCCCCCCCCCCCCCCCCCCCCCCCCCCCCCCCCCCCCCCCCCCCCCCCCCCCCCCCCCCCCCCCCCCCCCCCCCCCCCCCCCCCCCCCCCCCCCCCCCCCCCCCCCCCCCCCCCCCCCCCCCCCCCCCCCCCCCCCCCCCCCCCCCCCCCCCCCCCCCCCCCCCCCCCCCCCCCCCCCCCCCCCCCCCCCCCCCCCCCCCCCCCCCCCCCCCCCCCCCCCCCCCCCCCCCCCCCCCCCCCCCCCCCCCCCCCCCCCCCCCCCCCCCCCCCCCCCCCCCCCCCCAACCCCCCCCCCCCCACCCCCCCCCCCCCCCCCCCCCCCCCCCCCCCCCCCCCCCCCCCCCCCCCCCCCCCCCCCCCCCCCCCCCCCCCCCCCCCCCCCCCCCCCCCCCCCCCCCCCCCCCCCCCCCCCCCCCCCCCCCCCCCCCCCCCCCCCCCCCCCCCCCCCCCCCCCCCCCCCCCCCCCCCCCCCCCCCCCCCCCCCCCCCCCCCCCCCCCCCCCCCCCCCCCCCCCCCCCCCCCCCCCCCCCCCCCCCCCCCCCCCCCCCCCCCCCCCCCCCCCCCCCCCCCCCCCCCCCCCCCCCCCCCCCCCCCCCCCCCCCCCCCCCCCCCCCCCCCCCCCCCCCCCCCCCCCCCCCCCCCCCCCCCCCCCCCCCCCCCCCCCCCCCCCCCCCCCCCCCCCCCCCCCCCCCCCCCCC
>JAKRSI010000211.1:1145000-1247500 GCA_029890345.1 Natrix helvetica helvetica | reverse complement strand
CCCCCCCCCCCCCCCCCCCCCCCCCCCCCCCCCCCCCCCCCCCCCCCCCCCCCCCCCCCCCCCCCCCCCCCCCCCCCCCCCCCCCCCCCCCCCCCCCCCCCCCCCCCCCCCCCCCCCCCCCCCCCCCCCCCCCCCCCCCCCCCCCCCCCCCCCCCCCCCCCCCCCCCCCCCCCCCCCCCCCCCCCCCCCCCCCCCCCCCCCCCCCCCCCCCCCCCCCCCCCCCCCCCCCCCCCCCCCCCCCCCCCCCCCCCCCCCCCCCCCCCCCCCCCCCCCCCCCCCCCCCCCCCCCCCCCCCCCCCCCCCCCCCCCACCCCCCCCCCCCCCCCCCCCCCCCCCCCCCCCCCCCCCCCCCCCCCCCCCCCCCCCCCCCCCCCCCCCCCCCCCCCCCCCCCCCCCCCCCCCCCCCCCCCCCCCCCCCCCCCCCCCCCCCCCCCCCCCCCCCCCCCCCCCCCCCCCCCCCCCCCCCCCCCCCCCCCCCCCCCCCCCCCCCCCCCCCCCCCCCCCCCCCCCCCCCCCCCCCCCCCCCCCCCCCCCCCCCCCCCCCCCCCCCCCCCCCCCCCCCCCCCCCCCCCCCCCCCCCCCCCCCCCCCCCCCCCCCCCCCCCCCCCCCCCCCCCCCCCCCCCCCCCCCCCCCCCCCCCCCCCCCCCCCCCCCCCCCCCCCCCCCCCCCCCCCCCCCCCCCCCCCCCCCCCCCCCCCCCCCCCCCCCCCCCCCCCCCCCCCCCCCCCCCCCCCCCCCCCCCCCCCCCCCCCCCCCCCCCCCCCCCCCCCCCCCCCCCCCCCCCCCCCCCCCCCCCCCCCCCCCCCCCCCCCCCCCCCCCCCCCCCCCCCCCCCCCCCCCCCCCCCCCCCCCCCCCCCCCCCCCCCCCCCCCCCCCCCCCCCCCCCCCCCCCCCCCCCCCCCCCCCCCCCCCCCCCCCCCCCCCCCCCCCCCCCCCCCCCCCCCCCCCCCCCCCCCCCCCCCCCCCCCCCCCCCCCCCCCCCCCCCCCCCCCCCCCCCCCCCCCCCCCCCCCCCCCCCCCCCCCCCCCCCCCCCCCCCCCCCCCCCCCCCCCCCCCCCCCCCCCCCCCCCCCCCCCCCCCCCCCCCACCCCCCCCCCCCCCCCCCCCCCCCCCCCCCCCCCCCCCCCCCCCCCCCCCCCCCCCCCCCCCCCCCCCCCCCCCCCCCCCCCCCCCCCCCCCCCCCCCCCCCCCCCCCCCCCCCCCCCCCCCCCCCCCCCCCCCCCCCCCCCCCCCCCCCCCCCCCCCCCCCCCCCCCCCCCCCCCCCCCCCCCCCCCCCCCCCCCCCCCCCCCCCCCCCCCCCCCCCCCCCCCCCCCCCCCCCCCCCCCCCCCCCCCCCCCCCCCCCCCCCCCCCCCCCCCCCCCCCCCCCCCCCCCCCCCCCCCCCCCCCCCCCCCCCCCCCCCCCCCCCCCCCCCCCCCCCCCCCCCCCCCCCCCCCCCCCCCCCCCCCCCCCCCCCCCCCCCCCCCCCCCCCCCCCCCCCCCCCCCCCCCCCCCCCCCCCCCCCCCCCCCCCCCCCCCCCCCCCCCCCCCCCCCCCCCCCCCCCCCCCCCCCCCCCCCCCCCCCCCCCCCCCCCCCCCCCCCCCCCCCCCCCCCCCCCCCCCCCCCCCCCCCCCCCCCCCCCCCCCCCCCCCCCCCCCCCCCCCCCCCCCCCCCCCCCCCCCCCCCCCCCCCCCCCCCCCCCCCCCCCCCCCCCCCCCCCCCCCCCCCCCCCCCCCCCCCCCCCCCCCCCCCCCCCCCCCCCCCCCCCCCCCCCCCCCCCCCCCCCCCCCCCCCCCCCCCCCCCCCCCCCCCCCCCCCCCCCCCCCCCCCCCCCCCCCCCCCCCCCCCCCCCCCCCCCCCCCCCCCCCCCCCCCCCCCCCCCCCCCCCCCCCCCCCCCCCCCCCCCCCCCCCCCCCCCCCCCCCCCCCCCCCCCCCCCCCCCCCCCCCCCCCCCCCCCCCCCCCCCCCCCCCCCCCCCCCCCCCCCCCCCCCCCCCCCCCCCCCCCCCCCCCCCCCCCCCCCCCCCCCCCCCCCCCCCCCCCCCCCCCCCCCCCCCCCCCCCCCCCCCCCCCCCCCCCCCCCCCCCCCCCCCCCCCCCCCCCCCCCCCCCCCCCCCCCCCCCCCCCCCCCCCCCCCCCCCCCCCCCCCCCCCCCCCCCCCCCCCCCCCCCCCCCCCCCCCCCCCCCCCCCCCCCCCCCCCCCCCCCCCCCCCCCCCCCCCCCCCCCCCCCCCCCCCCCCCCCCCCCCCCCCCCCCCCCCCCCCCCCCCCCCCCCCCCCCCCCCCCCCCCCCCCCCCCCCCCCCCCCCCCCCCCCCCCCCCCCCCCCCCCCCCCCCCCCCCCCCCCCCCCCCCCCCCCCCCCCCCCCCCCCCCCCCCCCCCCCCCCCCCCCCCCCCCCCCCCCCCCCCCCCCCCCCCCCCCCCCCCCCCCCCCCCCCCCCCCCCCCCCCCCCCCCCCCCCCCCCCCCCCCCCCCCCCCCCCCCCCCCCCCCCCCCCCCCCCCCCCCCCCCCCCCCCCCCCCCCCCCCCCCCCCCCCCCCCCCCCCCCCCCCCCCCCCCCCCCCCCCCCCCCCCCCCCCCCCCCCCCCCCCCCCCCCCCCCCCCCCCCCCCCCCCCCCCCCCCCCCCCCCCCCCCCCCCCCCCCCCCCCCCCCCCCCCCCCCCCCCCCCCCCCCCCCCCCCCCCCCCCCCCCCCCCCCCCCCCCCCCCCCCCCCCCCCCCCCCCCCCCCCCCCCCCCCCCCCCCCCCCCCCCCCCCCCCCCCCCCCCCCCCCCCCCCCCCCCCCCCCCCCCCCCCCCCCCCCCCCCCCCCCCCCCCCCCCCCCCCCCCCCCCCCCCCCCCCCCCCCCCCCCCCCCCCCCCCCCCCCCCCCCCCCCCCCCCCCCCCCCCCCCCCCCCCCCCCCCCCCCCCCCCCCCCCCCCCCCCCCCCCCCCCCCCCCCCCCCCCCCCCCCCCCCCCCCCCCCCCCCCCCCCCCCCCCCCCAACCCCCCCCCCCCCCCCCCCCCCCCCCCCCCCCCCCCCCCCCCCCCCCCCCCCCCCCCCCCCCCCCCCCCCCCCCCCCCCCCCCCCCCCCCCCCCCCCCCCCCCCCCCCCCCCCCCCCCCCCCCCCCCCCCCCCCCCCCCCCCCCCCCCCCCCCCCCCCCCCCCCCCCCCCCCCCCCCCCCCCCCCCCCCCCCCCCCCCCCCCCCCCCCCCCCCCCCCCCCCCCCCCCCCCCCCCCCCCCCCCCCCCCCCCCCCCCCCCCCCCCCCCCCCCCCCCCCCCCCCCCCCCCCCCCCCCCCCCCCCCCCCCCCCCCCCCCCCCCCCCCCCCCCCCCCCCCCCCCCCCCCCCCCCCCCCCCCCCCCCCCCCCCCCCCCCCCCCCCCCCCCCCCCCCCCCCCCCCCCCCCCCCCCCCCCCCCCCCCCCCCCCCCCCCCCCCCCCCCCCCCCCCCCCCCCCCCCCCCCCCCCCCCCCCCCCCCCCCCCCCCCCCCCCCCCCCCCCCCCCCCCCCCCCCCCCCCCCCCCCCCCCCCCCCCCCCCCCCCCCCCCCCCCCCCCCCCCCCCCCCCCCCCCCCCCCCCCCCCCCCCCCCCCCCCCCCCCCCCCCCCCCCCCCCCCCCCCCCCCCCCCCCCCCCCCCCCCCCCCCCCCCCCCCCCCCCCCCCCCCCCCCCCCCCCCCCCCCCCCCCCCCCCCCCCCCCCCCCCCCCCCCCCCCCCCCCCCCCCCCCCCCCCCCCCCCCCCCCCCCCCCCCCCCCCCCCCCCCCCCCCCCCCCCCCCCCCCCCCCCCCCCCCCCCCCCCCCCCCCCCCCCCCCCCCCCCCCCCCCCCCCCCCCCCCCCCCCCCCCCCCCCCCCCCCCCCCCCCCCCCCCCCCCCCCCCCCCCCCCCCCCCCCCCCCCCCCCCCCCCCCCCCCCCCCCCCCCCCCCCCCCCCCCCCCCCCCCCCCCCCCCCCCCCCCCCCCCCCCCCCCCCCCCCCCCCCCCCCCCCCCCCCCCCCCCCCCCCCCCCCCCCCCCCCCCCCCCCCCCCCCCCCCCCCCCCCCCCCCCCCCCCCCCCCCCCCCCCCCCCCCCCCCCCCCCCCCCCCCCCCCCCCCCCCCCCCCCCCCCCCCCCCCCCCCCCCCCCCCCCCCCCCCCCCCCCCCCCCCCCCCCCCCCCCCCCCCCCCCCCCCCCCCCCCCCCCCCCCCCCCCCCCCCCCCCCCCCCCCCCCCCCCCCCCCCCCCCCCCCCCCCCCCCCCCCCCCCCCCCCCCCCCCCCCCCCCCCCCCCCCCCCCCCCCCCCCCCCCCCCCCCCCCCCCCCCCCCCCCCCCCCCCCCCCCCCCCCCCCCCCCCCCCCCCCCCCCCCCCCCCCCCCCCCCCCCCCCCCCCCCCCCCCCCCCCCCCCCCCCCCCCCCCCCCCCCCCCCCCCCCCCCCCCCCCCCCCCCCCCCCCCCCCCCCCCCCCCCCCCCCCCCCCCCCCCCCCCCCCCCCCCCCCCCCCCCCCCCCCCCCCCCCCCCCCCCCCCCCCCCCCCCCCCCCCCCCCCCCCCCCCCCCCCCCCCCCCCCCCCCCCCCCCCCCCCCCCCCCCCCCCCCCCCCCCCCCCCCCCCCCCCCCCCCCCCCCCCCCCCCCCCCCCCCCCCCCCCCCCCCCCCCCCCCCCCCCCCCCCCCCCCCCCCCCCCCCCCCCCCCCCCCCCCCCCCCCCCCCCCCCCCCCCCCCCCCCCCCCCCCCCCCCCCCCCCCCCCCCCCCCCCCCCCCCCCCCCCCCCCCCCACCCCCCCCCCCCCCCCCCCCCCCCCCCCCCCCCCCCCCCCCCCCCCCCCCCCCCCCCCCCCCCCCCCCCCCCCCCCCCCCCCCCCCCCCCCCCCCCCCCCCCCCCCCCCCCCCCCCCCCCCCCCCCCCCCCCCCCCCCCCCCCCCCCCCCCCCCCCCCCCCCCCCCCCCCCCCCCCCCCCCCCCCCCCCCCCCCCCCCCCCCCCCCCCCCCCCCCCCCCCCCCCCCCCCCCCCCCCCCCCCCCCCCCCCCCCCCCCCCCCCCCCCCCCCCCCCCCCCCCCCCCCCCCCCCCCCCCCCCCCCCCCCCCCCCCCCCCCCCCCCCCCCCCCCCCCCCCCCCCCCCCCCCCCCCCCCCCCCCCCCCCCCCCCCCCCCCCCCCCCCCCCCCCCCCCCCCCCCCCCCCCCCCCCCCCCCCCCCCCCCCCCCCCCCCCCCCCCCCCCCCCCCCCCCCCCCCCCCCCCCCCCCCCCCCCCCCCCCCCCCCCCCCCCCCCCCCCCCCCCCCCCCCCCCCCCCCCCCCCCCCCCCCCCCCCCCCCCCCCCCCCCCCCCCCCCCCCCCCCCCCCCCCCCCCCCCCCCCCCCCCCCCCCCCCCCCCCCCCCCCCCCCCCCCCCCCCCCCCCCCCCCCCCCCCCCCCCCCCCCCCCCCCCCCCCCCCCCCCCCCCCCCCCCCCCCCCCCCCCCCCCCCCCCCCCCCCCCCCCCCCCCCCCCCCCCCCCCCCCCCCCCCCCCCCCCCCCCCCCCCCCCCCCCCCCCCCCCCCCCCCCCCCCCCCCCCCCCCCCCCCCCCCCCCCCCCCCCCCCCCCCCCCCCCCCCCCCCCCCCCCCCCCCCCCCCCCCCCCCCCCCCCCCCCCCCCCCCCCCCCCCCCCCCCCCCCCCCCCCCCCCCCCCCCCCCCCCCCCCCCCCCCCCCCCCCCCCCCCCCCCCCCCCCCCCCCCCCCCCCCCCCCCCCCCCCCCCCCCCCCCCCCCCCCCCCCCCCCCCCCCCCCCCCCCCCCCCCCCCCCCCCCCCCCCCCCCCCCCCCCCCCCCCCCCCCCCCCCCCCCCCCCCCCCCCCCCCCCCCCCCCCCCCCCCCCCCCCCCCCCCCCCCCCCCCCCCCCCCCCCCCCCCCCCCCCCCCCCCCCCCCCCCCCCCCCCCCCCCCCCCCCCCCCCCCCCCCCCCCCCCCCCCCCCCCCCCCCCCCCCCCCCCCCCCCCCCCCCCCCCCCCCCCCCCCCCCCCCCCCCCCCCCCCCCCCCCCCCCCCCCCCCCCCCCCCCCCCCCCCCCCCCCCCCCCCCCCCCCCCCCCCCCCCCCCCCCCCCCCCCCCCCCCCCCCCCCCCCCCCCCCCCCCCCCCCCCCCCCCCCCCCCCCCCCCCCCCCCCCCCCCCCCCCCCCCCCCCCCCCCCCCCCCCCCCCCCCCCCCCCCCCCCCCCCCCCCCCCCCCCCCCCCCCCCCCCCCCCCCCCCCCCCCCCCCCCCCCCCCCCCCCCCCCCCCCCCCCCCCCCCCCCCCCCCCCCCCCCCCCCCCCCCCCCCCCCCCCCCCCCCCCCCCCCCCCCCCCCCCCCCCCCCCCCCCCCCCCCCCCCCCCCCCCCCCCCCCCCCCCCCCCCCCCCCCCCCCCCCCCCCCCCCCCCCCCCCCCCCCCCCCCCCCCCCCCCCCCCCCCCCCCCCCCCCCCCCCCCCCCCCCCCCCCCCCCCCCCCCCCCCCCCCCCCCCCCCCCCCCCCCCCCCCCCCCCCCCCCCCCCCCCCCCCCCCCCCCCCCCCCCCCCCCCCCCCCCCCCCCCCCCCCCCCCCCCCCCCCCCCCCCCCCCCCCCCCCCCCCCCCCCCCCCCCCCCCCCCCCCCCCCCCCCCCCCCCCCCCCCCCCCCCCCCCCCCCCCCCCCCCCCCCCCCCCCCCCCCCCCCCCCCCCCCCCCCCCCCCCCCCCCCCCCCCCCCCCCCCCCCCCCCCCCCCCCCCCCCCCCCCCCCCCCCCCCCCCCCCCCCCCCCCCCCCCCCCCCCCCCCCCCCCCCCCCCCCCCCCCCCCCCCCCCCCCCCCCCCCCCCCCCCCCCCCCCCCCCCCCCCCCCCCCCCCCCCCCCCCCCCCCCCCCCCCCCCCCCCCCCCCCCCCCCCCCCCCCCCCCCCCCCCCCCCCCCCCCCCCCCCCCCCCCCCCCCCCCCCCCCCCCCCCCCCCCCCCCCCCCCCCCCCCCCCCCCCCCCCCCCCCCCCCCCCCCCCCCCCCCCCCCCCCCCCCCCCCCCCCCCCCCCCCCCCCCCCCCCCCCCCCCCCCCCCCCCCCCCCCCCCCCCCCCCCCCCCCCCCCCCCCCCCCCCCCCCCCCCCCCCCCCCCCCCCCCCCCCCCCCCCCCCCCCCCCCCCCCCCCCCCCCCCCCCCCCCCCCCCCCCCCCCCCCCCCCCCCCCCCCCCCCCCCCCCCCCCCCCCCCCCCCCCCCCCCCCCCCCCCCCCCCCCCCCCCCCCCCCCCCCCCCCCCCCCCCCCCCCCCCCCCCCCCCCCCCCCCCCCCCCCCCCCCCCCCCCCCCCCCCCCCCCCCCCCCCCCCCCCCCCCCCCCCCCCCCCCCCCCCCCCCCCCCCCCCCCCCCCCCCCCCCCCCCCCCCCCCCCCCCCCCCCCCCCCCCCCCCCCCCCCCCCCCCCCCCCCCCCCCCCCCCCCCCCCCCCCCCCCCCCCCCCCCCCCCCCCCCCCCCCCCCCCCCCCCCCCCCCCCCCCCCCCCCCCCCCCCCCCCCCCCCCCCCCCCCCCCCCCCCCCCCCCCCCCCCCCCCCCCCCCCCCCCCCCCCCCCCCCCCCCCCCCCCCCCCCCCCCCCCCCCCCCCCCCCCCCCCCCCCCACCCCCCCCCCCCCCCCCCCCCCCCCCCCCCCCCCCCCCCCCCCCCCCCCCCCCCCCCCCCCCCCCCCCCCCCCCCCCCCCCCCCCCCCCCCCCCCCCCCCCCCCCCCCCCCCCCCCCCCCCCCCCCCCCCCCCCCCCCCCCCCCCCCCCCCCCCCCCCCCCCCCCCCCCCCCCCCCCCCCCCCCCCCCCCCCCCCCCCCCCCCCCCCCCCCCCCCCCCCCCCCCCCCCCCCCCCCCCCCCCCCCCCCCCCCCCCCCCCCCCCCCCCCCCCCCCCCCCCCCCCCCCCCCCCCCCCCCCCCCCCCCCCCCCCCCCCCCCCCCCCCCCCCCCCCCCCCCCCCCCCCCCCCCCCCCCCCCCCCCCCCCCCCCCCCCCCCCCCCCCCCCCCCCCCCCCCCCCCCCCCCCCCCCCCCCCCCCCCCCCCCCCCCCCCCCCCCCCCCCCCCCCCCCCCCCCCCCCCCCCCCCCCCCCCCCCCCCCCCCCCCCCCCCCCCCCCCCCCCCCCCCCCCCCCCCCCCCCCCCCCCCCCCCCCCCCCCCCCCCCCCCCCCCCCCCCCCCCCCCCCCCCCCCCCCCCCCCCCCCCCCCCCCCCCCCCCCCCCCCCCCCCCCCCCCCCCCCCCCCCCCCCCCCCCCCCCCCCCCCCCCCCCCCCCCCCCCCCCCCCCCCCCCCCCCCCCCCCCCCCCCCCCCCCCCCCCCCCCCCCCCCCCCCCCCCCCCCCCCCCCCCCCCCCCCCCCCCCCCCCCCCCCCCCCCCCCCCCCCCCCCCCCCCCCCCCCCCCCCCCCCCCCCCCCCCCCCCCCCCCCCCCCCCCCCCCCCCCCCCCCCCCCCCCCCCCCCCCCCCCCCCCCCCCCCCCCCCCCCCCCCCCCCCCCCCCCCCCCCCCCCCCCCCCCCCCCCCCCCCCCCCCCCCCCCCCCCCCCCCCCCCCCCCCCCCCCCCCCCCCCCCCCCCCCCCCCCCCCCCCCCCCCCCCCCCCCCCCCCCCCCCCCCCCCCCCCCCCCCCCCCCCCCCCCCCCCCCCCCCCCCCCCCCCCCCCCCCCCCCCCCCCCCCCCCCCCCCCCCCCCCCCCCCCCCCCCCCCCCCCCCCCCCCCCCCCCCCCCCCCCCCCCCCCCCCCCCCCCCCCCCCCCCCCCCCCCCCCCCCCCCCCCCCCCCCCCCCCCCCCCCCCCCCCCCCCCCCCCCCCCCCCCCCCCCCCCCCCCCCCCCCCCCCCCCCCCCCCCCCCCCCCCCCCCCCCCCCCCCCCCCCCCCCCCCCCCCCCCCCCCCCCCCCCCCCCCCCCCCCCCCCCCCCCCCCCCCCCCCCCCCCCCCCCCCCCCCCCCCCCCCCCCCCCCCCCCCCCCCCCCCCCCCCCCCCCCCCCCCCCCCCCCCCCCCCCCCCCCCCCCCCCCCCCCCCCCCCCCCCCCCCCCCCCCCCCCCCCCCCCCCCCCCCCCCCCCCCCCCCCCCCCCCCCCCCCCCCCCCCCCCCCCCCCCCCCCCCCCCCCCCCCCCCCCCCCCCCCCCCCCCCCCCCCCCCCCCCCCCCCCCCCCCCCCCCCCCCCCCCCCCCCCCCCCCCCCCCCCCCCCCCCCCCCCCCCCCCCCCCCCCCCCCCCCCCCCCCCCCCCCCCCCCCCCCCCCCCCCCCCCCCCCCCCCCCCCCCCCCCCCCCCCCCCCCCCCCCCCCCCCCCCCCCCCCCCCCCCCCCCCCCCCCCCCCCCCCCCCCCCCCCCCCCCCCCCCCCCCCCCCCCCCCCCCCCCCCCCCCCCCCCCCCCCCCCCCCCCCCCCCCCCCCCCCCCCCCCCCCCCCCCCCCCCCCCCCCCCCCCCCCCCCCCCCCCCCCCCCCCCCCCCCCCCCCCCCCCCCCCCCCCCCCCCCCCCCCCCCCCCCCCCCCCCCCCCCCCCCCCCCCCCCCCCCCCCCCCCCCCCCCCCCCCCCCCCCCACCCCCCCCCCCCCCCCCCCCCCCCCCCCCCCCCCCCCCCCCCCCCCCCCCCCCCCCCCCCCCCCCCCCCCCCCCCCCCCCCCCCCCCCCCCCCCCCCCCCCCCCCCCCCCCCCCCCCCCCCCCCCCCCCCCCCCCCCCCCCCCCCCCCCCCCCCCCCCCCCCCCCCCCCCCCCCCCCCCCCCCCCCCCCCCCCCCCCCCCCCCCCCCCCCCCCCCCCCCCCCCCCCCCCCCCCCCCCCCCCCCCCCCCCCCCCCCCCCCCCCCCCCCCCCCCCCCCCCCCCCCCCCCCCCCCCCCCCCCCCCCCCCCCCCCCCCCCCCCCCCCCCCCCCCCCCCCCCCCCCCCCCCCCCCCCCCCCCCCCCCCCCCCCCCCCCCCCCCCCCCCCCCCCCCCCCCCCCCCCCCCCCCCCCCCCCCCCCCCCCCCCCCCCCCCCCCCCCCCCCCCCCCCCCCCCCCCCCCCCCCCCCCCCCCCCCCCCCCCCCCCCCCCCCCCCCCCCCCCCCCCCCCCCCCCCCCCCCCCCCCCCCCCCCCCCCCCCCCCCCCCCCCCCCCCCCCCCCCCCCCCCCCCCCCCCCCCCCCCCCCCCCCCCCCCCCCCCCCCCCCCCCCCCCCCCCCCCCCCCCCCCCCCCCCCCCCCCCCCCCCCCCCCCCCCCCCCCCCCCCCCCCCCCCCCCCCCCCCCCCCCCCCCCCCCCCCCCCCCCCCCCCCCCCCCCCCCCCCCCCCCCCCCCCCCCCCCCCCCCCCCCCCCCCCCCCCCCCCCCCCCCCCCCCCCCCCCCCACCCCCCCCCCCCCCCCCCCCCCCCCCCCCCCCCCCCCCCCCCCCCCCCCCCCCCCCCCCCCCCCCCCCCCCCCCCCCCCCCCCCCCCCCCCCCCCCCCCCCCCCCCCCCCCCCCCCCCCCCCCCCCCCCCCCCCCCCCCCCCCCCCCCCCCCCCCCCCCCCCCCCCCCCCCCCCCCCCCCCCCCCCCCCCCCCCCCCCCCCCCCCCCCCCCCCCCCCCCCCCCCCCCCCCCCCCCCCCCCCCCCCCCCCCCCCCCCCCCCCCCCCCCCCCCCCCCCCCCCCCCCCCCCCCCCCCCCCCCCCCCCCCCCCCCCCCCCCCCCCCCCCCCCCCCCCCCCCCCCCCCCCCCCCCCCCCCCCCCCCCCCCCCCCCCCCCCCCCCCCCCCCCCCCCCCCCCCCCCCCCCCCCCCCCCCCCCCCCCCCCCCCCCCCCCCCCCCCCCCCCCCCCCCCCCCCCCCCCCCCCCCCCCCCCCCCCCCCCCCCCCCCCCCCCCCCCCCCCCCCCCCCCCCCCCCCCCCCCCCCCCCCCCCCCCCCCCCCCCCCCCCCCCCCCCCCCCCCCCCCCCCCCCCCCCCCCCCCCCCCCCCCCCCCCCCCCCCCCCCCCCCCCCCCCCCCCCCCCCCCCCCCCCCCCCCCCCCCCCCCCCCCCCCCCCCCCCCCCCCCCCCCCCCCCCCCCCCCCCCCCCCCCCCCCCCCCCCCCCCCCCCCCCCCCCCCCCCCCCCCCCCCCCCCCCCCCCCCCCCCCCCCCCCCCCCCCCCCCCCCCCCCCCCCCCCCCCCCCCCCCCCCCCCCCCCCCCCCCCCCCCCCCCCCCCCCCCCCCCCCCCCCCCCCCCCCCCCCCCCCCCCCCCCCCCCCCCCCCCCCCCCCCCCCCCCCCCCCCCCCCCCCCCCCCCCCCCCCCCCCCCCCCCCCCCCCCCCCCCCCCCCCCCCCCCCCCCCCCCCCCCCCCCCCCCCCCCCCCCCCCCCCCCCCCCCCCCCCCCCCCCCCCCCCCCCCCCCCCCCCCCCCCCCCCCCCCCCCCCCCCCCCCCCCCCCCCCCCCCCCCCCCCCCCCCCCCCCCCCCCCCCCCCCCCCCCCCCCCCCCCCCCCCCCCCCCCCCCCCCCCCCCCCCCCCCCCCCCCCCCCCCCCCCCCCCCCCCCCCCCCCCCCCCCCCCCCCCCCCCCCCCCCCCCCCCCCCCCCCCCCCCCCCCCCCCCCCCCCCCCCCCCCCCCCCCCCCCCCCCCCCCCCCCCCCCCCCCCCCCCCCCCCCCCCCCCCCCCCCCCCCCCCCCCCCCCCCCCCCCCCCCCCCCCCCCCCCCCCCCCCCCCCCCCCCCCCCCCCCCCCCCCCCCCCCCCCCCCCCCCCCCCCCCCCCCCCCCCCCCCCCCCCCCCCCCCCCCCCCCCCCCCCCCCCCCCCCCCCCCCCCCCCCCCCCCCCCCCCCCCCCCCCCCCCCCCCCCCCCCCCCCCCCCCCCCCCCCCCCCCCCCCCCCCCCCCCCCCCCCCCCCCCCCCCCCCCCCCCCCCCCCCCCCCCCCCCCCCCCCCCCCCCCCCCCCCCCCCCCCCCCCCCCCCCCCCCCCCCCCCCCCCCCCCCCCCCCCCCCCCCCCCCCCCCCCCCCCCCCCCCCCCCCCCCCCCCCCCCCCCCCCCCCCCCCCCCCCCCCCCCCCCCCCCCCCCCCCCCCCCCCCCCCCCCCCCCCCCCCCCCCCCCCCCCCCCCCCCCCCCCCCCCCCCCCCCCCCCCCCCCCCCCCCCCCCCCCCCCCCCCCCCCCCCCCCCCCCCCCCCCCCCCCCCCCCCCCCCCCCCCCCCCCCCCCCCCCCCCCCCCCCCCCCCCCCCCCCCCCCCCCCCCCCCCCCCCCCCCCCCCCCCCCCCCCCCCCCCCCCCCCCCCCCCCCCCCCCCCCCCCCCCCCCCCCCCCCCCCCCCCCCCCCCCCCCCCCCCCCCCCCCCCCCCCCCCCCCCCCCCCCCCCCCCCCCCCCCCCCCCCCCCCCCCCCCCCCCCCCCCCCCCCCCCCCCCCCCCCCCCCCCCCCCCCCCCCCCCCCCCCCCCCCCCCCCCCCCCCCCCCCCCCCCCCCCCCCCCCCCCCCCCCCCCCCCCCCCCCCCCCCCCCCCCCCCCCCCCCCCCCCCCCCCCCCCCCCCCCCCCCCCCCCCCCCCCCCCCCCCCCCCCCCCCCCCCCCCCCCCCCCCCCCCCCCCCCCCCCCCCCCCCCCCCCCCCCCCCCCCCCCCCCCCCCCCCCCCCCCCCCCCCCCCCCCCCCCCCCCCCCCCCCCCCCCCCCCCCCCCCCCCCCCCCCCCCCCCCCCCCCCCCCCCCCCCCCCCCCCCCCCCCCCCCCCCCCCCCCCCCCCCCCCCCCCCCCCCCCCCCCCCCCCCCCCCCCCCCCCCCCCCCCCCCCCCCCCCCCCCCCCCCCCCCCCCCCCCCCCCCCCCCCCCCCCCCCCCCCCCCCCCCCCCCCCCCCCCCCCCCCCCCCCCCCCCCCCCCCCCCCCCCCCCCCCCCCCCCCCCCCCCCCCCCCCCCCCCCCCCCCCCCCCCCCCCCCCCCCCCCCCCCCCCCCCCCCCCCCCCCCCCCCCCCCCCCCCCCCCCCCCCCCCCCCCCCCCCCCCCCCCCCCCCCCCCCCCCCCCCCCCCCCCCCCCCCCCCCCCCCCCCCCCCCCCCCCCCCCCCCCCCCCCCCCCCCCCCCCCCCCCCCCCCCCCCCCCCCCCCCCCCCCCCCCCCCCCCCCCCCCCCCCCCCCCCCCCCCCCCCCCCCCCCCCCCCCCCCCCCCCCCCCCCCCCCCCCCCCCCCCCCCCCCCCCCCCCCCCCCCCCCCCCCCCCCCCCCCCCCCCCCCCCCCCCCCCCCCCCCCCCCCCCCCCCCCCCCCCCCCCCCCCCCCCCCCCCCCCCCCCCCCCCCCCCCCCCCCCCCCCCCCCCCCCCCCCCCCCCCCCCCCCCCCCCCCCCCCCCCCCCCCCCCCCCCCCCCCCCCCCCCCCCCCCCCCCCCCCCCCCCCCCCCCCCCCCCCCCCCCCCCCCCCCCCCCCCCCCCCCCCCCCCCCCCCCCCCCCCCCCCCCCCCCCCCCCCCCCCCCCCCCCCCCCCCCCCCCCCCCCCCCCCCCCCCCCCCCCCCCCCCCCCCCCCCCCCCCCCCCCCCCCCCCCCCCCCCCCCCCCCCCCCCCCCCCCCCCCCCCCCCCCCCCCCCCCCCCCCCCCCCCCCCCCCCCCCCCCCCCCCCCCCCCCCCCCCCCCCCCCCCCCCCCCCCCCCCCCCCCCCCCCCCCCCCCCCCCCCCCCCCCCCCCCCCCCCCCCCCCCCCCCCCCCCCCCCCCCCCCCCCCCCCCCCCCCCCCCCCCCCCCCCCCCCCCCCCCCCCCCCCCCCCCCCCCCCCCCCCCCCCCCCCCCCCCCCCCCCCCCCCCCCCCCCCCCCCCCCCCCCCCCCCCCCCCCCCCCCCCCCCCCCCCCCCCCCCCCCCCCCCCCCCCCCCCCCCCCCCCCCCCCCCCCCCCCCCCCCCCCCCCCCCCCCCCCCCCCCCCCCCCCCCCCCCCCCCCCCCCCCCCCCCCCCCCCCCCCCCCCCCCCCCCCCCCCCCCCCCCCCCCCCCCCCCCCCCCCCCCCCCCCCCCCCCCCCCCCCCCCCCCCCCCCCCCCCCCCCCCCCCCCCCCCCCCCCCCCCCCCCCCCCCCCCCCCCCCCCCCCCCCCCCCCCCCCCCCCCCCCCCCCCCCCCCCCCCCCCCCCCCCCCCCCCCCCCCCCCCCCCCCCCCCCCCCCCCCCCCCCCCCCCCCCCCCCCCCCCCCCCCCCCCCCCCCCCCCCCCCCCCCCCCCCCCCCCCCCCCCCCCCCCCCCCCCCCCCCCCCCCCCCCCCCCCCCCCCCCCCCCCCCCCCCCCCCCCCCCCCCCCCCCCCCCCCCCCCCCCCCCCCCCCCCCCCCCCCCCCCCCCCCCCCAAAACCCCCCCCCCCCCCCCCCCCCCCCCCCCCCCCCCCCCCCCCCCCCCCCCCCCCCCCCCCCCCCCCCCCCCCCCCCCCCCCCCCCCCCCCCCCCCCCCCCCCCCCCCCCCCCCCCCCCCCCCCCCCCCCCCCCCCCCCCCCCCCCCCCCCCCCCCCCCCCCCCCCCCCCCCCCCCCCCCCCCCCCCCCCCCCCCCCCCCCCCCCCCCCCCCCCCCCCCCCCCCCCCCCCCCCCCCCCCCCCCCCCCCCCCCCCCCCCCCCCCCCCCCCCCCCCCCCCCCCCCCCCCCCCCCCCCCCCCCCCCCCCCCCCCCCCCCCCCCCCCCCCCCCCCCCCCCCCCCCCCCCCCCCCCCCCCCCCCCCCCCCCCCCCCCCCCCCCCCCCCCCCCCCCCCCCCCCCCCCCCCCCCCCCCCCCCCCCCCCCCCCCCCCCCCCCCCCCCCCCCCCCCCCCCCCCCCCCCCCCCCCCCCCCCCCCCCCCCCCCCCCCCCCCCCCCCCCCCCCCCCCCCCCCCCCCCCCCCCCCCCCCCCCCCCCCCCCCCCCCCCCCCCCCCCCCCCCCCCCCCCCCCCCCCCCCCCCCCCCCCCCCCCCCCCCCCCCCCCCCCCCCCCCCCCCCCCCCCCCCCCCCCCCCCCCCCCCCCCCCCCCCCCCCCCCCCCCCCCCCCCCCCCCCCCCCCCCCCCCCCCCCCCCCCCCCCCCCCCCCCCCCCCCCCCCCCCCCCCCCCCCCCCCCCCCCCCCCCCCCCCCCCCCCCCCCCCCCCCCCCCCCCCCCCCCCCCCCCCCCCCCCCCCCCCCCCCCCCCCCCCCCCCCCCCCCCCCCCCCCCCCCCCCCCCCCCCCCCCCCCCCCCACCCCCCCCCCCCCCCCCCCCCCCCCCCCCCCCCCCCCCCCCCCCCCCCCCCCCCCCCCCCCCCCCCCCCCCCCCCCCCCCCCCCCCCCCCCCCCCCCCCCCCCCCCCCCCCCCCCCCCCCCCCCCCCCCCCCCCCCCCCCCCCCCCCCCCCCCCCCCCCCCCCCCCCCCCCCCCCCCCCCCCCCCCCCCCCCCCCCCCCCCCCCCCCCCCCCCCCCCCCCCCCCCCCCCCCCCCCCCCCCCCCCCCCCCCCCCCCCCCCCCCCCCCCCCCCCCCCCCCCCCCCCCCCCCCCCCCCCCCCCCCCCCCCCCCCCCCCCCCCCCCCCCCCCCCCCCCCCCCCCCCCCCCCCCCCCCCCCCCCCCCCCCCCCCCCCCCCCCCCCCCCCCCCCCCCCCCCCCCCCCCCCCCCCCCCCCCCCCCCCCCCCCCCCCCCCCCCCCCCCCCCCCCCCCCCCCCCCCCCCCCCCCCCCCCCCCCCCCCCCCCCCCCCCCCCCCCCCCCCCCCCCCCCCCCCCCCCCCCCCCCCCCCCCCCCCCCCCCCCCCCCCCCCCCCCCCCCCCCCCCCCCCCCCCCCCCCCCCCCCCCCCCCCCCCCCCCCCCCCCCCCCCCCCCCCCCCCCCCCCCCCCCCCCCCCCCCCCCCCCCCCCCCCCCCCCCCCCCCCCCCCCCCCCCCCCCCCCCCCCCCCCCCCCCCCCCCCCCCCCCCCCCCCCCCCCCCCCCCCCCCCCCCCCCCCCCCCCCCCCCCCCCCCCCCCCCCCCCCCCCCCCCCCCCCCCCCCCCCCCCCCCCCCCCCCCCCCCCCCCCCCCCCCCCCCCCCCCCCCCCCCCCCCCCCCCCCCCCCCCCCCCCCCCCCCCCCCCCCCCCCCCCCCCCCCCCCCCCCCCCCCCCCCCCCCCCCCCCCCCCCCCCCCCCCCCCCCCCCCCCCCCCCCCCCCCCCCCCCCCCCCCCCCCCCCCCCCCCCCCCCCCCCCCCCCCCCCCCCCCCCCCCCCCCCCCCCCCCCCCCCCCCCCCCCCCCCCCCCCCCCCCCCCCCCCCCCCCCCCCCCCCCCCCCCCCCCCCCCCCCCCCCCCCCCCCCCCCCCCCCCCCCCCCCCCCCCCCCCCCCCCCCCCCCCCCCCCCCCCCCCCCCCCCCCCCCCCCCCCCCCCCCCCCCCCCCCCCCCCCCCCCCCCCCCCCCCCCCCCCCCCCCCCCCCCCCCCCCCCCCCCCCCCCCCCCCCCCCCCCCCCCCCCCCCCCCCCCCCCCCCCCCCCCCCCCCCCCCCCCCCCCCCCCCCCCCCCCCCCCCCCCCCCCCCCCCCCCCCCCCCCCCCCCCCCCCCCCCCCCCCCCCCCCCCCCCCCCCCCCCCCCCCCCCCCCCCCCCCCCCCCCCCCCCCCCCCCCCCCCCCCCCCCCCCCCCCCCCCCCCCCCCCCCCCCCCCCCCCCCCCCCCCCCCCCCCCCCCCCCCCCCCCCCCCCCCCCCCCCCCCCCCCCCCCCCCCCCCCCCCCCCCCCCCCCCCCCCCCCCCCCCCCCCCCCCCCCCCCCCCCCCCCCCCCCCCCCCCCCCCCCCCCCCCCCCCCCCCCCCCCCCCCCCCCCCCCCCCCCCCCCCCCCCCCCCCCCCCCCCCCCCCCCCCCCCCCCCCCCCCCCCCCCCCCCCCCCCCCCCCCCCCCCCCCCCCCCCCCCCCCCCCCCCCCCCCCCCCCCCCCCCCCCCCCCCCCCCCCCCCCCCCCCCCCCCCCCCCCCCCCCCCCCCCCCCCCCCCCCCCCCCCCCCCCCCCCCCCCCCCCCCCCCCCCCCCCCCCCCCCCCCCCCCCCCCCCCCCCCCCCCCCCCCCCCCCCCCCCCCCCCCCCCCCCCCCCCCCCCCCCCCCCCCCCCCCCCCCCCCCCCCCCCCCCCCCCCCCCCCCCCCCCCCCCCCCCCCCCCCCCCCCCCCCCCCCCCCCCCCCCCCCCCCCCCCCCCCCCCCCCCCCCCCCCCCCCCCCCCCCCCCCCCCCCCCCCCCCCCCCCCCCCCCCCCCCCCCCCCCCCCCCCCCCCCCCCCCCCCCCCCCCCCCCCCCCCCCCCCCCCCCCCCCCCCCCCCCCCCCCCCCCCCCCCCCCCCCCCCCCCCCCCCCCCCCCCCCCCCCCCCCCCCCCCCCCCCCCCCCCCCCCCCCCCCCCCCCCCCCCCCCCCCCCCCCCCCCCCCCCCCCCCCCCCCCCCCCCCCCCCCCCCCCCCCCCCCCCCCCCCCCCCCCCCCCCCCCCCCCCCCCCCCCCCCCCCCCCCCCCCCCCCCCCCCCCCCCCCCCCCCCCCCCCCCCCCCCCCCCCCCCCCCCCCCCCCCCCCCCCCCCCCCCCCCCCCCCCCCCCCCCCCCCCCCCCCCCCCCCCCCCCCCCCCCCCCCCCCCCCCCCCCCCCCCCCCCCCCCCCCCCCCCCCCCCCCCCCCCCCCCCCCCCCCCCCCCCCCCCCCCCCCCCCCCCCCCCCCCCCCCCCCCCCCCCCCCCCCCCCCCCCCCCCCCCCCCCCCCCCCCCCCCCCCCCCCCCCCCCCCCCCCCCCCCCCCCCCCCCCCCCCCCCCCCCCCCCCCCCCCCCCCCCCCCCCCCCCCCCCCCCCCCCCCCCCCCCCCCCCCCCCCCCCCCCCCCCCCCCCCCCCCCCCCCCCCCCCCCCCCCCCCCCCCCCCCCCCCCCCCCCCCCCCCCCCCCCCCCCCCCCCCCCCCCCCCCCCCCCCCCCCCCCCCCCCCCCCCCCCCCCCCCCCCCCCCCCCCCCCCCCCCCCCCCCCCCCCCCCCCCCCCCCCCCCCCCCCCCCCCCCCCCCCCCCCCCCCCCCCCCCCCCCCCCCCCCCCCCCCCCCCCCCCCCCCCCCCCCCCCCCCCCCCCCCCCCCCCCCCCCCCCCCCCCCCCCCCCCCCCCCCCCCCCCCCCCCCCCCCCCCCCCCCCCCCCCCCCCCCCCCCCCCCCCCCCCCCCCCCCCCCCCCCCCCCCCCCCCCCCCCCCCCCCCCCCCCCCCCCCCCCCCCCCCCCCCCCCCCCCCCCCCCCCCCCCCCCCCCCCCCCCCCCCCCCCCCCCCCCCCCCCCCCCCCCCCCCCCCCCCCCCCCCCCCCCCCCCCCCCCCCCCCCCCCCCCCCCCCCCCCCCCCCCCCCCCCCCCCCCCCCCCCCCCCCCCCCCCCCCCCCCCCCCCCCCCCCCCCCCCCCCCCCCCCCCCCCCCCCCCCCCCCCCCCCCCCCCCCCCCCCCCCCCCCCCCCCCCCCCCCCCCCCCCCCCCCCCCCCCCCCCCCCCCCCCCCCCCCCCCCCCCCCCCCCCCCCCCCCCCCCCCCCCCCCCCCCCCCCCCCCCCCCCCCCCCCCCCCCCCCCCCCCCCCCCCCCCCCCCCCCCCCCCCCCCCCCCCCCCCCCCCCCCCCCCCCCCCCCCCCCCCCCCCCCCCCCCCCCCCCCCCCCCCCCCCCCCCCCCCCCCCCCCCCCCCCCCCCCCCCCCCCCCCCCCCCCCCCCCCCCCCCCCCCCCCCCCCCCCCCCCCCCCCCCCCCCCCCCCCCCCCCCCCCCCCCCCCCCCCCCCCCCCCCCCCCCCCCCCCCCCCCCCCCCCCCCCCCCCCCCCCCCCCCCCCCCCCCCCCCCCCCCCCCCCCCCCCCCCCCCCCCCCCCCCCCCCCCCCCCCCCCCCCCCCCCCCCCCCCCCCCCCCCCCCCCCCCCCCCCCCCCCCCCCCCCCCCCCCCCCCCCCCCCCCCCCCCCCCCCCCCCCCCCCCCCCCCCCCCCCCCCCCCCCCCCCCCCCCCCCCCCCCCCCCCCCCCCCCCCCCCCCCCCCCCCCCCCCCCCCCCCCCCCCCCCCCCCCCCCCCCCCCCCCCCCCCCCCCCCCCCCCCCCCCCCCCCCCCCCCCCCCCCCCCCCCCCCCCCCCCCCCCCCCCCCCCCCCCCCCCCCCCCCCCCCCCCCCCCCCCCCCCCCCCCCCCCCCCCCCCCCCCCCCCCCCCCCCCCCCCCCCCCCCCCCCCCCCCCCCCCCCCCCCCCCCCCCCCCCCCCCCCCCCCCCCCCCCCCCCCCCCCCCCCCCCCCCCCCCCCCCCCCCCCCCCCCCCCCCCCCCCCCCCCCCCCCCCCCCCCCCCCCCCCCCCCCCCCCCCCCCCCCCCCCCCCCCCCCCCCCCCCCCCCCCCCCCCCCCCCCCCCCCCCCCCCCCCCCCCCCCCCCCCCCCCCCCCCCCCCCCCCCCCCCCCCCCCCCCCCCCCCCCCCCCCCCCCCCCCCCCCCCCCCCCCCCCCCCCCCCCCCCCCCCCCCCCCCCCCCCCCCCCCCCCCCCCCCCCCCCCCCCCCCCCCCCCCCCCCCCCCCCCCCCCCCCCCCCCCCCCCCCCCCCCCCCCCCCCCCCCCCCCCCCCCCCCCCCCCCCCCCCCCCCCCCCCCCCCCCCCCCCCCCCCCCCCCCCCCCCCCCCCCCCCCCCCCCCCCCCCCCCCCCCCCCCCCCCCCCCCCCCCCCCCCCCCCCCCCCCCCCCCCCCCCCCCCCCCCCCCCCCCCCCCCCCCCCCCCCCCCCCCCCCCCCCCCCCCCCCCCCCCCCCCCCCCCCCCCCCCCCCCCCCCCCCCCCCCCCCCCCCCCCCCCCCCCCCCCCCCCCCCCCCCCCCCCCCCCCCCCCCCCCCCCCCCCCCCCCCCCCCCCCCCCCCCCCCCCCCCCCCCCCCCCCCCCCCCCCCCCCCCCCCCCCCCCCCCCCCCCCCCCCCCCCCCCCCCCCCCCCCCCCCCCCCCCCCCCCCCCCCCCCCCCCCCCCCCCCCCCCCCCCCCCCCCCCCCCCCCCCCCCCCCCCCCCCCCCCCCCCCCCCCCCCCCCCCCCCCCCCCCCCCCCCCCCCCCCCCCCCCCCCCCCCCCCCCCCCCCCCCCCCCCCCCCCCCCCCCCCCCCCCCCCCCCCCCCCCCCCCCCCCCCCCCCCCCCCCCCCCCCCCCCCCCCCCCCCCCCCCCCCCCCCCCCCCCCCCCCCCCCCCCCCCCCCCCCCCCCCCCCCCCCCCCCCCCCCCCCCCCCCCCCCCCCCCCCCCCCCCCCCCCCCCCCCCCCCCCCCCCCCCCCCCCCCCCCCCCCCCCCCCCCCCCCCCCCCCCCCCCCCCCCCCCCCCCCCCCCCCCCCCCCCCCCCCCCCCCCCCCCCCCCCCCCCCCCCCCCCCCCCCCCCCCCCCCCCCCCCCCCCCCCCCCCCCCCCCCCCCCCCCCCCCCCCCCCCCCCCCCCCCCCCCCCCCCCCCCCCCCCCCCCCCCCCCCCCCCCCCCCCCCCCCCCCCCCCCCCCCCCCCCCCCCCCCCCCCCCCCCCCCCCCCCCCCCCCCCCCCCCCCCCCCCCCCCCCCCCCCCCCCCCCCCCCCCCCCCCCCCCCCCCCCCCCCCCCCCCCCCCCCCCCCCCCCCCCCCCCCCCCCCCCCCCCCCCCCCCCCCCCCCCCCCCCCCCCCCCCCCCCCCCCCCCCCCCCCCCCCCCCCCCCCCCCCCCCCCCCCCCCCCCCCCCCCCCCCCCCCCCCCCCCCCCCCCCCCCCCCCCCCCCCCCCCCCCCCCCCCCCCCCCCCCCCCCCCCCCCCCCCCCCCCCCCCCCCCCCCCCCCCCCCCCCCCCCCCCCCCCCCCCCCCCCCCCCCCCCCCCCCCCCCCCCCCCCCCCCCCCCCCCCCCCCCCCCCCCCCCCCCCCCCCCCCCCCCCCCCCCCCCCCCCCCCCCCCCCCCCCCCCCCCCCCCCCCCCCCCCCCCCCCCCCCCCCCCCCCCCCCCCCCCCCCCCCCCCCCCCCCCCCCCCCCCCCCCCCCCCCCCCCCCCCCCCCCCCCCCCCCCCCCCCCCCCCCCCCCCCCCCCCCCCCCCCCCCCCCCCCCCCCCCCCCCCCCCCCCCCCCCCCCCCCCCCCCCCCCCCCCCCCCCCCCCCCCCCCCCCCCCCCCCCCCCCCCCCCCCCCCCCCCCCCCCCCCCCCCCCCCCCCCCCCCCCCCCCCCCCCCCCCCCCCCCCCCCCCCCCCCCCCCCCCCCCCCCCCCCCCCCCCCCCCCCCCCCCCCCCCCCCCCCCCCCCCCCCCCCCCCCCCCCCCCCCCCCCCCCCCCCCCCCCCCCCCCCCCCCCCCCCCCCCCCCCCCCCCCCCCCCCCCCCCCCCCCCCCCCCCCCCCCCCCCCCCCCCCCCCCCCCCCCCCCCCCCCCCCCCCCCCCCCCCCCCCCCCCCCCCCCCCCCCCCCCCCCCCCCCCCCCCCCCCCCCCCCCCCCCCCCCCCCCCCCCCCCCCCCCCCCCCCCCCCCCCCCCCCCCCCCCCCCCCCCCCCCCCCCCCCCCCCCTAAACCCCCCCCCCCCCCCCCCCCCCCCCCCCCCCCCCCCCCCCCCCCCCCCCCCCCCCCCCCCCCCCCCCCCCCCCCCCCCCCCCCCCCCCCCCCCCCCCCCCCCCCCCCCCCCCCCCCCCCCCCCCCCCCCCCCCCCCCCCCCCCCCCCCCCCCCCCCCCCCCCCCCCCCCCCCCCCCCCCCCCCCCCCCCCCCCCCCCCCCCCCCCCCCCCCCCCCCCCCCCCCCCCCCCCCCCCCCCCCCCCCCCCCCCCCCCCCCCCCCCCCCCCCCCCCCCCCCCCCCCCCCCCCCCCCCCCCCCCCCCCCCCCCCCCCCCCCCCCCCCCCCCCCCCCCCCCCCCCCCCCCCCCCCCCCCCCCCCCCCCCCCCCCCCCCCCCCCCCCCCCCCCCCCCCCCCCCCCCCCCCCCCACCCCCCCCCCCCCCCCCCCCCCCCCCCCCCCCCCCCCCCCCCCCCCCCCCCCCCCCCCCCCCCCCCCCCCCCCCCCCCCCCCCCCCCCCCCCCCCCCCCCCCCCCCCCCCCCCCCCCCCCCCCCCCCCCCCCCCCCCCCCCCCCCCCCCCCCCCCCCCCCCCCCCCCCCCCCCCCCCCCCCCCCCCCCCCCCCCCCCCCCCCCCCCCCCCCCCCCCCCCCCCCCCCCCCCCCCCCCCCCCCCCCCCCCCCCCCCCCCCCCCCCCCCCCCCCCCCCCCCCCCCCCCCCCCCCCCCCCCCCCCCCCCCCCCCCCCCCCCCCCCCCCCCCCCCCCCCCCCCCCCCCCCCCCCCCCCCCCCCCCCCCCCCCCCCCCCCCCCCCCCCCCCCCCCCCCCCCCCCCCCCCCCCCCCCCCCCCCCCCCCCCCCCCCCCCCCCCCCCCCCCCCCCCCCCCCCCCCCCCCCCCCCCCCCCCCCCCCCCCCCCCCCCCCCCCCCCCCCCCCCCCCCCCCCCCCCCCCCCCCCCCCCCCCCCCCCCCCCCCCCCCCCCCCCCCCCCCCCCCCCCCCCCCCCCCCCCCCCCCCCCCCCCCCCCCCCCCCCCCCCCCCCCCCCCCCCCCCCCCCCCCCCCCCCCCCCCCCCCCCCCCCCCCCCCCCCCCCCCCCCCCCCCCCCCCCCCCCCCCCCCCCCCCCCCCCCCCCCCCCCCCCCCCCCCCCCCCCCCCCCCCCCCCCCCCCCCCCCCCCCCCCCCCCCCCCCCCCCCCCCCCCCCCCCCCCCCCCCCCCCCCCCCCCCCCCCCCCCCCCCCCCCCCCCCCCCCCCCCCCCCCCCCCCCCCCCCCCCCCCCCCCCCCCCCCCCCCCCCCCCCCCCCCCCCCCCCCCCCCCCCCCCCCCCCCCCCCCCCCCCCCCCCCCCCCCCCCCCCCCCCCCCCCCCCCCCCCCCCCCCCCCCCCCCCCCCCCCCCCCCCCCCCCCCCCCCCCCCCCCCCCCCCCCCCCCCCCCCCCCCCCCCCCCCCCCCCCCCCCCCCCCCCCCCCCCCCCCCCCCCCCCCCCCCCCCCCCCCCCCCCCCCCCCCCCCCCCCCCCCCCCCCCCCCCCCCCCCCCCCCCCCCCCCCCCCCCCCCCCCCCCCCCCCCCCCCCCCCCCCCCCCCCCCCCCCCCCCCCCCCCCCCCCCCCCCCCCCCCCCCCCCCCCCCCCCCCCCCCCCCCCCCCCCCCCCCCCCCCCCCCCCCCCCCCCCCCCCCCCCCCCCCCCCCCCCCCCCCCCCCCCCCCCCCCCCCCCCCCCCCCCCCCCCCCCCCCCCCCCCCCCCCCCCCCCCCCCCCCCCCCCCCCCCCCCCCCCCCCCCCCCCCCCCCCCCCCCCCCCCCCCCCCCCCCCCCCCCCCCCCCCCCCCCCCCCCCCCCCCCCCCCCCCCCCCCCCCCCCCCCCCCCCCCCCCCCCCCCCCCCCCCCCCCCCCCCCCCCCCCCCCCCCCCCCCCCCCCCCCCCCCCCCCCCCCCCCCCCCCCCCCCCCCCCCCCCCCCCCCCCCCCCCCCCCCCCCCCCCCCCCCCCCCCCCCCCCCCCCCCCCCCCCCCCCCCCCCCCCCCCCCCCCCCCCCCCCCCCCCCCCCCCCCCCCCCCCCCCCCCCCCCCCCCCCCCCCCCCCCCCCCCCCCCCCCCCCCCCCCCCCCCCCCCCCCCCCCCCCCCCCCCCCCCCCCCCCCCCCCCCCCCCCCCCCCCCCCCCCCCCCCCCCCCCCCCCCCCCCCCCCCCCCCCCCCCCCCCCCCCCCCCCCCCCCCCCCCCCCCCCCCCCCCCCCCCCCCCCCCCCCCCCCCCCCCCCCCCCCCCCCCCCCCCCCCCCCCCCCCCCCCCCCCCCCCCCCCCCCCCCCCCCCCCCCCCCCCCCCCCCCCCCCCCCCCCCCCCCCCCCCCCCCCCCCCCCCCCCCCCCCCCCCCCCCCCCCCCCCCCCCCCCCCCCCCCCCCCCCCCCCCCCCCCCCCCCCCCCCCCCCCCCCCCCCCCCCCCCCCCCCCCCCCCCCCCCCCCCCCCCCCCCCCCCCCCCCCCCCCCCCCCCCCCCCCCCCCCCCCCCCCCCCCCCCCCCCCCCCCCCCCCCCCCCCCCCCCCCCCCCCCCCCCCCCCCCCCCCCCCCCCCCCCCCCCCCCCCCCCCCCCCCCCCCCCCCCCCCCCCCCCCCCCCCCCCCCCCCCCCCCCCCCCCCCCCCCCCCCCCCCCCCCCCCCCCCCCCCCCCCCCCCCCCCCCCCCCCCCCCCCCCCCCCCCCCCCCCCCCCCCCCCCCCCCCCCCCCCCCCCCCCCCCCCCCCCCCCCCCCCCCCCCCCCCCCCCCCCCCCCCCCCCCCCCCCCCCCCCCCCCCCCCCCCCCCCCCCCCCCCCCCCCCCCCCCCCCCCCCCCCCCCCCCCCCCCCCCCCCCCCCCCCCCCCCCCCCCCCCCCCCCCCCCCCCCCCCCCCCCCCCCCCCCCCCCCCCCCCCCCCCCCCCCCCCCCCCCCCCCCCCCCCCCCCCCCCCCCCCCCCCCCCCCCCCCCCCCCCCCCCCCCCCCCCCCCCCCCCCCCCCCCCCCCCCCCCCCCCCCCCCCCCCCCCCCCCCCCCCCCCCCCCCCCCCCCCCCCCCCCCCCCCCCCCCCCCCCCCCCCCCCCCCCCCCCCCCCCCCCCCCCCCCCCCCCCCCCCCCCCCCCCCCCCCCCCCCCCCCCCCCCCCCCCCCCCCCCCCCCCCCCCCCCCCCCCCCCCCCCCCCCCCCCCCCCCCCCCCCCCCCCCCCCCCCCCCCCCCCCCCCCCCCCCCCCCCCCCCCCCCCCCCCCCCCCCCCCCCCCCCCCCCCCCCCCCCCCCCCCCCCCCCCCCCCCCCCCCCCCCCCCCCCCCCCCCCCCCCCCCCCCCCCCCCCCCCCCCCCCCCCCCCCCCCCCCCCCCCCCCCCCCCCCCCCCCCCCCCCCCCCCCCCCCCCCCCCCCCCCCCCCCCCCCCCCCCCCCCCCCCCCCCCCCCCCCCCCCCCCCCCCCCCCCCCCCCCCCCCCCCCCCCCCCCCCCCCCCCCCCCCCCCCCCCCCCCCCCCCCCCCCCCCCCCCCCCCCCCCCCCCCCCCCCCCCCCCCCCCCCCCCCCCCCCCCCCCCCCCCCCCCCCCCCCCCCCCCCCCCCCCCCCCCCCCCCCCCCCCCCCCCCCCCCCCCCCCCCCCCCCCCCCCCCCCCCCCCCCCCCCCCCCCCCCCCCCCCCCCCCCCCCCCCCCCCCCCCCCCCCCCCCCCCCCCCCCCCCCCCCCCCCCCCCCCCCCCCCCCCCCCCCCCCCCCCCCCCCCCCCCCCCCCCCCCCCCCCCCCCCCCCCCCCCCCCCCCCCCCCCCCCCCCCCCCCCCCCCCCCCCCCCCCCCCCCCCCCCCCCCCCCCCCCCCCCCCCCCCCCCCCCCCCCCCCCCCCCCCCCCCCCCCCCCCCCCCCCCCCCCCCCCCCCCCCCCCCCCCCCCCCCCCCCCCCCCCCCCCCCCCCCCCCCCCCCCCCCCCCCCCCCCCCCCCCCCCCCCCCCCCCCCCCCCCCCCCCCCCCCCCCCCCCCCCCCCCCCCCCCCCCCCCCCCCCCCCCCCCCCCCCCCCCCCCCCCCCCCCCCCCCCCCCCCCCCCCCCCCCCCCCCCCCCCCCCCCCCCCCCCCCCCCCCCCCCCCCCCCCCCCCCCCCCCCCCCCCCCCCCCCCCCCCCCCCCCCCCCCCCCCCCCCCCCCCCCCCCCCCCCCCCCCCCCCCCCCCCCCCCCCCCCCCCCCCCCCCCCCCCCCCCCCCCCCCCCCCCCCCCCCCCCCCCCCCCCCCCCCCCCCCCCCCCCCCCCCCCCCCCCCCCCCCCCCCCCCCCCCCCCCCCCCCCCCCCCCCCCCCCCCCCCCCCCCCCCCCCCCCCCCCCCCCCCCCCCCCCCCCCCCCCCCCCCCCCCCCCCCCCCCCCCCCCCCCCCCCCCCCCCCCCCCCCCCCCCCCCCCCCCCCCCCCCCCCCCCCCCCCCCCCCCCCCCCCCCCCCCCCCCCCCCCCCCCCCCCCCCCCCCCCCCCCCCCCCCCCCCCCCCCCCCCCCCCCCCCCCCCCCCCCCCCCCCCCCCCCCCCCCCCCCCCCCCCCCCCCCCCCCCCCCCCCCCCCCCCCCCCCCCCCCCCCCCCCCCCCCCCCCCCCCCCCCCCCCCCCCCCCCCCCCCCCCCCCCCCCCCCCCCCCCCCCCCCCCCCCCCCCCCCCCCCCCCCCCCCCCCCCCCCCCCCCCCCCCCCCCCCCCCCCCCCCCCCCCCCCCCCCCCCCCCCCCCCCCCCCCCCCCCCCCCCCCCCCCCCCCCCCCCCCCCCCCCCCCCCCCCCCCCCCCCCCCCCCCCCCCCCCCCCCCCCCCCCCCCCCCCCCCCCCCCCCCCCCCCCCCCCCCCCCCCCCCCCCCCCCCCCCCCCCCCCCCCCCCCCCCCCCCCCCCCCCCCCCCCCCCCCCCCCCCCCCCCCCCCCCCCCCCCCCCCCCCCCCCCCCCCCCCCCCCCCCCCCCCCCCCCCCCCCCCCCCCCCCCCCCCCCCCCCCCCCCCCCCCCCCCCCCCCCCCCCCCCCCCCCCCCCCCCCCCCCCCCCCCCCCCCCCCCCCCCCCCCCCCCCCCCCCCCCCCCCCCCCCCCCCCCCCCCCCCCCCCCCCCCCCCCCCCCCCCCCCCCCCCCCCCCCCCCCCCCCCCCCCCCCCCCCCCCCCCCCCCCCCCCCCCCCCCCCCCCCCCCCCCCCCCCCCCCCCCCCCCCCCCCCCCCCCCCCCCCCCCCCCCCCCCCCCCCCCCCCCCCCCCCCCCCCCCCCCCCCCCCCCCCCCCCCCCCCCCCCCCCCCCCCCCCCCCCCCCCCCCCCCCCCCCCCCCCCCCCCCCCCCCCCCCCCCCCCCCCCCCCCCCCCCCCCCCCCCCCCCCCCCCCCCCCCCCCCCCCCCCCCCCCCCCCCCCCCCCCCCCCCCCCCCCCCCCCCCCCCCCCCCCCCCCCCCCCCCCCCCCCCCCCCCCCCCCCCCCCCCCCCCCCCCCCCCCCCCCCCCCCCCCCCCCCCCCCCCCCCCCCCCCCCCCCCCCCCCCCCCCCCCCCCCCCCCCCCCCCCCCCCCCCCCCCCCCCCCCCCCCCCCCCCCCCCCCCCCCCCCCCCCCCCCCCCCCCCCCCCCCCCCCCCCCCCCCCCCCCCCCCCCCCCCCCCCCCCCCCCCCCCCCCCCCCCCCCCCCCCCCCCCCCCCCCCCCCCCCCCCCCCCCCCCCCCCCCCCCCCCCCCCCCCCCCCCCCCCCCCCCCCCCCCCCCCCCCCCCCCCCCCCCCCCCCCCCCCCCCCCCCCCCCCCCCCCCCCCCCCCCCCCCCCCCCCCCTCCCCCCCCCCCCCCCCCCCCCCCCCCCCCCCCCCCCCCCCCCCCCCCCCCCCCCCCCCCCCCCCCCCCCCCCCCCCCCCCCCCCCCCCCCCCCCCCCCCCCCCCCCCCCCCCCCCCCCCCCCCCCCCCCCCCCCCCCCCCCCCCCCCCCCCCCCCCCCCCCCCCCCCCCCCCCCCCCCCCCCCCCCCCCCCCCCCCCCCCCCCCCCCCCCCCCCCCCCCCCCCCCCCCCCCCCCCCCCCCCCCCCCCCCCCCCCCCCCCCCCCCCCCCCCCCCCCCCCCCCCCCCCCCCCCCCCCCCCCCCCCCCCCCCCCCCCCCCCCCCCCCCCCCCCCCCCCCCCCCCCCCCCCCCCCCCCCCCCCCCCCCCCCCCCCCCCCCCCCCCCCCCCCCCCCCCCCCCCCCCCCCCCCCCCCCCCCCCCCCCCCCCCCCCCCCCCCCCCCCCCCCCCCCCCCCCCCCCCCCCCCCCCCCCCCCCCCCCCCCCCCCCCCCCCCCCCCCCCCCCCCCCCCCCCCCCCCCCCCCCCCCCCCCCCCCCCCCCCCCCCCCCCCCCCCCCCCCCCCCCCCCCCCCCCCCCCCCCCCCCCCCCCCCCCCCCCCCCCCCCCCCCCCCCCCCCCCCCCCCCCCCCCCCCCCCCCCCCCCCCCCCCCCCCCCCCCCCCCCCCCCCCCCCCCCCCCCCCCCCCCCCCCCCCCCCCCCCCCCCCCCCCCCCCCCCCCCCCCCCCCCCCCCCCCCCCCCCCCCCCCCCCCCCCCCCCCCCCCCCCCCCCCCCCCCCCCCCCCCCCCCCCCCCCCCCCCCCCCCCCCCCCCCCCCCCCCCCCCCCCCCCCCCCCCCCCCCCCCCCCCCCCCCCCCCCCCCCCCCCCCCCCCCCCCCCCCCCCCCCCCCCCCCCCCCCCCCCCCCCCCCCCCCCCCCCCCCCCCCCCCCCCCCCCCCCCCCCCCCCCCCCCCCCCCCCCCCCCCCCCCCCCCCCCCCCCCCCCCCCCCCCCCCCCCCCCCCCCCCCCCCCCCCCCCCCCCCCCCCCCCCCCCCCCCCCCCCCCCCCCCCCCCCCCCCCCCCCCCCCCCCCCCCCCCCCCCCCCCCCCCCCCCCCCCCCCCCCCCCCCCCCCCCCCCCCCCCCCCCCCCCCCCCCCCCCCCCCCCCCCCCCCCCCCCCCCCCCCCCCCCCCCCCCCCCCCCCCCCCCCCCCCCCCCCCCCCCCCCCCCCCCCCCCCCCCCCCCCCCCCCCCCCCCCCCCCCCCCCCCCCCCCCCCCCCCCCCCCCCCCCCCCCCCCCCCCCCCCCCCCCCCCCCCCCCCCCCCCCCCCCCCCCCCCCCCCCCCCCCCCCCCCCCCCCCCCCCCCCCCCCCCCCCCCCCCCCCCCCCCCCCCCCCCCCCCCCCCCCCCCCCCCCCCCCCCCCCCCCCCCCCCCCCCCCCCCCCCCCCCCCCCCCCCCCCCCCCCCCCCCCCCCCCCCCCCCCCCCCCCCCCCCCCCCCCCCCCCCCCCCCCCCCCCCCCCCCCCCCCCCCCCCCCCCCCCCCCCCCCCCCCCCCCCCCCCCCCCCCCCCCCCCCCCCCCCCCCCCCCCCCCCCCCCCCCCCCCCCCCCCCCCCCCCCCCCCCCCCCCCCCCCCCCCCCCCCCCCCCCCCCCCCCCCCCCCCCCCCCCCCCCCCCCCCCCCCCCCCCCCCCCCCCCCCCCCCCCCCCCCCCCCCCCCCCCCCCCCCCCCCCCCCCCCCCCCCCCCCCCCCCCCCCCCCCCCCCCCCCCCCCCCCCCCCCCCCCCCCCCCCCCCCCCCCCCCCCCCCCCCCCCCCCCCCCCCCCCCCCCCCCCCCCCCCCCCCCCCCCCCCCCCCCCCCCCCCCCCCCCCCCCCCCCCCCCCCCCCCCCCCCCCCCCCCCCCCCCCCCCCCCCCCCCCCCCCCCCCCCCCCCCCCCCCCCCCCCCCCCCCCCCCCCCCCCCCCCCCCCCCCCCCCCCCCCCCCCCCCCCCCCCCCCCCCCCCCCCCCCCCCCCCCCCCCCCCCCCCCCCCCCCCCCCCCCCCCCCCCCCCCCCCCCCCCCCCCCCCCCCCCCCCCCCCCCCCCCCCCCCCCCCCCCCCCCCCCCCCCCCCCCCCCCCCCCCCCCCCCCCCCCCCCCCCCCCCCCCCCCCCCCCCCCCCCCCCCCCCCCCCCCCCCCCCCCCCCCCCCCCCCCCCCCCCCCCCCCCCCCCCCCCCCCCCCCCCCCCCCCCCCCCCCCCCCCCCCCCCCCCCCCCCCCCCCCCCCCCCCCCCCCCCCCCCCCCCCCCCCCCCCCCCCCCCCCCCCCCCCCCCCCCCCCCCCCCCCCCCCCCCCCCCCCCCCCCCCCCCCCCCCCCCCCCCCCCCCCCCCCCCCCCCCCCCCCCCCCCCCCCCCCCCCCCCCCCCCCCCCCCCCCCCCCCCCCCCCCCCCCCCCCCCCCCCCCCCCCCCCCCCCCCCCCCCCCCCCCCCCCCCCCCCCCCCCCCCCCCCCCCCCCCCCCCCCCCCCCCCCCCCCCCCCCCCCCCCCCCCCCCCCCCCCCCCCCCCCCCCCCCCCCCCCCCCCCCCCCCCCCCCCCCCCCCCCCCCCCCCCCCCCCCCCCCCCCCCCCCCCCCCCCCCCCCCCCCCCCCCCCCCCCCCCCCCCCCCCCCCCCCCCCCCCCCCCCCCCCCCCCCCCCCCCCCCCCCCCCCCCCCCCCCCCCCCCCCCCCCCCCCCCCCCCCCCCCCCCCCCCCCCCCCCCCCCCCCCCCCCCCCCCCCCCCCCCCCCCCCCCCCCCCCCCCCCCCCCCCCCCCCCCCCCCCCCCCCCCCCCCCCCCCCCCCCCCCCCCCCCCCCCCCCCCCCCCCCCCCCCCCCCCCCCCCCCCCCCCCCCCCCCCCCCCCCCCCCCCCCCCCCCCCCCCCCCCCCCCCCCCCCCCCCCCCCCCCCCCCCCCCCCCCCCCCCCCCCCCCCCCCCCCCCCCCCCCCCCCCCCCCCCCCCCCCCCCCCCCCCCCCCCCCCCCCCCCCCCCCCCCCCCCCCCCCCCCCCCCCCCCCCCCCCCCCCCCCCCCCCCCCCCCCCCCCCCCCCCCCCCCCCCCCCCCCCCCCCCCCCCCCCCCCCCCCCCCCCCCCCCCCCCCCCCCCCCCCCCCCCCCCCCCCCCCCCCCCCCCCCCCCCCCCCCCCCCCCCCCCCCCCCCCCCCCCCCCCCCCCCCCCCCCCCCCCCCCCCCCCCCCCCCCCCCCCCCCCCCCCCCCCCCCCCCCCCCCCCCCCCCCCCCCCCCCCCCCCCCCCCCCCCCCCCCCCCCCCCCCCCCCCCCCCCCCCCCCCCCCCCCCCCCCCCCCCCCCCCCCCCCCCCCCCCCCCCCCCCCCCCCCCCCCCCCCCCCCCCCCCCCCCCCCCCCCCCCCCCCCCCCCCCCCCCCCCCCCCCCCCCCCCCCCCCCCCCCCCCCCCCCCCCCCCCCCCCCCCCCCCCCCCCCCCCCCCCCCCCCCCCCCCCCCCCCCCCCCCCCCCCCCCCCCCCCCCCCCCCCCCCCCCCCCCCCCCCCCCCCCCCCCCCCCCCCCCCCCCCCCCCCCCCCCCCCCCCCCCCCCCCCCCCCCCCCCCCCCCCCCCCCCCCCCCCCCCCCCCCCCCCCCCCCCCCCCCCCCCCCCCCCCCCCCCCCCCCCCCCCCCCCCCCCCCCCCCCCCCCCCCCCCCCCCCCCCCCCCCCCCCCCCCCCCCCCCCCCCCCCCCCCCCCCCCCCCCCCCCCCCCCCCCCCCCCCCCCCCCCCCCCCCCCCCCCCCCCCCCCCCCCCCCCCCCCCCCCCCCCCCCCCCCCCCCCCCCCCCCCCCCCCCCCCCCCCCCCCCCCCCCCCCCCCCCCCCCCCCCCCCCCCCCCCCCCCCCCCCCCCCCCCCCCCCCCCCCCCCCCCCCCCCCCCCCCCCCCCCCCCCCCCCCCCCCCCCCCCCCCCCCCCCCCCCCCCCCCCCCCCCCCCCCCCCCCCCCCCCCCCCCCCCCCCCCCCCCCCCCCCCCCCCCCCCCCCCCCCCCCCCCCCCCCCCCCCCCCCCCCCCCCCCCCCCCCCCCCCCCCCCCCCCCCCCCCCCCCCCCCCCCCCCCCCCCCCCCCCCCCCCCCCCCCCCCCCCCCCCCCCCCCCCCCCCCCCCCCCCCCCCCCCCCCCCCCCCCCCCCCCCCCCCCCCCCCCCCCCCCCCCCCCCCCCCCCCCCCCCCCCCCCCCCCCCCCCCCCCCCCCCCCCCCCCCCCCCCCCCCCCCCCCCCCCCCCCCCCCCCCCCCCCCCCCCCCCCCCCCCCCCCCCCCCCCCCCCCCCCCCCCCCCCCCCCCCCCCCCCCCCCCCCCCCCCCCCCCCCCCCCCCCCCCCCCCCCCCCCCCCCCCCCCCCCCCCCCCCCCCCCCCCCCCCCCCCCCCCCCCCCCCCCCCCCCCCCCCCCCCCCCCCCCCCCCCCCCCCCCCCCCCCCCCCCCCCCCCCCCCCCCCCCCCCCCCCCCCCCCCCCCCCCCCCCCCCCCCCCCCCCCCCCCCCCCCCCCCCCCCCCCCCCCCCCCCCCCCCCCCCCCCCCCCCCCCCCCCCCCCCCCCCCCCCCCCCCCCCCCCCCCCCCCCCCCCCCCCCCCCCCCCCCCCCCCCCCCCCCCCCCCCCCCCCCCCCCCCCCCCCCCCCCCCCCCCCCCCCCCCCCCCCCCCCCCCCCCCCCCCCCCCCCCCCCCCCCCCCCCCCCCCCCCCCCCCCCCCCCCCCCCCCCCCCCCCCCCCCCCCCCCCCCCCCCCCCCCCCCCCCCCCCCCCCCCCCCCCCCCCCCCCCCCCCCCCCCCCCCCCCCCCCCCCCCCCCCCCCCCCCCCCCCCCCCCCCCCCCCCCCCCCCCCCCCCCCCCCCCCCCCCCCCCCCCCCCCCCCCCCCCCCCCCCCCCCCCCCCCCCCCCCCCCCCCCCCCCCCCCCCCCCCCCCCCCCCCCCCCCCCCCCCCCCCCCCCCCCCCCCCCCCCCCCCCCCCCCCCCCCCCCCCCCCCCCCCCCCCCCCCCCCCCCCCCCCCCCCCCCCCCCCCCCCCCCCCCCCCCCCCCCCCCCCCCCCCCCCCCCCCCCCCCCCCCCCCCCCCCCCCCCCCCCCCCCCCCCCCCCCCCCCCCCCCCCCCCCCCCCCCCCCCCCCCCCCCCCCCCCCCCCCCCCCCCCCCCCCCCCCCCCCCCCCCCCCCCCCCCCCCCCCCCCCCCCCCCCCCCCCCCCCCCCCCCCCCCCCCCCCCCCCCCCCCCCCCCCCCCCCCCCCCCCCCCCCCCCCCCCCCCCCCCCCCCCCCCCCCCCCCCCCCCCCCCCCCCCCCCCCCCCCCCCCCCCCCCCCCCCCCCCCCCCCCCCCCCCCCCCCCCCCCCCCCCCCCCCCCCCCCCCCCCCCCCCCCCCCCCCCCCCCCCCCCCCCCCCCCCCCCCCCCCCCCCCCCCCCCCCCCCCCCCCCCCCCCCCCCCCCCCCCCCCCCCCCCCCCCCCCCCCCCCCCCCCCCCCCCCCCCCCCCCCCCCCCCCCCCCCCCCCCCCCCCCCCCCCCCCCCCCCCCCCCCCCCCCCCCCCCCCCCCCCCCCCCCCCCCCCCCCCCCCCCCCCCCCCCCCCCCCCCCCCCCCCCCCCCCCCCCCCCCCCCCCCCCCCCCCCCCCCCCCCCCCCCCCCCCCCCCCCCCCCCCCCCCCCCCCCCCCCCCCCCCCCCCCCCCCCCCCCCCCCCCCCCCCCCCCCCCCCCCCCCCCCCCCCCCCCCCCCCCCCCCCCCCCCCCCCCCCCCCCCCCCCCCCCCCCCCCCCCCCCCCCCCCCCCCCCCCCCCCCCCCCCCCCCCCCCCCCCCCCCCCCCCCCCCCCCCCCCCCCCCCCCCCCCCCCCCCCCCCCCCCCCCCCCCCCCCCCCCCCCCCCCCCCCCCCCCCCCCCCCCCCCCCCCCCCCCCCCCCCCCCCCCCCCCCCCCCCCCCCCCCCCCCCCCCCCCCCCCCCCCCCCCCCCCCCCCCCCCCCCCCCCCCCCCCCCCCCCCCCCCCCCCCCCCCCCCCCCCCCCCCCCCCCCCCCCCCCCCCCCCCCCCCCCCCCCCCCCCCCCCCCCCCCCCCCCCCCCCCCCCCCCCCCCCCCCCCCCCCCCCCCCCCCCCCCCCCCCCCCCCCCCCCCCCCCCCCCCCCCCCCCCCCCCCCCCCCCCCCCCCCCCCCCCCCCCCCCCCCCCCCCCCCCCCCCCCCCCCCCCCCCCCCCCCCCCCCCCCCCCCCCCCCCCCCCCCCCCCCCCCCCCCCCCCCCCCCCCCCCCCCCCCCCCCCCCCCCCCCCCCCCCCCCCCCCCCCCCCCCCCCCCCCCCCCCCCCCCCCCCCCCCCCCCCCCCCCCCCCCCCCCCCCCCCCCCCCCCCCCCCCCCCCCCCCCCCCCCCCCCCCCCCCCCCCCCCCCCCCCCCCCCCCCCCCCCCCCCCCCCCCCCCCCCCCCCCCCCCCCCCCCCCCCCCCCCCCCCCCCCCCCCCCCCCCCCCCCCCCCCCCCCCCCCCCCCCCCCCCCCCCCCCCCCCCCCCCCCCCCCCCCCCCCCCCCCCCCCCCCCCCCCCCCCCCCCCCCCCCCCCCCCCCCCCCCCCCCCCCCCCCCCCCCCCCCCCCCCCCCCCCCCCCCCCCCCCCCCCCCCCCCCCCCCCCCCCCCCCCCCCCCCCCCCCCCCCCCCCCCCCCCCCCCCCCCCCCCCCCCCCCCCCCCCCCCCCCCCCCCCCCCCCCCCCCCCCCCCCCCCCCCCCCCCCCCCCCCCCCCCCCCCCCCCCCCCCCCCCCCCCCCCCCCCCCCCCCCCCCCCCCCCCCCCCCCCCCCCCCCCCCCCCCCCCCCCCCCCCCCCCCCCCCCCCCCCCCCCCCCCCCCCCCCCCCCCCCCCCCCCCCCCCCCCCCCCCCCCCCCCCCCCCCCCCCCCCCCCCCCCCCCCCCCCCCCCCCCCCCCCCCCCCCCCCCCCCCCCCCCCCCCCCCCCCCCCCCCCCCCCCCCCCCCCCCCCCCCCCCCCCCCCCCCCCCCCCCCCCCCCCCCCCCCCCCCCCCCCCCCCCCCCCCCCCCCCCCCCCCCCCCCCCCCCCCCCCCCCCCCCCCCCCCCCCCCCCCCCCCCCCCCCCCCCCCCCCCCCCCCCCCCCCCCCCCCCCCCCCCCCCCCCCCCCCCCCCCCCCCCCCCCCCCCCCCCCCCCCCCCCCCCCCCCCCCCCCCCCCCCCCCCCCCCCCCCCCCCCCCCCCCCCCCCCCCCCCCCCCCCCCCCCCCCCCCCCCCCCCCCCCCCCCCCCCCCCCCCCCCCCCCCCCCCCCCCCCCCCCCCCCCCCCCCCCCCCCCCCCCCCCCCCCCCCCCCCCCCCCCCCCCCCCCCCCCCCCCCCCCCCCCCCCCCCCCCCCCCCCCCCCCCCCCCCCCCCCCCCCCCCCCCCCCCCCCCCCCCCCCCCCCCCCCCCCCCCCCCCCCCCCCCCCCCCCCCCCCCCCCCCCCCCCCCCCCCCCCCCCCCCCCCCCCCCCCCCCCCCCCCCCCCCCCCCCCCCCCCCCCCCCCCCCCCCCCCCCCCCCCCCCCCCCCCCCCCCCCCCCCCCCCCCCCCCCCCCCCCCCCCCCCCCCCCCCCCCCCCCCCCCCCCCCCCCCCCCCCCCCCCCCCCCCCCCCCCCCCCCCCCCCCCCCCCCCCCCCCCCCCCCCCCCCCCCCCCCCCCCCCACCCCCCCCCCCCCCCCCCCCCCCCCCCCCCCCCCCCCCCCCCCCCCCCCCCCCCCCCCCCCCCCCCCCCCCCCCCCCCCCCCCCCCCCCCCCCCCCCCCCCCCCCCCCCCCCCCCCCCCCCCCCCCCCCCCCCCCCCCCCCCCCCCCCCCCCCCCCCCCCCCCCCCCCCCCCCCCCCCCCCCCCCCCCCCCCCCCCCCCCCCCCCCCCCCCCCCCCCCCCCCCCCCCCCCCCCCCCCCCCCCCCCCCCCCCCCCCCCCCCCCCCCCCCCCCCCCCCCCCCCCCCCCCCCCCCCCCCCCCCCCCCCCCCCCCCCCCCCCCCCCCCCCCCCCCCCCCCCCCCCCCCCCCCCCCCCCCCCCCCCCCCCCCCCCCCCCCCCCCCCCCCCCCCCCCCCCCCCCCCCCCCCCCCCCCCCCCCCCCCCCCCCCCCCCCCCCCCCCCCCCCCCCCCCCCCCCCCCCCCCCCCCCCCCCCCCCCCCCCCCCCCCCCCCCCCCCCCCCCCCCCCCCCCCCCCCCCCCCCCCCCCCCCCCCCCCCCCCCCCCCCCCCCCCCCCCCCCCCCCCCCCCCCCCCCCCCCCCCCCCCCCCCCCCCCCCCCCCCCCCCCCCCCCCCCCCCCCCCCCCCCCCCCCCCCCCCCCCCCCCCCCCCCCCCCCCCCCCCCCCCCCCCCCCCCCCCCCCCCCCCCCCCCCCCCCCCCCCCCCCCCCCCCCCCCCCCCCCCCCCCCCCCCCCCCCCCCCCCCCCCCCCCCCCCCCCCCCCCCCCCCCCCCCCCCCCCCCCCCCCCCCCCCCCCCCCCCCCCCCCCCCCCCCCCCCCCCCCCCCCCCCCCCCCCCCCCCCCCCCCCCCCCCCCCCCCCCCCCCCCCCCCCCCCCCCCCCCCCCCCCCCCCCCCCCCCCCCCCCCCCCCCCCCCCCCCCCCCCCCCCCCCCCCCCCCCCCCCCCCCCCCCCCCCCCCCCCCCCCCCCCCCCCCCCCCCCCCCCCCCCCCCCCCCCCCCCCCCCCCCCCCCCCCCCCCCCCCCCCCCCCCCCCCCCCCCCCCCCCCCCCCCCCCCCCCCCCCCCCCCCCCCCCCCCCCCCCCCCCCCCCCCCCCCCCCCCCCCCCCCCCCCCCCCCCCCCCCCCCCCCCCCCCCCCCCCCCCCCCCCCCCCCCCCCCCCCCCCCCCCCCCCCCCCCCCCCCCCCCCCCCCCCCCCCCCCCCCCCCCCCCCCCCCCCCCCCCCCCCCCCCCCCCCCCCCCCCCCCCCCCCCCCCCCCCCCCCCCCCCCCCCCCCCCCCCCCCCCCCCCCCCCCCCCCCCCCCCCCCCCCCCCCCCCCCCCCCCCCCCCCCCCCCCCCCCCCCCCCCCCCCCCCCCCCCCCCCCCCCCCCCCCCCCCCCCCCCCCCCCCCCCCCCCCCCCCCCCCCCCCCCCCCCCCCCCCCCCCCCCCCCCCCCCCCCCCCCCCCCCCCCCCCCCCCCCCCCCCCCCCCCCCCCCCCCCCCCCCCCCCCCCCCCCCCCCCCCCCCCCCCCCCCCCCCCCCCCCCCCCCCCCCCCCCCCCCCCCCCCCCCCCCCCCCCCCCCCCCCCCCCCCCCCCCCCCCCCCCCCCCCCCCCCCCCCCCCCCCCCCCCCCCCCCCCCCCCCCCCCCCCCCCCCCCCCCCCCCCCCCCCCCCCCCCCCCCCCCCCCCCCCCCCCCCCCCCCCCCCCCCCCCCCCCCCCCCCCCCCCCCCCCCCCCCCCCCCCCCCCCCCCCCCCCCCCCCCCCCCCCCCCCCCCCCCCCCCCCCCCCCCCCCCCCCCCCCCCCCCCCCCCCCCCCCCCCCCCCCCCCCCCCCCCCCCCCCCCCCCCCCCCCCCCCCCCCCCCCCCCCCCCCCCCCCCCCCCCCCCCCCCCCCCCCCCCCCCCCCCCCCCCCCCCCCCCCCCCCCCCCCCCCCCCCCCCCCCCCCCCCCCCCCCCCCCCCCCCCCCCCCCCCCCCCCCCCCCCCCCCCCCCCCCCCCCCCCCCCCCCCCCCCCCCCCCCCCCCCCCCCCCCCCCCCCCCCCCCCCCCCCCCCCCCCCCCCCCCCCCCCCCCCCCCCCCCCCCCCCCCCCCCCCCCCCCCCCCCCCCCCCCCCCCCCCCCCCCCCCCCCCCCCCCCCCCCCCCCCCCCCCCCCCCCCCCCCCCCCCCCCCCCCCCCCCCCCCCCCCCCCCCCCCCCCCCCCCCCCCCCCCCCCCCCCCCCCCCCCCCCCCCCCCCCCCCCCCCCCCCCCCCCCCCCCCCCCCCCCCCCCCCCCCCCCCCCCCCCCCCCCCCCCCCCCCCCCCCCCCCCCCCCCCCCCCCCCCCCCCCCCCCCCCCCCCCCCCCCCCCCCCCCCCCCCCCCCCCCCCCCCCCCCCCCCCCCCCCCCCCCCCCCCCCCCCCCCCCCCCCCCCCCCCCCCCCCCCCCCCCCCCCCCCCCCCCCCCCCCCCCCCCCCCCCCCCCCCCCCCCCCCCCCCCCCCCCCCCCCCCCCCCCCCCCCCCCCCCCCCCCCCCCCCCCCCCCCCCCCCCCCCCCCCCCCCCCCCCCCCCCCCCCCCCCCCCCCCCCCCCCCCCCCCCCCCCCCCCCCCCCCCCCCCCCCCCCCCCCCCCCCCCCCCCCCCCCCCCCCCCCCCCCCCCCCCCCCCCCCCCCCCCCCCCCCCCCCCCCCCCCCCCCCCCCCCCCCCCCCCCCCCCCCCCCCCCCCCCCCCCCCCCCCCCCCCCCCCCCCCCCCCCCCCCCCCCCCCCCCCCCCCCCCCCCCCCCCCCCCCCCCCCCCCCCCCCCCCCCCCCCCCCCCCCCCCCCCCCCCCCCCCCCCCCCCCCCCCCCCCCCCCCCCCCCCCCCCCCCCCCCCCCCCCCCCCCCCCCCCCCCCCCCCCCCCCCCCCCCCCCCCCCCCCCCCCCCCCCCCCCCCCCCCCCCCCCCCCCCCCCCCCCCCCCCCCCCCCCCCCCCCCCCCCCCCCCCCCCCCCCCCCCCCCCCCCCCCCCCCCCCCCCCCCCCCCCCCCCCCCCCCCCCCCCCCCCCCCCCCCCCCCCCCCCCCCCCCCCCCCCCCCCCCCCCCCCCCCCCCCCCCCCCCCCCCCCCCCCCCCCCCCCCCCCCCCCCCCCCCCCCCCCCCCCCCCCCCCCCCCCCCCCCCCCCCCCCCCCCCCCCCCCCCCCCCCCCCCCCCCCCCCCCCCCCCCCCCCCCCCCCCCCCCCCCCCCCCCCCCCCCCCCCCCCCCCCCCCCCCCCCCCCCCCCCCCCCCCCCCCCCCCCCCCCCCCCCCCCCCCCCCCCCCCCCCCCCCCCCCCCCCCCCCCCCCCCCCCCCCCCCCCCCCCCCCCCCCCCCCCCCCCCCCCCCCCCCCCCCCCCCCCCCCCCCCCCCCCCCCCCCCCCCCCCCCCCCCCCCCCCCCCCCCCCCCCCCCCCCCCCCCCCCCCCCCCCCCCCCCCCCCCCCCCCCCCCCCCCCCCCCCCCCCCCCCCCCCCCCCCCCCCCCCCCCCCCCCCCCCCCCCCCCCCCCCCCCCCCCCCCCCCCCCCCCCCCCCCCCCCCCCCCCCCCCCCCCCCCCCCCCCCCCCCCCCCCCCCCCCCCCCCCCCCCCCCCCCCCCCCCCCCCCCCCCCCCCCCCCCCCCCCCCCCCCCCCCCCCCCCCCCCCCCCCCCCCCCCCCCCCCCCCCCCCCCCCCCCCCCCCCCCCCCCCCCCCCCCCCCCCCCCCCCCCCCCCCCCCCCCCCCCCCCCCCCCCCCCCCCCCCCCCCCCCCCCCCCCCCCCCCCCCCCCCCCCCCCCCCCCCCCCCCCCCCCCCCCCCCCCCCCCCCCCCCCCCCCCCCCCCCCCCCCCCCCCCCCCCCCCCCCCCCCCCCCCCCCCCCCCCCCCCCCCCCCCCCCCCCCCCCCCCCCCCCCCCCCCCCCCCCCCCCCCCCCCCCCCCCCCCCCCCCCCCCCCCCCCCCCCCCCCCCCCCCCCCCCCCCCCCCCCCCCCCCCCCCCCCCCCCCCCCCCCCCCCCCCCCCCCCCCCCCCCCCCCCCCCCCCCCCCCCCCCCCCCCCCCCCCCCCCCCCCCCCCCCCCCCCCCCCCCCCCCCCCCCCCCCCCCCCCCCCCCCCCCCCCCCCCCCCCCCCCCCCCCCCCCCCCCCCCCCCCCCCCCCCCCCCCCCCCCCCCCCCCCCCCCCCCCCCCCCCCCCCCCCCCCCCCCCCCCCCCCCCCCCCCCCCCCCCCCCCCCCCCCCCCCCCCCCCCCCCCCCCCCCCCCCCCCCCCCCCCCCCCCCCCCCCCCCCCCCCCCCCCCCCCCCCCCCCCCCCCCCCCCCCCCCCCCCCCCCCCCCCCCCCCCCCCCCCCCCCCCCCCCCCCCCCCCCCCCCCCCCCCCCCCCCCCCCCCCCCCCCCCCCCCCCCCCCCCCCCCCCCCCCCCCCCCCCCCCCCCCCCCCCCCCCCCCCCCCCCCCCCCCCCCCCCCCCCCCCCCCCCCCCCCCCCCCCCCCCCCCCCCCCCCCCCCCCCCCCCCCCCCCCCCCCCCCCCCCCCCCCCCCCCCCCCCCCCCCCCCCCCCCCCCCCCCCCCCCCCCCCCCCACCCCCCCCCCCCCCCCCCCCCCCCCCCCCCCCCCCCCCCCCCCCCCCCCCCCCCCCCCCCCCCCCCCCCCCCCCCCCCCCCCCCCCCCCCCCCCCCCCCCCCCCCCCCCCCCCCCCCCCCCCCCCCCCCCCCCCCCCCCCCCCCCCCCCCCCCCCCCCCCCCCCCCCCCCCCCCCCCCCCCCCCCCCCCCCCCCCCCCCCCCCCCCCCCCCCCCCCCCCCCCCCCCCCCCCCCCCCCCCCCCCCCCCCCCCCCCCCCCCCCCCCCCCCCCCCCCCCCCCCCCCCCCCCCCCCCCCCCCCCCCCCCCCCCCCCCCCCCCCCCCCCCCCCCCCCCCCCCCCCCCCCCCCCCCCCCCCCCCCCCCCCCCCCCCCCCCCCCCCCCCCCCCCCCCCCCCCCCCCCCCCCCCCCCCCCCCCCCCCCCCCCCCCCCCCCCCCCCCCCCCCCCCCCCCCCCCCCCCCCCCCCCCCCCCCCCCCCCCCCCCCCCCCCCCCCCCCCCCCCCCCCCCCCCCCCCCCCCCCCCCCCCCCCCCCCCCCCCCCCCCCCCCCCCCCCCCCCCCCCCCCCCCCCCCCCCCCCCCCCCCCCCCCCCCCCCCCCCCCCCCCCCCCCCCCCCCCCCCCCCCCCCCCCCCCCCCCCCCCCCCCCCCCCCCCCCCCCCCCCCCCCCCCCCCCCCCCCCCCCCCCCCCCCCCCCCCCCCCCCCCCCCCCCCCCCCCCCCCCCCCCCCCCCCCCCCCCCCCCCCCCCCCCCCCCCCCCCCCCCCCCCCCCCCCCCCCCCCCCCCCCCCCCCCCCCCCCCCCCCCCCCCCCCCCCCCCCCCCCCCCCCCCCCCCCCCCCCCCCCCCCCCCCCCCCCCCCCCCCCCCCCCCCCCCCCCCCCCCCCCCCCCCCCCCCCCCCCCCCCCCCCCCCCCCCCCCCCCCCCCCCCCCCCCCCCCCCCCCCCCCCCCCCCCCCCCCCCCCCCCCCCCCCCCCCCCCCCCCCCCCCCCCCCCCCCCCCCCCCCCCCCCCCCCCCCCCCCCCCCCCCCCCCCCCCCCCCCCCCCCCCCCCCCCCCCCCCCCCCCCCCCCCCCCCCCCCCCCCCCCCCCCCCCCCCCCCCCCCCCCCCCCCCCCCCCCCCCCCCCCCCCCCCCCCCCCCCCCCCCCCCCCCCCCCCCCCCCCCCCCCCCCCCCCCCCCCCCCCCCCCCCCCCCCCCCCCCCCCCCCCCCCCCCCCCCCCCCCCCCCCCCCCCCCCCCCCCCCCCCCCCCCCCCCCCCCCCCCCCCCCCCCCCCCCCCCCCCCCCCCCCCCCCCCCCCCCCCCCCCCCCCCCCCCCCCCCCCCCCCCCCCCCCCCCCCCCCCCCCCCCCCCCCCCCCCCCCCCCCCCCCCCCCCCCCCCCCCCCCCCCCCCCCCCCCCCCCCCCCCCCCCCCCCCCCCCCCCCCCCCCCCCCCCCCCCCCCCCCCCCCCCCCCCCCCCCCCCCCCCCCCCCCCCCCCCCCCCCCCCCCCCCCCCCCCCCCCCCCCCCCCCCCCCCCCCCCCCCCCCCCCCCCCCCCCCCCCCCCCCCCCCCCCCCCCCCCCCCCCCCCCCCCCCCCCCCCCCCCCCCCCCCCCCCCCCCCCCCCCCCCCCCCCAAAACCCCCCCCCCCCCCCCCCCCCCCCCCCCCCCCCCCCCCCCCCCCCCCCCCCCCCCCCCCCCCCCCCCCCCCCCCCCCCCCCCCCCCCCCCCCCCCCCCCCCCCCCCCCCCCCCCCCCCCCCCCCCCCCCCCCCCCCCCCCCCCCCCCCCCCCCCCCCCCCCCCCCCCCCCCCCCCCCCCCCCCCCCCCCCCCCCCCCCCCCCCCCCCCCCCCCCCCCCCCCCCCCCCCCCCCCCCCCCCCCCCCCCCCCCCCCCCCCCCCCCCCCCCCCCCCCCCCCCCCCCCCCCCCCCCCCCCCCCCCCCCCCCCCCCCCCCCCCCCCCCCCCCCCCCCCCCCCCCCCCCCCCCCCCCCCCCCCCCCCCCCCCCCCCCCCCCCCCCCCCCCCCCCCCCCCCCCCCCCCCCCCCCCCCCCCCCCCCCCCCCCCCCCCCCCCCCCCCCCCCCCCCCCCCCCCCCCCCCCCCCCCCCCCCCCCCCCCCCCCCCCCCCCCCCCCCCCCCCCCCCCCCCCCCCCCCCCCCCCCCCCCCCCCCCCCCCCCCCCCCCCCCCCCCCCCCCCCCCCCCCCCCCCCCCCCCCCCCCCCCCCCCCCCCCCCCCCCCCCCCCCCCCCCCCCCCCCCCCCCCCCCCCCCCCCCCCCCCCCCCCCCCCCCCCCCCCCCCCCCCCCCCCCCCCCCCCCCCCCCCCCCCCCCCCCCCCCCCCCCCCCCCCCCCCCCCCCCCCCCCCCCCCCCCCCCCCCCCCCCCCCCCCCCCCCCCCCCCCCCCCCCCCCCCCCCCCCCCCCCCCCCCCCCCCCCCCCCCCCCCCCCCCCCCCCCCCCCCCCCCCCCCCCCCCCCCCCCCCCCCCCCCCCCCCCCCCCCCCCCCCCCCCCCCCCCCCCCCCCCCCCCCCCCCCCCCCCCCCCCCCCCCCCCCCCCCCCCCCCCCCCCCCCCCCCCCCCCCCCCCCCCCCCCCCCCCCCCCCCCCCCCCCCCCCCCCCCCCCCCCCCCCCCCCCCCCCCCCCCCCCCCCCCCCCCCCCCCCCCCCCCCCCCCCCCCCCCCCCCCCCCCCCCCCCCCCCCCCCCCCCCCCCCCCCCCCCCCCCCCCCCCCCCCCCCCCCCCCCCCCCCCCCCCCCCCCCCCCCCCCCCCCCCCCCCCCCCCCCCCCCCCCCCCCCCCCCCCCCCCCCCCCCCCCCCCCCCCCCCCCCCCCCCCCCCCCCCCCCCCCCCCCCCCCCCCCCCCCCCCCCCCCCCCCCCCCCCCCCCCCCCCCCCCCCCCCCCCCCCCCCCCCCCCCCCCCCCCCCCCCCCCCCCCCCCCCCCCCCCCCCCCCCCCCCCCCCCCCCCCCCCCCCCCCCCCCCCCCCCCCCCCCCCCCCCCCCCCCCCCCCCCCCCCCCCCCCCCCCCCCCCCCCCCCCCCCCCCCCCCCCCCCCCCCCCCCCCCCCCCCCCCCCCCCCCCCCCCCCCCCCCCCCCCCCCCCCCCCCCCCCCCCCCCCCCCCCCCCCCCCCCCCCCCCCCCCCCCCCCCCCCCCCCCCCCCCCCCCCCCCCCCCCCCCCCCCCCCCCCCCCCCCCCCCCCCCCCCCCCCCCCCCCCCCCCCCCCCCCCCCCCCCCCCCCCCCCCCCCCCCCCCCCCCCCCCCCCCCCCCCCCCCCCCCCCCCCCCCCCCCCCCCCCCCCCCCCCCCCCCCCCCCCCCCCCCCCCCCCCCCCCCCCCCCCCCCCCCCCCCCCCCCCCCCCCCCCCCCCCCCCCCCCCCCCCCCCCCCCCCCCCCCCCCCCCCCCCCCCCCCCCCCCCCCCCCCCCCCCCCCCCCCCCCCCCCCCCCCCCCCCCCCCCCCCCCCCCCCCCCCCCCCCCCCCCCCCCCCCCCCCCCCCCCCCCCCCCCCCCCCCCCCCCCCCCCCCCCCCCCCCCCCCCCCCCCCCCCCCCCCCCCCCCCCCCCCCCCCCCCCCCCCCCCCCCCCCCCCCCCCCCCCCCCCCCCCCCCCCCCCCCCCCCCCCCCCCCCCCCCCCCCCCCCCCCCCCCCCCCCCCCCCCCCCCCCCCCCCCCCCCCCCCCCCCCCCCCCCCCCCCCCCCCCCCCCCCCCCCCCCCCCCCCCCCCCCCCCCCCCCCCCCCCCCCCCCCCCCCCCCCCCCCCCCCCCCCCCCCCCCCCCCCCCCCCCCCCCCCCCCCCCCCCCCCCCCCCCCCCCCCCCCCCCCCCCCCCCCCCCCCCCCCCCCCCCCCCCCCCCCCCCCCCCCCCCCCCCCCCCCCCCCCCCCCCCCCCCCCCCCCCCCCCCCCCCCCCCCCCCCCCCCCCCCCCCCCCCCCCCCCCCCCCCCCCCCCCCCCCCCCCCCCCCCCCCCCCCCCCCCCCCCCCCCCCCCCCCCCCCCCCCCCCCCCCCCCCCCCCCCCCCCCCCCCCCCCCCCCCCCCCCCCCCCCCCCCCCCCCCCCCCCCCCCCCCCCCCCCCCCCCCCCCCCCCCCCCCCCCCCCCCCCCCCCCCCCCCCCCCCCCCCCCCCCCCCCCCCCCCCCCCCCCCCCCCCCCCCCCCCCCCCCCCCCCCCCCCCCCCCCCCCCCCCCCCCCCCCCCCCCCCCCCCCCCCCCCCCCCCCCCCCCCCCCCCCCCCCCCCCCCCCCCCCCCCCCCCCCCCCCCCCCCCCCCCCCCCCCCCCCCCCCCCCCCCCCCCCCCCCCCCCCCCCCCCCCCCCCCCCCCCCCCCCCCCCCCCCCCCCCCCCCCCCCCCCCCCCCCCCCCCCCCCCCCCCCCCCCCCCCCCCCCCCCCCCCCCCCCCCCCCCCCCCCCCCCCCCCCCCCCCCCCCCCCCCCCCCCCCCCCCCCCCCCCCCCCCCCCCCCCCCCCCCCCCCCCCCCCCCCCCCCCCCCCCCCCCCCCCCCCCCCCCCCCCCCCCCCCCCCCCCCCCCCCCCCCCCCCCCCCCCCCCCCCCCCCCCCCCCCCCCCCCCCCCCCCCCCCCCCCCCCCCCCCCCCCCCCCCCCCCCCCCCCCCCCCCCCCCCCCCCCCCCCCCCCCCCCCCCCCCCCCCCCCCCCCCCCCCCCCCCCCCCCCCCCCCCCCCCCCCCCCCCCCCCCCCCCCCCCCCCCCCCCCCCCCCCCCCCCCCCCCCCCCCCCCCCCCCCCCCCCCCCCCCCCCCCCCCCCCCCCCCCCCCCCCCCCCCCCCCCCCCCCCCCCCCCCCCCCCCCCCCCCCCCCCCCCCCCCCCCCCCCCCCCCCCCCCCCCCCCCCCCCCCCCCCCCCCCCCCCCCCCCCCCCCCCCCCCCCCCCCCCCCCCCCCCCCCCCCCCCCCCCCCCCCCCCCCCCCCCCCCCCCCCCCCCCCCCCCCCCCCCCCCCCCCCCCCCCCCCCCCCCCCCCCCCCCCCCCCCCCCCCCCCCCCCCCCCCCCCCCCCCCCCCCCCCCCCCCCCCCCCCCCCCCCCCCCCCCCCCCCCCCCCCCCCCCCCCCCCCCCCCCCCCCCCCCCCCCCCCCCCCCCCCCCCCCCCCCCCCCCCCCCCCCCCCCCCCCCCCCCCCCCCCCCCCCCCCCCCCCCCCCCCCCCCCCCCCCCCCCCCCCCCCCCCCCCCCCCCCCCCCCCCCCCCCCCCCCCCCCCCCCCCCCCCCCCCCCCCCCCCCCCCCCCCCCCCCCCCCCCCCCCCCCCCCCCCCCCCCCCCCCCCCCCCCCCCCCCCCCCCCCCCCCCCCCCCCCCCCCCCCCCCCCCCCCCCCCCCCCCCCCCCCCCCCCCCCCCCCCCCCCCCCCCCCCCCCCCCCCCCCCCCCCCCCCCCCCCCCCCCCCCCCCCCCCCCCCCCCCCCCCCCCCCCCCCCCCCCCCCCCCCCCCCCCCCCCCCCCCCCCCCCCCCCCCCCCCCCCCCCCCCCCCCCCCCCCCCCCCCCCCCCCCCCCCCCCCCCCCCCCCCCCCCCCCCCCCCCCCCCCCCCCCCCCCCCCCCCCCCCCCCCCCCCCCCCCCCCCCCCCCCCCCCCCCCCCCCCCCCCCCCCCCCCCCCCCCCCCCCCCCCCCCCCCCCCCCCCCCCCCCCCCCCCCCCCCCCCCCCCCCCCCCCCCCCCCCCCCCCCCCCCCCCCCCCCCCCCCCCCCCCCCCCCCCCCCCCCCCCCCCCCCCCCCCCCCCCCCCCCCCCCCCCCCCCCCCCCCCCCCCCCCCCCCCCCCCCCCCCCCCCCCCCCCCCCCCCCCCCCCCCCCCCCCCCCCCCCCCCCCCCCCCCCCACCCCCCCCCCCCCCCCCCCCCCCCCCCCCCCCCCCCCCCCCCCCCCCCCCCCCCCCCCCCCCCCCCCCCCCCCCCCCCCCCCCCCCCCCCCCCCCCCCCCCCCCCCCCCCCCCCCCCCCCCCCCCCCCCCCCCCCCCCCCCCCCCCCCCCCCCCCCCCCCCCCCCCCCCCCCCCCCCCCCCCCCCCCCCCCCCCCCCCCCCCCCCCCCCCCCCCCCCCCCCCCCCCCCCCCCCCCCCCCCCCCCCCCCCCCCCCCCCCCCCCCCCCCCCCCCCCCCCCCCCCCCCCCCCCCCCCCCCCCCCCCCCCCCCCCCCCCCCCCCCCCCCCCCCCCCCCCCCCCCCCCCCCCCCCCCCCCCCCCCCCCCCCCCCCCCCCCCCCCCCCCCCCCCCCCCCCCCCCACCCCCCCCCCCCCCCCCCCCCCCCCCCCCCCCCCCCCCCCCCCCCCCCCCCCCCCCCCCCCCCCCCCCCCCCCCCCCCCCCCCCCCCCCCCCCCCCCCCCCCCCCCCCCCCCCCCCCCCCCCCCCCCCCCCCCCCCCCCCCCCCCCCCCCCCCCCCCCCCCCCCCCCCCCCCCCCCCCCCCCCCCCCCCCCCCCCCCCCCCCCCCCCCCCCCCCCCCCCCCCCCCCCCCCCCCCCCCCCCCCCCCCCCCCCCCCCCCCCCCCCCCCCCCCCCCCCCCCCCCCCCCCCCCCCCCCCCCCCCCCCCCCCCCCCCCCCCCCCCCCCCCCCCCCCCCCCCCCCCCCCCCCCCCCCCCCCCCCCCCCCCCCCCCCCCCCCCCCCCCCCCCCCCCCCCCCCCCCCCCCCCCCCCCCCCCCCCCCCCCCCCCCCCCCCCCCCCCCCCCCCCCCCCCCCCCCCCCCCCCCCCCCCCCCCCCCCCCCCCCCCCCCCCCCCCCCCCCCCCCCCCCCCCCCCCCCCCCCCCCCCCCCCCCCCCCCCCCCCCCCCCCCCCCCCCCCCCCCCCCCCCCCCCCCCCCCCCCCCCCCCCCCCCCCCCCCCCCCCCCCCCCCCCCCCCCCCCCCCCCCCCCCCCCCCCCCCCCCCCCCCCCCCCCCCCCCCCCCCCCCCCCCCCCCCCCCCCCCCCCCCCCCCCCCCCCCCCCCCCCCCCCCCCCCCCCCCCCCCCCCCCCCCCCCCCCCCCCCCCCCCCCCCCCCCCCCCCCCCCCCCCCCCCCCCCCCCCCCCCCCCCCCCCCCCCCCCCCCCCCCCCCCCCCCCCCCCCCCCCCCCCCCCCCCCCCCCCCCCCCCCCCCCCCCCCCCCCCCCCCCCCCCCCCCCCCCCCCCCCCCCCCCCCCCCCCCCCCCCCCCCCCCCCCCCCCCCCCCCCCCCCCCCCCCCCCCCCCCCCCCCCCCCCCCCCCCCCCCCCCCCCCCCCCCCCCCCCCCCCCCCCCCCCCCCCCCCCCCCCCCCCCCCCCCCCCCCCCCCCCCCCCCCCCCCCCCCCCCCCCCCCCCCCCCCCCCCCCCCCCCCCCCCCCCCCCCCCCCCCCCCCCCCCCCCCCCCCCCCCCCCCCCCCCCCCCCCCCCCCCCCCCCCCCCCCCCCCCCCCCCCCCCCCCCCCCCCCCCCCCCCCCCCCCCCCCCCCCCCCCCCCCCCCCCCCCCCCCCCCCCCCCCCCCCCCCCCCCCCCCCCCCCCCCCCCCCCCCCCCCCCCCCCCCCCCCCCCCCCCCCCCCCCCCCCCCCCCCCCCCCCCCCCCCCCCCCCCCCCCCCCCCCCCCCCCCCCCCCCCCCCCCCCCCCCCCCCCCCCCCCCCCCCCCCCCCCCCCCCCCCCCCCCCCCCCCCCCCCCCCCCCCCCCCCCCCCCCCCCCCCCCCCCCCCCCCCCCCCCCCCCCCCCCCCCCCCCCCCCCCCCCCCCCCCCCCCCCCCCCCCCCCCCCCCCCCCCCCCCCCCCCCCCCCCCCCCCCCCCCCCCCCCCCCCCCCCCCCCCCCCCCCCCCCCCCCCCCCCCCCCCCCCCCCCCCCCCCCCCCCCCCCCCCCCCCCCCCCCCCCCCCCCCCCCCCCCCCCCCCCCCCCCCCCCCCCCCCCCCCCCCCCCCCCCCCCCCCCCCCCCCCCCCCCCCCCCCCCCCCCCCCCCCCCCCCCCCCCCCCCCCCCCCCCCCCCCCCCCCCCCCCCCCCCCCCCCCCCCCCCCCCCCCCCCCCCCCCCCCCCCCCCCCCCCCCCCCCCCCCCCCCCCCCCCCCCCCCCCCCCCCCCCCCCCCCCCCCCCCCCCCCCCCCCCCCCCCCCCCCCCCCCCCCCCCCCCCCCCCCCCCCCCCCCCCCCCCCCCCCCCCCCCCCCCCCCCCCCCCCCCCCCCCCCCCCCCCCCCCCCCCCCCCCCCCCCCCCCCCCCCCCCCCCCCCCCCCCCCCCCCCCCCCCCCCCCCCCCCCCCCCCCCCCCCCCCCCCCCCCCCCCCCCCCCCCCCCCCCCCCCCCCCCCCCCCCCCCCCCCCCCCCCCCCCCCCCCCCCCCCCCCCCCCCCCCCCCCCCCCCCCCCCCCCCCCCCCCCCCCCCCCCCCCCCCCCCCCCCCCCCCCCCCCCCCCCCCCCCCCCCCCCCCCCCCCCCCCCCCCCCCCCCCCCCCCCCCCCCCCCCCCCCCCCCCCCCCCCCCCCCCCCCCCCCCCCCCCCCCCCCCCCCCCCCCCCCCCCCCCCCCCCCCCCCCCCCCCCCCCCCCCCCCCCCCCCCCCCCCCCCCCCCCCCCCCCCCCCCCCCCCCCACCCCCCCCCCCCCCCCCCCCCCCCCCCCCCCCCCCCCCCCCCCCCCCCCCCCCCCCCCCCCCCCCCCCCCCCCCCCCCCCCCCCCCCCCCCCCCCCCCCCCCCCCCCCCCCCCCCCCCCCCCCCCCCCCCCCCCCCCCCCCCCCCCCCCCCCCCCCCCCCCCCCCCCCCCCCCCCCCCCCCCCCCCCCCCCCCCCCCCCCCCCCCCCCCCCCCCCCCCCCCCCCCCCCCCCCCCCCCCCCCCCCCCCCCCCCCCCCCCCCCCCCCCCCCCCCCCCCCCCCCCCCCCCCCCCCCCCCCCCCCCCCCCCCCCCCCCCCCCCCCCCCCCCCCCCCCCCCCCCCCCCCCCCCCCCCCCCCCCCCCCCCCCCCCCCCCCCCCCCCCCCCCCCCCCCCCCCCCCCCCCCCCCCCCCCCCCCCCCCCCCCCCCCCCCCCCCCCCCCCCCCCCCCCCCCCCCCCCCCCCCCCCCCCCCCCCCCCCCCCCCCCCCCCCCCCCCCCCCCCCCCCCCCCCCCCCCCCCCCCCCCCCCCCCCCCCCCCCCCCCCCCCCCCCCCCCCCCCCCCCCCCCCCCCCCCCCCCCCCCCCCCCCCCCCCCCCCCCCCCCCCCCCCCCCCCCCCCCCCCCCCCCCCCCCCCCCCCCCCCCCCCCCCCCCCCCCCCCCCCCCCCCCCCCCCCCCCCCCCCCCCCCCCCCCCCCCCCCCCCCCCCCCCCCCCCCCCCCCCCCCCCCCCCCCCCCCCCCCCCCCCCCCCCCCCCCCCCCCCCCCCCCCCCCCCCCCCCCCTCCCCCCCCCCCCCCCCCCCCCCCCCCCCCCCCCCCCCCCCCCCCCCCCCCCCCCCCCCCCCCCCCCCCCCCCCCCCCCCCCCCCCCCCCCCCCCCCCCCCCCCCCCCCCCCCCCCCCCCCCCCCCCCCCCCCCCCCCCCCCCCCCCCCCCCCCCCCCCCCCCCCCCCCCCCCCCCCCCCCCCCCCCCCCCCCCCCCCCCCCCCCCCCCCCCCCCCCCCCCCCCCCCCCCCCCCCCCCCCCCCCCCCCCCCCCCCCCCCCCCCCCCCCCCCCCCCCCCCCCCCCCCCCCCCCCCCCCCCCCCCCCCCCCCCCCCCCCCCCCCCCCCCCCCCCCCCCCCCCCCCCCCCCCCCCCCCCCCCCCCCCCCCCCCCCCCCCCCCCCCCCCCCCCCCCCCCCCCCCCCCCCCCCCCCCCCCCCCCCCCCCCCCCCCCCCCCCCCCCCCCCCCCCCCCCCCCCCCCCCCCCCCCCCCCCCCCCCCCCCCCCCCCCCCCCCCCCCCCCCCCCCCCCCCCCCCCCCCCCCCCCCCCCCCCCCCCCCCCCCCCCCCCCCCCCCCCCCCCCCCCCCCCCCCCCCCCCCCCCCCCCCCCCCCCCCCCCCCCCCCCCCCCCCCCCCCCCCCCCCCCCCCCCCCCCCCCCCCCCCCCCCCCCCCCCCCCCCCCCCCCCCCCCCCCCCCCCCCCCCCCCCCCCCCCCCCCCCCCCCCCCCCCCCCCCCCCCCCCCCCCCCCCCCCCCCCCCCCCCCCCCCCCCCCCCCCCCCCCCCCCCCCCCCCCCCCCCCCCCCCCCCCCCCCCCCCCCCCCCCCCCCCCCCCCCCCCCCCCCCCCCCCCCCCCCCCCCCCCCCCCCCCCCCCCCCCCCCCCCCCCCCCCCCCCCCCCCCCCCCCCCCCCCCCCCCCCCCCCCCCCCCCCCCCCCCCCCCCCCCCCCCCCCCCCCCCCCCCCCCCCCCCCCCCCCCCCCCCCCCCCCCCCCCCCCCCCCCCCCCCCCCCCCCCCCCCCCCCCCCCCCCCCCCCCCCCCCCCCCCCCCCCCCCCCCCCCCCCCCCCCCCCCCCCCCCCCCCCCCCCCCCCCCCCCCCCCCCCCCCCCCCCCCCCCCCCCCCCCCCCCCCCCCCCCCCCCCCCCCCCCCCCCCCCCCCCCCCCCCCCCCCCCCCCCCCCCCCCCCCCCCCCCCCCCCCCCCCCCCCCCCCCCCCCCCCCCCCCCCCCCCCCCCCCCCCCCCCCCCCCCCCCCCCCCCCCCCCCCCCCCCCCCCCCCCCCCCCCCCCCCCCCCCCCCCCCCCCCCCCCCCCCCCCCCCCCCCCCCCCCCCCCCCCCCCCCCCCCCCCCCCCCCCCCCCCCCCCCCCCCCCCCCCCCCCCCCCCCCCCCCCCCCCCCCCCCCCCCCCCCCCCCCCCCCCCCCCCCCCCCCCCCCCCCCCCCCCCCCCCCCCCCCCCCCCCCCCCCCCCCCCCCCCCCCCCCCCCCCCCCCCCCCCCCCCCCCCCCCCCCCCCCCCCCCCCCCCCCCCCCCCCCCCCCCCCCCCCCCCCCCCCCCCCCCCCCCCCCCCCCCCCCCCCCCCCCCCCCCCCCCCCCCCCCCCCCCCCCCCCCCCCCCCCCCCCCCCCCCCCCCCCCCCCCCCCCCCCCCCCCCCCCCCCCCCCCCCCCCCCCCCCCCCCCCCCCCCCCCCCCCCCCCCCCCCCCCCCCCCCCCCCCCCCCCCCCCCCCCCCCCCCCCCCCCCCCCCCCCCCCCCCCCCCCCCCCCCCCCCCCCCCCCCCCCCCCCCCCCCCCCCCCCCCCCCCCCCCCCCCCCCCCCCCCCCCCCCCCCCCCCCCCCCCCCCCCCCCCCCCCCCCCCCCCCCCCCCCCCCCCCCCCCCCCCCCCCCCCCCCCCCCCCCCCCCCCCCCCCCCCCCCCCCCCCCCCCCCCCCCCCCCCCCCCCCCCCCCCCCCCCCCCCCCCCCCCCCCCCCCCCCCCCCCCCCCCCCCCCCCCCCCCCCCCCCCCCCCCCCCCCCCCCCCCCCCCCCCCCCCCCCCCCCCCCCCCCCCCCCCCCCCCCCCCCCCCCCCCCCCCCCCCCCCCCCCCCCCCCCCCCCCCCCCCCCCCCCCCCCCCCCCCCCCCCCCCCCCCCCCCCCCCCCCCCCCCCCCCCCCCCCCCCCCCCCCCCCCCCCCCCCCCCCCCCCCCCCCCCCCCCCCCCCCCCCCCCCCCCCCCCCCCCCCCCCCCCCCCCCCCCCCCCCCCCCCCCCCCCCCCCCCCCCCCCCCCCCCCCCCCCCCCCCCCCCCCCCCCCCCCCCCCCCCCCCCCCCCCCCCCCCCCCCCCCCCCCCCCCCCCCCCCCCCCCCCCCCCCCCCCCCCCCCCCCCCCCCCCCCCCCCCCCCCCCCCCCCCCCCCCCCCCCCCCCCCCCCCCCCCCCCCCCCCCCCCCCCCCCCCCCCCCCCCCCCCCCCCCACCCCCCCCCCCCCCCCCCCCCCCCCCCCCCCCCCCCCCCCCCCCCCCCCCCCCCCCCCCCCCCCCCCCCCCCCCCCCCCCCCCCCCCCCCCCCCCCCCCCCCCCCCCCCCCCCCCCCCCCCCCCCCCCCCCCCCCCCCCCCCCCCCCCCCCCCCCCCCCCCCCCCCCCCCCCCCCCCCCCCCCCCCCCCCCCCCCCCCCCCCCCCCCCCCCCCCCCCCCCCCCCCCCCCCCCCCCCCCCCCCCCCCCCCCCCCCCCCCCCCCCCCCCCCCCCCCCCCCCCCCCCCCCCCCCCCCCCCCCCCCCCCCCCCCCCCCCCCCCCCCCCCCCCCCCCCCCCCCCCCCCCCCCCCCCCCCCCCCCCCCCCCCCCCCCCCCCCCCCCCCCCCCCCCCCCCCCCCCCCCCCCCCCCCCCCCCCCCCCCCCCCCCCCCCCCCCCCCCCCCCCCCCCCCCCCCCCCCCCCCCCCCCCCCCCCCCCCCCCCCCCCCCCCCCCCCCCCCCCCCCCCCCCCCCCCCCCCCCCCCCCCCCCCCCCCCCCCCCCCCCCCCCCCCCCCCCCCCCCCCCCCCCCCCCCCCCCCCCCCCCCCCCCCCCCCCCCCCCCCCCCCCCCCCCCCCCCCCCCCCCCCCCCACCCCCCCCCCCCCCCCCCCCCCCCCCCCCCCCCCCCCCCCCCCCCCCCCCCCCCCCCCCCCCCCCCCCCCCCCCCCCCCCCCCCCCCCCCCCCCCCCCCCCCCCCCCCCCCCCCCCCCCCCCCCCCCCCCCCCCCCCCCCCCCCCCCCCCCCCCCCCCCCCCCCCCCCCCCCCCCCCCCCCCCCCCCCCCCCCCCCCCCCCCCCCCCCCCCCCCCCCCCCCCCCCCCCCCCCCCCCCCCCCCCCCCCCCCCCCCCCCCCCCCCCCCCCCCCCCCCCCCCCCCCCCCCCCCCCCCCCCCCCCCCCCCCCCCCCCCCCCCCCCCCCCCCCCCCCCCCCCCCCCCCCCCCCCCCCCCCCCCCCCCCCCCCCCCCCCCCCCCCCCCCCCCCCCCCCCCCCCCCCCCCCCCCCCCCCCCCCCCCCCCCCCCCCCCCCCCCCCCCCCCCCCCCCCCCCCCCCCCCCCCCCCCCCCCCCCCCCCCCCCCCCCCCCCCCCCCCCCCCCCCCCCCCCCCCCCCCCCCCCCCCCCCCCCCCCCCCCCCCCCCCCCCCCCCCCCCCCCCCCCCCCCCCCCCCCCCCCCCCCCCCCCCCCCCCCCCCCCCCCCCCCCCCCCCCCCCCCCCCCCCCCCCCCCCCCCCCCCCCCCCCCCCCCCCCCCCCCCCCCCCCCCCCCCCCCCCCCCCCCCCCCCCCCCCCCCCCCCCCCCCCCCCCCCCCCCCCCCCCCCCCCCCCCCCCCCCCCCCCCCCCCCCCCCCCCCCCCCCCCCCCCCCCCCCCCCCCCCCCCCCCCCCCCCCCCCCCCCCCCCCCCCCCCCCCCCCCCCCCCCCCCCCCCCCCCCCCCCCCCCCCCCCCCCCCCCCCCCCCCCCCCCCCCCCCCCCCCCCCCCCCCCCCCCCCCCCCCCCCCCCCCCCCCCCCCCCCCCCCCCCCCCCCCCCCCCCCCCCCCCCCCCCCCCCCCCCCCCCCCCCCCCCCCCCCCCCCCCCCCCCCCCCCCCCCCCCCCCCCCCCCCCCCCCCCCCCCCCCCCCCCCCCCCCCCCCCCCCCCCCCCCCCCCCCCCCCCCCCCCCCCCCCCCCCCCCCCCCCCCCCCCCCCCCCCCCCCCCCCCCCCCCCCCCCCCCCCCCCCCCCCCCCCCCCCCCCCCCCCCCCCCCCCCCCCCCCCCCCCCCCCCCCCCCCCCCCCCCCCCCCCCCCCCCCCCCCCCCCCCCCCCCCCCCCCCCCCCCCCCCCCCCCCCCCCCCCCCCCCCCCCCCCCCCCCCCCCCCCCCCCCCCCCCCCCCCCCCCCCCCCCCCCCCCCCCCCCCCCCCCCCCCCCCCCCCCCCCCCCCCCCCCCCCCCCCCCCCCCCCCCCCCCCCCCCCCCCCCCCCCCCCCCCCCCCCCCCCCCCCCCCCCCCCCCCCCCCCCCCCCCCCCCCCCCCCCCCCCCCCCCCCCCCCCCCCCCCCCCCCCCCCCCCCCCCCCCCCCCCCCCCCCCCCCCCCCCCCCCCCCCCCCCCCCCCCCCCCCCCCCCCCCCCCCCCCCCCCCCCCCCCCCCCCCCCCCCCCCCCCCCCCCCCCCCCCCCCCCCCCCCCCCCCCCCCCCCCCCCCCCCCCCCCCCCCCCCCCCCCCCCCCCCCCCCCCCCCCCCCCCCCCCCCCCCCCCCCCCCCCCCCCCCCCCCCCCCCCCCCCCCCCCCCCCCCCCCCCCCCCCCCCCCCCCCCCCCCCCCCCCCCCCCCCCCCCCCCCCCCCCCCCCCCCCCCCCCCCCCCCCCCCCCCCCCCCCCCCCCCCCCCCCCCCCCCCCCCCCCCCCCCCCCCCCCCCCCCCCCCCCCCCCCCCCCCCCCCCCCCCCCCCCCCCCCCCCCCCCCCCCCCCCCCCCCCCCCCCCCCCCCCCACCCCCCCCCCCCCCCCCCCCCCCCCCCCCCCCCCCCCCCCCCCCCCCCCCCCCCCCCCCCCCCCCCCCCCCCCCCCCCCCCCCCCCCCCCCCCCCCCCCCCCCCCCCCCCCCCCCCCCCCCCCCCCCCCCCCCCCCCCCCCCCCCCCCCCCCCCCCCCCCCCCCCCCCCCCCCCCCCCCCCCCCCCCCCCCCCCCCCCCCCCCCCCCCCCCCCCCCCCCCCCCCCCCCCCCCCCCCCCCCCCCCCCCCCCCCCCCCCCCCCCCCCCCCCCCCCCCCCCCCCCCCCCCCCCCCCCCCCCCCCCCCCCCCCCCCCCCCCCCCCCCCCCCCCCCCCCCCCCCCCCCCCCCCCCCCCCCCCCCCCCCCCCCCCCCCCCCCCCCCCCCCCCCCCCCCCCCCCCCCCCCCCCCCCCCCCCCCCCCCCCCCCCCCCCCCCCCCCCCCCCCCCCCCCCCCCCCCCCCCCCCCCCCCCCCCCCCCCCCCCCCCCCCCCCCCCCCCCCCCCCCCCCCCCCCCCCCCCCCCCCCCCCCCCCCCCCCCCCCCCCCCCCCCCCCCCCCCCCCCCCCCCCCCCCCCCCCCCCCCCCCCCCCCCCCCCCCCCCCCCCCCCCCCCCCCCCCCCCCCCCCCCCCCCCCCCCCCCCCCCCCCCCCCCCCCCCCCCCCCCCCCCCCCCCCCCCCCCCCCCCCCCCCCCCCCCCCCCCCCCCCCCCCCCCCCCCCCCCCCCCCCCCCCCCCCCCCCCCCCCCCCCCCCCCCCCCCCCCCCCCCCCCCCCCCCCCCCCCCCCCCCCCCCCCCCCCCCCCCCCCCCCCCCCCCCCCCCCCCCCCCCCCCCCCCCCCCCCCCCCCCCCCCCCCCCCCCCCCCCCCCCCCCCCCCCCCCCCCCCCCCCCCCCCCCCCCCCCCCCCCCCCCCCCCCCCCCCCCCCCCCCCCCCCCCCCCCCCCCCCCCCCCCCCCCCCCCCCCCCCCCCCCCCCCCCCCCCCCCCCCCCCCCCCCCCCCCCCCCCCCCCCCCCCCCCCCCCCCCCCCCCCCCCCCCCCCCCCCCCCCCCCCCCCCCCCCCCCCCCCCCCCCCCCCCCCCCCCCCCCCCCCCCCCCCCCCCCCCCCCCCCCCCCCCCCCCCCCCCCCCCCCCCCCCCCCCCCCCCCCCCCCCCCCCCCCCCCCCCCCCCCCCCCCCCCCCCCCCCCCCCCCCCCCCCCCCCCCCCCCCCCCCCCCCCCCCCCCCCCCCCCCCCCCCCCCCCCCCCCCCCCCCCCCCCCCCCCCCCCCCCCCCCCCCCCCCCCCCCCCCCCCCCCCCCCCCCCCCCCCCCCCCCCCCCCCCCCCCCCCCCCCCCCCCCCCCCCCCCCCCCCCCCCCCCCCCCCCCCCCCCCCCCCCCCCCCCCCCCCCCCCCCCCCCCCCCCCCCCCCCCCCCCCCCCCCCCCCCCCCCCCCCCCCCCCCCCCCCCCCCCCCCCCCCCCCCCCCCCCCCCCCCCCCCCCCCCCCCCCCCCCCCCCCCCCCCCCCCCCCCCCCCCCCCCCCCCCCCCCCCCCCCCCCCCCCCCCCCCCCCCCCCCCCCCCCCCCCCCCCCCCCCCCCCCCCCCCCCCCCCCCCCCCCCCCCCCCCCCCCCCCCCCCCCCCCCCCCCCCCCCCCCCCCCCCCCCCCCCCCCCCCCCCCCCCCCCCCCCCCCCCCCCCCCCCCCCCCCCCCCCCCCCCCCCCCCCCCCCCCCCCCCCCCCCCCCCCCCCCCCCCCCCCCCCCCCCCCCCCCCCCCCCCCCCCCCCCCCCCCCCCCCCCCCCCCCCCCCCCCCCCCCCCCCCCCCCCCCCCCCCCCCCCCCCCCCCCCCCCCCCCCCCCCCCCCCCCCCCCCCCCCCCCCCCCCCCCCCCCCCCCCCCCCCCCCCCCCCCCCCCCCCCCCCCCCCCCCCCCCCCCCCCCCCCCCCCCCCCCCCCCCCCCCCCCCCCCCCCCCCCCCCCCCCCCCCCCCCCCCCCCCCCCCCCCCCCCCCCCCCCCCCCCCCCCCCCCCCCCCCCCCCCCCCCCCCCCCCCCCCCCCCCCCCCCCCCCCCCCCCCCCCCCCCCCCCCCCCCCCCCCCCCCCCCCCCCCCCCCCCCCCCCCCCCCCCCCCCCCCCCCCCCCCCCCCCCCCCCCCCCCCCCCCCCCCCCCCCCCCCCCCCCCCCCCCCCCCCCCCCCCCCCCCCCCCCCCCCCCCCCCCCCCCCCCCCCCCCCCCCCCCCCCCCCCCCCCCCCCCCCCCCCCCCCCCCCCCCCCCCCCCCCCCCCCCCCCCCCCCCCCCCCCCCCCCCCCCCCCCCCCCCCCCCCCCCCCCCCCCCCCCCCCCCCCCCCCCCCCCCCCCCCCCCCCCCCCCCCCCCCCCCCCCCCCCCCCCCCCCCCCCCCCCCCCCCCCCCCCCCCCCCCCCCCCCCCCCCCCCCCCCCCCCCCCCCCCCCCCCCCCCCCCCCCCCCCCCCCCCCCCCCCCCCCCCCCCCCCCCCCCCCCCCCCCCCCCCCCCCCCCCCCCCCCCCCCCCCCCCCCCCCCCCCCCCCCCCCCCCCCCCCCCCCCCCCCCCCCCCCCCCCCCCCCCCCCCCCCCCCCCCCCCCCCCCCCCCCCCCCCCCCCCCCCCCCCCCCCCCCCCCCCCCCCCCCCCCCCCCCCCCCCCCCCCCCCCCCCCCCCCCCCCCCCCCCCCCCCCCCCCCCCCCCCCCCCCCCCCCCCCCCCCCCCCCCCCCCCCCCCCCCCCCCCCCCCCCCCCCCCCCCCCCCCCCCCCCCCCCCCCCCCCCCCCCCCCCCCCCCCCCCCCCCCCCCCCCCCCCCCCCCCCCCCCCCCCCCCCCCCCCCCCCCCCCCCCCCCCCCCCCCCCCCCCCCCCCCCCCCCCCCCCCCCCCCCCCCCCCCCCCCCCCCCCCCCCCCCCCCCCCCCCCCCCCCCCCCCCCCCCCCCCCCCCCCCCCCCCCCCCCCCCCCCCCCCCCCCCCCCCCCCCCCCCCCCCCCCCCCCCCCCCCCCCCCCCCCCCCCCCCCCCCCCCCCCCCCCCCCCCCCCCCCCCCCCCCCCCCCCCCCCCCCCCCCCCCCCCCCCCCCCCCCCCCCCCCCCCCCCCCCCCCCCCCCCCCCCCCCCCCCCCCCCCCCCCCCCCCCCCCCCCCCCCCCCCCCCCCCCCCCCCCCCCCCCCCCCCCCCCCCCCCCCCCCCCCCCCCCCCCCCCCCCCCCCCCCCCCCCCCCCCCCCCCCCCCCCCCCCCCCCCCCCCCCCCCCCCCCCCCCCCCCCCCCCCCCCCCCCCCCCCCCCCCCCCCCCCCCCCCCCCCCCCCCCCCCCCCCCCCCCCCCCCCCCCCCCCCCCCCCCCCCCCCCCCCCCCCCCCCCCCCCCCCCCCCCCCCCCCCCCCCCCCCCCCCCCCCCCCCCCCCCCCCCCCCCCCCCCCCCCCCCCCCCCCCCCCCCCCCCCCCCCCCCCCCCCCCCCCCCCCCCCCCCCCCCCCCCCCCCCCCCCCCCCCCCCCCCCCCCCCCCCCCCCCCCCCCCCCCCCCCCCCCCCCCCCCCCCCCCCCCCCCCCCCCCCCCCCCCCCCCCCCCCCCCCCCCCCCCCCCCCCCCCCCCCCCCCCCCCCCCCCCCCCCCCCCCCCCCCCCCCCCCCCCCCCCCCCCCCCCCCCCCCCCCCCCCCCCCCCCCCCCCCCCCCCCCCCCCCCCCCCCCCCCCCCCCCCCCCCCCCCCCCCCCCCCCCCCCCCCCCCCCCCCCCCCCCCCCCCCCCCCCCCCCCACCCCCCCCCCCCCCCCCCCCCCCCCCCCCCCCCCCCCCCCCCCCCCCCCCCCCCCCCCCCCCCCCCCCCCCCCCCCCCCCCCCCCCCCCCCCCCCCCCCCCCCCCCCCCCCCCCCCCCCCCCCCCCCCCCCCCCCCCCCCCCCCCCCCCCCCCCCCCCCCCCCCCCCCCCCCCCCCCCCCCCCCCCCCCCCCCCCCCCCCCCCCCCCCCCCCCCCCCCCCCCCCCCCCCCCCCCCCCCCCCCCCCCCCCCCCCCCCCCCCCCCCCCCCCCCCCCCCCCCCCCCCCCCCCCCCCCCCCCCCCCCCCCCCCCCCCCCCCCCCCCCCCCCCCCCCCCCCCCCCCCCCCCCCCCCCCCCCCCCCCCCCCCCCCCCCCCCCCCCCCCCCCCCCCCCACCCCCCCCCCCCCCCCCCCCCCCCCCCCCCCCCCCCCCCCCCCCCCCCCCCCCCCCCCCCCCCCCCCCCCCCCCCCCCCCCCCCCCCCCCCCCCCCCCCCCCCCCCCCCCCCCCCCCCCCCCCCCCCCCCCCCCCCCCCCCCCCCCCCCCCCCCCCCCCCCCCCCCCCCCCCCCCCCCCCCCCCCCCCCCCCCCCCCCCCCCCCCCCCCCCCCCCCCCCCCCCCCCCCCCCCCCCCCCCCCCCCCCCCCCCCCCCCCCCCCCCCCCCCCCCCCCCCCCCCCCCCCCCCCCCCCCCCCCCCCCCCCCCCCCCCCCCCCCCCCCCCCCCCCCCCCCCCCCCCCCCCCCCCCCCCCCCCCCCCCCCCCCCCCCCCCCCCCCCCCCCCCCCCCCCCCCCCCCCCCCCCCCCCCCCCCCCCCCCCCCCCCCCCCCCCCCCCCCCCCCCCCCCCCCCCCCCCCCCCCCCCCCCCCCCCCCCCCCCCCCCCCCCCCCCCCCCCCCCCCCCCCCCCCCCCCCCCCCCCCCCCCCCCCCCCCCCCCCCCCCCCCCCCCCCCCCCCCCCCCCCCCCCCCCCCCCCCCCCCCCCCCCCCCCCCCCCCCCCCCCCCCCCCCCCCCCCCCCCCCCCCCCCCCCCCCCCCCCCCCCCCCCCCCCCCCCCCCCCCCCCCCCCCCCCCCCCCCCCCCCCCCCCCCCCCCCCCCCCCCCCCCCCCCCCCCCCCCCCCCCCCCCCCCCCCCCCCCCCCCCCCCCCCCCCCCCCCCCCCCCCCCCCCCCCCCCCCCCCCCCCCCCCCCCCCCCCCCCCCCCCCCCCCCCCCCCCCCCCCCCCCCCCCCCCCCCCCCCCCCCCCCCCCCCCCCCCCCCCCCCCCCCCCCCCCCCCCCCCCCCCCCCCCCCCCCCCCCCCCCCCCCCCCCCCCCCCCCCCCCCCCCCCCCCCCCCCCCCCCCCCCCCCCCCCCCCCCCCCCCCCCCCCCCCCCCCCCCCCCCCCCCCCCCCCCCCCCCCCCCCCCCCCCCCCCCCCCCCCCCCCCCCCCCCCCCCCCCCCCCCCCCCCCCCCCCCCCCCCCCCCCCCCCCCCCCCCCCCCCCCCCCCCCCCCCCCCCCCCCCCCCCCCCCCCCCCCCCCCCCCCCCCCCCCCCCCCCCCCCCCCCCCCCCCCCCCCCCCCCCCCCCCCCCCCCCCCCCCCCCCCCCCCCCCCCCCCCCCCCCCCCCCCCCCCCCCCCCCCCCCCCCCCCCCCCCCCCCCCCCCCCCCCCCCCCCCCCCCCCCCCCCCCCCCCCCCCCCCCCCCCCCCCCCCCCCCCCCCCCCCCCCCCCCCCCCCCCCCCCCCCCCCCCCCCCCCCCCCCCCCCCCCCCCCCCCCCCCCCCCCCCCCCCCCCCCCCCCCCCCCCCCCCCCCCCCCCCCCCCCCCCCCCCCCCCCCCCCCCCCCCCCCCCCCCCCCCCCCCCCCCCCCCCCCCCCCCCCCCCCCCCCCCCCCCCCCCCCCCCCCCCCCCCCCCCCCCCCCCCCCCCCCCCCCCCCCCCCCCCCCCCCCCCCCCCCCCCCCCCCCCCCCCCCCCCCCCCCCCCCCCCCCCCCCCCCCCCCCCCCCCCCCCCCCCCCCCCCCCCCCCCCCCCCCCCCCCCCCCCCCCCCCCCCCCCCCCCCCCCCCCCCCCCCCCCCCCCCCCCCCCCCCCCCCCCCCCCCCCCCCCCCCCCCCCCCCCCCCCCCCCCCCCCCCCCCCCCCCCCCCCCCCCCCCCCCCCCCCCCCCCCCCCCCCCCCCCCCCCCCCCCCCCCCCCCCCCCCCCCCCCCCCCCCCCCCCCCCCCCCCCCCCCCCCCCCCCCCCCCCCCCCCCCCCCCCCCCCCCCCCCCCCCCCCCCCCCCCCCCCCCCCCCCCCCCCCCCCCCCCCCCCCCCCCCCCCCCCCCCCCCCCCCCCCCCCCCCCCCCCCCCCCCCCCCCCCCCCCCCCCCCCCCCCCCCCCCCCCCCCCCCCCCCCCCCCCCCCCCCCCCCCCCCCCCCCCCCCCCCCCCCCCCCCCCCCCCCCCCCCCCCCCCCCCCCCCCCCCCCCCCCCCCCCCCCCCCCCCCCCCCCCCCCCCCCCCCCCCCCCCCCCCCCCCCCCCCCCCCCCCCCCCCCCCCCCCCCCCCCCCCCCCCCCCCCCCCCCCCCCCCCCCCCCCCCCCCCCCCCCCCCCCCCCCCCCCCCCCCCCCCCCCCCCCCCCCCCCCCCCCCCCCCCCCCCCCCCCCCCCCCCCCCCCCCCCCCCCCCCCCCCCCCCCCCCCCCCCCCCCCCCCCCCCCCCCCCCCCCCCCCCCCCCCCCCCCCCCCCCCCCCCCCCCCCCCCCCCCCCCCCCCCCCCCCCCCCCCCCCCCCCCCCCCCCCCCCCCCCCCCCCCCCCCCCCCCCCCCCCCCCCCCCCCCCCCCCCCCCCCCCCCCCCCCCCCCCCCCCCCCCCCCCCCCCCCCCCCCCCCCCCCCCCCCCCCCCCCCCCCCCCCCCCCCCCCCCCCCCCCCCCCCCCCCCCCCCCCCCCCCCCCCCCCCCCCCCCCCCCCCCCCCCCCCCCCCCCCCCCCCCCCCCCCCCCCCCCCCCCCCCCCCCCCCCCCCCCCCCCCCCCCCCCCCCCCCCCCCCCCCCCCCCCCCCCCCCCCCCCCCCCCCCCCCCCCCCCCCCCCCCCCCCCCCCCCCCCCCCCCCCCCCCCCCCCCCCCCCCCCCCCCCCCCCCCCCCCCCCCCCCCCCCCCCCCCCCCCCCCCCCCCCCCCCCCCCCCCCCCCCCCCCCCCCCCCCCCCCCCCCCCCCCCCCCCCCCCCCCCCCCCCCCCCCCCCCCCCCCCCCCCCCCCCCCCCCCCCCCCCCCCCCCCCCCCCCCCCCCCCCCCCCCCCCCCCCCCCCCCCCCCCCCCCCCCCCCCCCCCCCCCCCCCCCCCCCCCCCCCCCCCCCCCCCCCCCCCCCCCCCCCCCCCCCCCCCCCCCCCCCCCCCCCCCCCCCCCCCCCCCCCCCCCCCCCCCCCCCCCCCCCCCCCCCCCCCCCCCCCCCCCCCCCCCCCCCCCCCCCCCCCCCCCCCCCCCCCCCCCCCCCCCCCCCCCCCCCCCCCCCCCCCCCCCCCCCCCCCCCCCCCCCCCCCCCCCCCCCCCCCCCCCCCCCCCCCCCCCCCCCCCCCCCCCCCCCCCCCCCCCCCCCCCCCCCCCCCCTCCCCCCCCCCCCCCCCCCCCCCCCCCCCCCCCCCCCCCCCCCCCCCCCCCCCCCCCCCCCCCCCCCCCCCCCCCCCCCCCCCCCCCCCCCCCCCCCCCCCCCCCCCCCCCCCCCCCCCCCCCCCCCCCCCCCCCCCCCCCCCCCCCCCCCCCCCCCCCCCCCCCCCCCCCCCCCCCCCCCCCCCCCCCCCCCCCCCCCCCCCCCCCCCCCCCCCCCCCCCCCCCCCCCCCCCCCCCCCCCCCCCCCCCCCCCCCCCCCCCCCCCCCCCCCCCCCCCCCCCCCCCCCCCCCCCCCCCCCCCCCCCCCCCCCCCCCCCCCCCCCCCCCCCCCCCCCCCCCCCCCCCCCCCCCCCCCCCCCCCCCCCCCCCCCCCCCCCCCCCCCCCCCCCCCCCCCCCCCCCACCCCCCCCCCCCCCCCCCCCCCCCCCCCCCCCCCCCCCCCCCCCCCCCCCCCCCCCCCCCCCCCCCCCCCCCCCCCCCCCCCCCCCCCCCCCCCCCCCCCCCCCCCCCCCCCCCCCCCCCCCCCCCCCCCCCCCCCCCCCCCCCCCCCCCCCCCCCCCCCCCCCCCCCCCCCCCCCCCCCCCCCCCCCCCCCCCCCCCCCCCCCCCCCCCCCCCCCCCCCCCCCCCCCCCCCCCCCCCCCCCCCCCCCCCCCCCCCCCCCCCCCCCCCCCCCCCCCCCCCCCCCCCCCCCCCCCCCCCCCCCCCCCCCCCCCCCCCCCCCCCCCCCCCCCCCCCCCCCCCCCCCCCCCCCCCCCCCCCCCCCCCCCCCCCCCCCCCCCCCCCCCCCCCCCCCCCCCCCCCCCCCCCCCCCCCCCCCCCCCCCCCCCCCCCCCCCCCCCCCCCCCCCCCCCCCCCCCCCCCCCCCCCCCCCCCCCCCCCCCCCCCCCCCCCCCCCCCCCCCCCCCCCCCCCCCCCCCCCCCCCCCCCCCCCCCCCCCCCCCCCCCCCCCCCCCCCCCCCCCCCCCCCCCCCCCCCCCCCCCCCCCCCCCCCCCCCCCCCCCCCCCCCCCCCCCCCCCCCCCCCCCCCCCCCCCCCCCCCCCCCCCCCCCCCCCCCCCCCCCCCCCCCCCCCCCCCCCCCCCCCCCCCCCCCCCCCCCCCCCCCCCCCCCCCCCCCCCCCCCCCCCCCCCCCCCCCCCCCCCCCCCCCCCCCCCCCCCCCCCCCCCCCCCCCCCCCCCCCCCCCCCCCCCCCCCCCCCCCCCCCCCCCCCCCCCCCCCCCCCCCCCCCCCCCCCCCCCCCCCCCCCCCCCCCCCCCCCCCCCCCCCCCCCCCCCCCCCCCCCCCCCCCCCCCCCCCCCCCCCCCCCCCCCCCCCCCCCCCCCCCCCCCCCCCCCCCCCCCCCCCCCCCCCCCCCCCCCCCCCCCCCCCCCCCCCCCCCCCCCCCCCCCCCCCCCCCCCCCCCCCCCCCCCCCCCCCCCCCCCCCCCCCCCCCCCCCCCCCCCCCCCCCCCCCCCCCCCCCCCCCCCCCCCCCCCCCCCCCCCCCCCCCCCCCCCCCCCCCCCCCCCCCCCCCCCCCCCCCCCCCCCCCCCCCCCCCCCCCCCCCCCCCCCCCCCCCCCCCCCCCCCCCCCCCCCCCCCCCCCCCCCCCCCCCCCCCCCCCCCCCCCCCCCCCCCCCCCCCCCCCCCCCCCCCCCCCCCCCCCCCCCCCCCCCCCCCCCCCCCCCCCCCCCCCCCCCCCCCCCCCCCCCCCCCCCCCCCCCCCCCCCCCCCCCCCCCCCCCCCCCCCCCCCCCCCCCCCCCCCCCCCCCCCCCCCCCCCCCCCCCCCCCCCCCCCCCCCCCCCCCCCCCCCCCCCCCCCCCCCCCCCCCCCCCCCCCCCCCCCCCCCCCCCCCCCCCCCCCCCCCCCCCCCCCCCCCCCCCCCCCCCCCCCCCCCCCCCCCCCCCCCCCCCCCCCCCCCCCCCCCCCCCCCCCCCCCCCCCCCCCCCCCCCCCCCCCCCCCCCCCCCCCCCCCCCCCCCCCCCCCCCCCCCCCCCCCCCCCCCCCCCCCCCCCCCCCCCCCCCCCCCCCCCCCCCCCCCCCCCCCCCCCCCCCCCCCCCCCCCCCCCCCCCCCCCCCCCCCCCCCCCCCCCCCCCCCCCCCCCCCCCCCCCCCCCCCCCCCCCCCCCCCCCCCCCCCCCCCCCCCCCCCCCCCCCCCCCCCCCCCCCCCCCCCCCCCCCCCCCCCCCCCCCCCCCCCCCCCCCCCCCCCCCCCCCCCCCCCCCCCCCCCCCCCCCCCCCCCCCCCCCCCCCCCCCCCCCCCCCCCCCCCCCCCCCCCCCCCCCCCCCCCCCCCCCCCCCCCCCCCCCCCCCCCCCCCCCCCCCCCCCCCCCCCCCCCCCCCCCCCCCCCCCCCCCCCCCCCCCCCCCCCCCCCCCCCCCCCCCCCCCCCCCCCCCCCCCCCCCCCCCCCCCCCCCCCCCCCCCCCCCCCCCCCCCCCCCCCCCCCCCCCCCCCCCCCCCCCCCCCCCCCCCCCCCCCCCCCCCCCCCCCCCCCCCCCCCCCCCCCCCCCCCCCCCCCCCCCCCCCCCCCCCCCCCCCCCCCCCCCCCCCCCCCCCCCCCCCCCCCCCCCCCCCCCCCCCCCCCCCCCCCCCCCCCCCCCCCCCCCCCCCCCCCCCCCCCCCCCCCCCCCCCCCCCCCCCCCCCCCCCCCCCCCCCCCCCCCCCCCCCCCCCCCCCCCCCCCCCCCCCCCCCCCCCCCCCCCCCCCCCCCCCCCCCCCCCCCCCCCCCCCCCCCCCCCCCCCCCCCCCCCCCCCCCCCCCCCCCCCCCCCCCCCCCCCCCCCCCCCCCCCCCCCCCCCCCCCCCCCCCCCCCCCCCCCCCCCCCCCCCCCCCCCCCCCCCCCCCCCCCCCCCCCCCCCCCCCCCCCCCCCCCCCCCCCCCCCACCCCCCCCCCCCCCCCCCCCCCCCCCCCCCCCCCCCCCCCCCCCCCCCCCCCCCCCCCCCCCCCCCCCCCCCCCCCCCCCCCCCCCCCCCCCCCCCCCCCCCCCCCCCCCCCCCCCCCCCCCCCCCCCCCCCCCCCCCCCCCCCCCCCCCCCCCCCCCCCCCCCCCCCCCCCCCCCCCCCCCCCCCCCCCCCCCCCCCCCCCCCCCCCCCCCCCCCCCCCCCCCCCCCCCCCCCCCCCCCCCCCCCCCCCCCCCCCCCCCCCCCCCCCCCCCCCCCCCCCCCCCCCCCCCCCCCCCCCCCCCCCCCCCCCCCCCCCCCCCCCCCCCCCCCCCCCCCCCCCCCCCCCCCCCCCCCCCCCCCCCCCCCCCCCCCCCCCCCCCCCCCCCCCCCCCCCCCCCCCCCCCCCCCCCCCCCCCCCCCCCCCCCCCCCCCCCCCCCCCCCCCCCCCCCCCCCCCCCCCCCCCCCCCCCCCCCCCCCCCCCCCCCCCCCCCCCCCCCCCCCCCCCCCCCCCCCCCCCCCCCCCCCCCCCCCCCCCCCCCCCCCCCCCCCCCCCCCCCCCCCCCCCCCCCCCCCCCCCCCCCCCCCCCCCCCCCCCCCCCCCCCCCCCCCCCCCCCCCCCCCCCCCCCCCCCCCCCCCCCCCCCCCCCCCCCCCCCCCCCCCCCCCCCCCCCCCCCCCCCCCCCCCCCCCCCCCCCCCCCCCCCCCCCCCCCCCCCCCCCCCCCCCCCCCCCCCCCCCCCCCCCCCCCCCCCCCCCCCCCCCCCCCCCCCCCCCCCCCCCCCCCCCCCCCCCCCCCCCCCCCCCCCCCCCCCCCCCCCCCCCCACCCCCCCCCCCCCCCCCCCCCCCCCCCCCCCCCCCCCCCCCCCCCCCCCCCCCCCCCCCCCCCCCCCCCCCCCCCCCCCCCCCCCCCCCCCCCCCCCCCCCCCCCCCCCCCCCCCCCCCCCCCCCCCCCCCCCCCCCCCCCCCCCCCCCCCCCCCCCCCCCCCCCCCCCCCCCCCCCCCCCCCCCCCCCCCCCCCCCCCCCCCCCCCCCCCCCCCCCCCCCCCCCCCCCCCCCCCCCCCCCCCCCCCCCCCCCCCCCCCCCCCCCCCCCCCCCCCCCCCCCCCCCCCCCCCCCCCCCCCCCCCCCCCCCCCCCCCCCCCCCCCCCCCCCCCCCCCCCCCCCCCCCCCCCCCCCCCCCCCCCCCCCCCCCCCCCCCCCCCCCCCCCCCCCCCCCCCCCCCCCCCCCCCCCCCCCCCCCCCCCCCCCCCCCCCCCCCCCCCCCCCCCCCCCCCCCCCCCCCCCCCCCCCCCCCCCCCCCCCCCCCCCCCCCCCCCCCCCCCCCCCCCCCCCCCCCCCCCCCCCCCCCCCCCCCCCCCCCCCCCCCCCCCCCCCCCCCCCCCCCCCCCCCCCCCCCCCCCCCCCCCCCCCCCCCCCCCCCCCCCCCCCCCCCCCCCCCCCCCCCCCCCCCCCCCCCCCCCCCCCCCCCCCCCCCCCCCCCCCCCCCCCCCCCCCCCCCCCCCCCCCCCCCCCCCCCCCCCCCCCCCCCCCCCCCCCCCCCCCCCCCCCCCCCCCCCCCCCCCCCCCCCCCCCCCCCCCCCCCCCCCCCCCCCCCCCCCCCCCCCCCCCCCCCCCCCCCCCCCCCCCCCCCCCCCCCCCCCCCCCCCCCCCCCCCCCCCCCCCCCCCCCCCCCCCCCCCCCCCCCCCCCCCCCCCCCCCCCCCCCCCCCCCCCCCCCCCCCCCCCCCCCCCCCCCCCCCCCCCCCCCCCCCCCCCCCCCCCCCCCCCCCCCCCCCCCCCCCCCCCCCCCCCCCCCCCCCCCCCCCCCCCCCCCCCCCCCCCCCCCCCCCCCCCCCCCCCCCCCCCCCCCCCCCCCCCCCCCCCCCCCCCCCCCCCCCCCCCCCCCCCCCCCCCCCCCCCCCCCCCCCCCCCCCCCCCCCCCCCCCCCCCCCCCCCCCCCCCCCCCCCCCCCCCCCCCCCCCCCCCCCCCCCCCCCCCCCCCCCCCCCCCCCCCCCCCCCCCCCCCCCCCCCCCCCCCCCCCCCCCCCCCCCCCCCCCCCCCCCCCCCCCCCCCCCCCCCCCCCCCCCCCCCCCCCCCCCCCCCCCCCCCCCCCCCCCCCCCCCCCCCCCCCCCCCCCCCCCCCCCCCCCCCCCCCCCCCCCCCCCCCCCCCCCCCCCCCCCCCCCCCCCCCCCCCCCCCCCCCCCCCCCCCCCCCCCCCCCCCCCCCCCCCCCCCCCCCCCCCCCCCCCCCCCCCCCCCCCCCCCCCCCCCCCCCCCCCCCCCCCCCCCCCCCCCCCCCCCCCCCCCCCCCCCCCCCCCCCCCCCCCCCCCCCCCCCCCCCCCCCCCCCCCCCCCCCCCCCCCCCCCCCCCCCCCCCCCCCCCCCCCCCCCCCCCCCCCCCCCCCCCCCCCCCCCCCCCCCCCCCCCCCCCCCCCCCCCCCCCCCCCCCCCCCCCCCCCCCCCCCCCCCCCCCCCCCCCCCCCCCCCCCCCCCCCCCCCCCCCCCCCCCCCCCCCCCCCCCCCCCCCCCCCCCCCCCCCCCCCCCCCCCCCCCCCCCCCCCCCCCCCCCCCCCCCCCCCCCCCCCCCCCCCCCCCCCCCCCCCCCCCCCCCCCCCCCCCCCCCCCCCCCCCCCCCCCCCCCCCCCCCCCCCCCCCCCCCCCCCCCCCCCCCCCCCCCCCCCCCCCCCCCCCCCCCCCCCCCCCCCCCCCCCCCCCCCCCCCCCCCCCCCCCCCCCCCCCCCCCCCCCCCCCCCCCCCCCCCCCCCCCCCCCCCCCCCCCCCCCCCCCCCCCCCCCCCCCCCCCCCCCCCCCCCCCCCCCCCCCCCCCCCCCCCCCCCCCCCCCCCCCCCCCCCCCCCCCCCCCCCCCCCCCCCCCCCCCCCCCCCCCCCCCCCCCCCCCCCCCCCCCCCCCCCCCCCCCCCCCCCCCCCCCCCCCCCCCCCCCCCCCCCCCCCCCCCCCCCCCCCCCCCCCCCCCCCCCCCCCCCCCCCCCCCCCCCCCCCCCCCCCCCCCCCCCCCCCCCCCCCCCCCCCCCCCCCCCCCCCCCCCCCCCCCCCCCCCCCCCCCCCCCCCCCCCCCCCCCCCCCCCCCCCCCCCCCCCCCCCCCCCCCCCCCCCCCCCCCCCCCCCCCCCCCCCCCCCCCCCCCCCCCCCCCCCCCCCCCCCCCCCCCCCCCCCCCCCCCCCCCCCCCCCCCCCCCCCCCCCCCCCCCCCCCCCCCCCCCCCCCCCCCCCCCCCCCCCCCCCCCCCCCCCCCCCCCCCCCCCCCCCCCCCCCCCCCCCCCCCCCCCCCCCCCCCCCCCCCCCCCCCCCCCCCCCCCCCCCCCCCCCCCCCCCCCCCCCCCCCCCCCCCCCCCCCCCCCCCCCCCCCCCCCCCCCCCCCCCCCCCCCCCCCCCCCCCCCCCCCCCCCCCCCCCCCCCCCCCCCCCCCCCCCCCCCCCCCCCCCCCCCCCCCCCCCCCCCCCCCCCCCCCCCCCCCCCCCCCCCCCCCCCCCCCCCCCCCCCCCCCCCCCCCCCCCCCCCCCCCCCCCCCCCCCCCCCCCCCCCCCCCCCCCCCCCCCCCCCCCCCCCCCCCCCCCCCCCCCCCCCCCCCCCCCCCCCCCCCCCCCCCCCCCCCCCCCCCCCCCCCCCCCCCCCCCCCCCCCCCCCCCCCCCCCCCCCCCCCCCCCCCCCCCCCCCCCCCCCCCCCCCCCCCCCCCCCCCCCCCCCCCCCCCCCCCCCCCCCCCCCCCCCCCCCCCCCCCCCCCCCCCCCCCCCCCCCCCCCCCCCCCCCCCCCCCCCCCCCCCCCCCCCCCCCCCCCCCCCCCCCCCCCCCCCCCCCCCCCCCCCCCCCCCCCCCCCCCCCCCCCCCCCCCCCCCCCCCCCCCCCCCCCCCCCCCCCCCCCCCCCCCCCCCCCCCCCCCCCCCCCCCCCCCCCCCCCCCCCCCCCCCCCCCCCCCCCCCCCCCCCCCCCCCCCCCCCCCCCCCCCCCCCCCCCCCCCCCCCCCCCCCCCCCCCCCCCCCCCCCCCCCCCCCCCCCCCCCCCCCCCCCCCCCCCCCCCCCCCCCCCCCCCCCCCCCCCCCCCCCCCCCCCCCCCCCCCCCCCCCCCCCCCCCCCCCCCCCCCCCCCCCCCCCCCCCCCCCCCCCCCCCCCCCCCCCCCCCCCCCCCCCCCCCCCCCCCCCCCCCCCCCCCCCCCCCCCCCCCCCCCCCCCCCCCCCCCCCCCCCCCCCCCCCCCCCCCCCCCCCCCCCCCCCCCCCCCCCCCCCCCCCCCCCCCCCCCCCCCCCCCCCCCCCCCCCCCCCCCCCCCCCCCCCCCCCCCCCCCCCCCCCCCCCCCCCCCCCCCCCCCCCCCCCCCCCCCCCCCCCCCCCCCCCCCCCCCCCCCCCCCCCCCCCCCCCCCCCCCCCCCCCCCCCCCCCCCCCCCCCCCCCCCCCCCCCCCCCCCCCCCCCCCCCCCCCCCCCCCCCCCCCCCCCCCCCCCCCCCCCCCCCCCCCCCCCCCCCCCCCCCCCCCCCCCCCCCCCCCCCCCCCCCCCCCCCCCCCCCCCCCCCCCCCCCCCCCCCCCCCCCCCCCCCCCCCCCCCCCCCCCCCCCCCCCCCCCCCCCCCCCCCCCCCCCCCCCCCCCCCCCCCCCCCCCCCCCCCCCCCCCCCCCCCCCCCCCCCCCCCCCCCCCCCCCCCCCCCCCCCCCCCCCCCCCCCCCCCCCCCCCCCCCCCCCCCCCCCCCCCCCCCCCCCCCCCCCCCCCCCCCCCCCCCCCCCCCCCCCCCCCCCCCCCCCCCCCCCCCCCCCCCCCCCCCCCCCCCCCCCCCCCCCCCCCCCCCCCCCCCCCCCCCCCCCCCCCCCCCCCCCCCCCCCCCCCCCCCCCCCCCCCCCCCCCCCCCCCCCCCCCCCCCCCCCCCCCCCCCCCCCCCCCCCCCCCCCCCCCCCCCCCCCCCCCCCCCCCCCCCCCCCCCCCCCCCCCCCCCCCCCCCCCCCCCCCCCCCCCCCCCCCCCCCCCCCCCCCCCCCCCCCCCCCCCCCCCCCCCCCCCCCCCCCCCCCCCCCCCCCCCCCCCCCCCCCCCCCCCCCCCCCCCCCCCCCCCCCCCCCCCCCCCCCCCCCCCCCCCCCCCCCCCCCCCCCCCCCCCCCCCCCCCCCCCCCCCCCCCCCCCCCCCCCCCCCCCCCCCCCCCCCCCCCCCCCCCCCCCCCCCCCCCCCCCCCCCCCCCCCCCCCCCCCCCCCCCCCCCCCCCCCCCCCCCCCCCCCCCCCCCCCCCCCCCCCCCCCCCCCCCCCCCCCCCCCCCCCCCCCCCCCCCCCCCCCCCCCCCCCCCCCCCCCCCCCCCCCCCCCCCCCCCCCCCCCCCCCCCCCCCCCCCCCCCCCCCCCCCCCCCCCCCCCCCCCCCCCCCCCCCCCCCCCCCCCCCCCCCCCCCCCCCCCCCCCCCCCCCCCCCCCCCCCCCCCCCCCCCCCCCCCCCCCCCCCCCCCCCCCCCCCCCCCCCCCCCCCCCCCCCCCCCCCCCCCCCCCCCCCCCCCCCCCCCCCCCCCCCCCCCCCCCCCCCCCCCCCCCCCCCCCCCCCCCCCCCCCCCCCCCCCCCCCCCCCCCCCCCCCCCCCCCCCCCCCCCCCCCCCCCCCCCCCCCCCCCCCCCCCCCCCCCCCCCCCCCCCCCCCCCCCCCCCCCCCCCCCCCCCCCCCCCCCCCCCCCCCCCCCCCCCCCCCCCCCCCCCCCCCCCCCCCCCCCCCCCCCCCCCCCCCCCCCCCCCCCCCCCCCCCCCCCCCCCCCCCCCCCCCCCCCCCCCCCCCCCCCCCCCCCCCCCCCCCCCCCCCCCCCCCCCCCCCCCCCCCCCCCCCCCCCCCCCCCCCCCCCCCCCCCCCCCCCCCCCCCCCCCCCCCCCCCCCCCCCCCCCCCCCCCCCCCCCCCCCCCCCCCCCCCCCCCCCCCCCCCCCCCCCCCCCCCCCCCCCCCCCCCCCCCCCCCCCCCCCCCCCCCCCCCCCCCCCCCCCCCCCCCCCCCCCCCCCCCCCCCCCCCCCCCCCCCCCCCCCCCCCCCCCCCCCCCCCCCCCCCCCCCCCCCCCCCCCCCCCCCCCCCCCCCCCCCCCCCCCCCCCCCCCCCCCCCCCCCCCCCCCCCCCCCCCCCCCCCCCCCCCCCCCCCCCCCCCCCCCCCCCCCCCCCCCCCCCCCCCCCCCCCCCCCCCCCCCCCCCCCCCCCCCCCCCCCCCCCCCCCCCCCCCCCCCCCCCCCCCCCCCCCCCCCCCCCCCCCCCCCCCCCCCCCCCCCCCCCCCCCCCCCCCCCCCCCCCCCCCCCCCCCCCCCCCCCCCCCCCCCCCCCCCCCCCCCCCCCCCCCCCCCCCCCCCCCCCCCCCCCCCCCCCCCCCCCCCCCCCCCCCCCCCCCCCCCCCCCCCCCCCCCCCCCCCCCCCCCCCCCCCCCCCCCCCCCCCCCCCCCCCCCCCCCCCCCCCCCCCCCCCCCCCCCCCCCCCCCCCCCCCCCCCCCCCCCCCCCCCCCCCCCCCCCCCCCCCCCCCCCCCCCCCCCCCCCCCCCCCCCCCCCCCCCCCCCCCCCCCCCCCCCCCCCCCCCCCCCCCCCCCCCCCCCCCCCCCCCCCCCCCCCCCCCCCCCCCCCCCCCCCCCCCCCCCCCCCCCCCCCCCCCCCCCCCCCCCCCCCCCCCCCCCCCCCCCCCCCCCCCCCCCCCCCCCCCCCCCCCCCCCCCCCCCCCCCCCCCCCCCCCCCCCCCCCCCCCCCCCCCCCCCCCCCCCCCCCCCCCCCCCCCCCCCCCCCCCCCCCCCCCCCCCCCCCCCCCCCCCCCCCCCCCCCCCCCCCCCCCCCCCCCCCCCCCCCCCCCCCCCCCCCCCCCCCCCCCCCCCCCCCCCCCCCCCCCCCCCCCCCCCCCCCCCCCCCCCCCCCCCCCCCCCCCCCCCCCCCCCCCCCCCCCCCCCCCCCCCCCCCCCCCCCCCCCCCCCCCCCCCCCCCCCCCCCCCCCCCCCCCCCCCCCCCCCCCCCCCCCCCCCCCCCCCCCCCCCCCCCCCCCCCCCCCCCCCCCCCCCCCCCCCCCCCCCCCCCCCCCCCCCCCCCCCCCCCCCCCCCCCCCCCCCCCCCCCCCCCCCCCCCCCCCCCCCCCCCCCCCCCCCCCCCCCCCCCCCCCCCCCCCCCCCCCCCCCCCCCCCCCCCCCCCCCCCCCCCCCCCCCCCCCCCCCCCCCCCCCCCCCCCCCCCCCCCCCCCCCCCCCCCCCCCCCCCCCCCCCCCCCCCCCCCCCCCCCCCCCCCCCCCCCCCCCCCCCCCCCCCCCCCCCCCCCCCCCCCCCCCCCCCCCCCCCCCCCCCCCCCCCCCCCCCCCCCCCCCCCCCCCCCCCCCCCCCCCCCCCCCCCCCCCCCCCCCCCCCCCCCCCCCCCCCCCCCCCCCCCCCCCCCCCCCCCCCCCCCCCCCCCCCCCCCCCCCCCCCCCCCCCCCCCCCCCCCCCCCCCCCCCCCCCCCCCCCCCCCCCCCCCCCCCCCCCCCCCCCCCCCCCCCCCCCCCCCCCCCCCCCCCCCCCCCCCCCCCCCCCCCCCCCCCCCCCCCCCCCCCCCCCCCCCCCCCCCCCCCCCCCCCCCCCCCCCCCCCCCCCCCCCCCCCCCCCCCCCCCCCCCCCCCCCCCCCCCCCCCCCCCCCCCCCCCCCCCCCCCCCCCCCCACCCCCCCCCCCCCCCCCCCCCCCCCCCCCCCCCCCCCCCCCCCCCCCCCCCCCCCCCCCCCCCCCCCCCCCCCCCCCCCCCCCCCCCCCCCCCCCCCCCCCCCCCCCCCCCCCCCCCCCCCCCCCCCCCCCCCCCCCCCCCCCCCCCCCCCCCCCCCCCCCCCCCCCCCCCCCCCCCCCCCCCCCCCCCCCCCCCCCCCCCCCCCCCCCCCCCCCCCCCCCCCCCCCCCCCCCCCCCCCCCCCCCCCCCCCCCCCCCCCCCCCCCCCCCCCCCCCCCCCCCCCCCCCCCCCCCCCCCCCCCCCCCCCCCCCCCCCCCCCCCCCCCCCCCCCCCCCCCCCCCCCCCCCCCCCCCCCCCCCCCCCCCCCCCCCCCCCCCCCCCCCCCCCCCCCCCCCCCCCCCCCCCCCCCCCCCCCCCCCCCCCCCCCCCCCCCCCCCCCCCCCCCCCCCCCCCCCCCCCCCCCCCCCCCCCCCCCCCCCCCCCCCCCCCCCCCCCCCCCCCCCCCCCCCCCCCCCCCCCCCCCCCCCCCCCCCCCCCCCCCCCCCCCCCCCCCCCCCCCCCCCCCCCCCCCCCCCCCCCCCCCCCCCCCCCCCCCCCCCCCCCCCCCCCCCCCCCCCCCCCCCCCCCCCCCCCCCCCCCCCCCCCCCCCCCCCCCCCCCCCCCCCCCCCCCCCCCCCCCCCCCCCCCCCCCCCCCCCCCCCCCCCCCCCCCCCCCCCCCCCCCCCCCCCCCCCCCCCCCCCCCCCCCCCCCCCCCCCCCCCCCCCCCCCCCCCCCCCCCCCCCCCCCCCCCCCCCCCCCCCCCCCCCCCCCCCCCCCCCCCCCCCCCCCCCCCCCCCCCCCCCCCCCCCCCCCCCCCCCCCCCCCCCCCCCCCCCCCCCCCCCCCCCCCCCCCCCCCCCCCCCCCCCCCCCCCCCCCCCCCCCCCCCCCCCCCCCCCCCCCCCCCCCCCCCCCCCCCCCCCCCCCCCCCCCCCCCCCCCCCCCCCCCCCCCCCCCCCCCCCCCCCCCCCCCCCCCCCCCCCCCCCCCCCCCCCCCCCCCCCCCCCCCCCCCCCCCCCCCCCCCCCCCCCCCCCCCCCCCCCCCCCCCCCCCCCCCCCCCCCCCCCCCCCCCCCCCCCCCCCCCCCCCCCCCCCCCCCCCCCCCCCCCCCCCCCCCCCCCCCCCCCCCCCCCCCCCCCCCCCCCCCCCCCCCCCCCCCCCCCCCCCCCCCCCCCCCCCCCCCCCCCCCCCCCCCCCCCCCCCCCCCCCCCCCCCCCCCCCCCCCCCCCCCCCCCCCCCCCCCCCCCCCCCCCCCCCCCCCCCCCCCCCCCCCCCCCCCCCCCCCCCCCCCCCCCCCCCCCCCCCCCCCCCCCCCCCCCCCCCCCCCCCCCCCCCCCCCCCCCCCCCCCCCCCCCCCCCCCCCCCCCCCCCCCCCCCCCCCCCCCCCCCCCCCCCCCCCCCCCCCCCCCCCCCCCCCCCCCCCCCCCCCCCCCCCCCCCCCCCCCCCCCCCCCCCCCCCCCCCCCCCCCCCCCCCCCCCCCCCCCCCCCCCCCCCCCCCCCCCCCCCCCCCCCCCCCCCCCCCCCCCCCCCCCCCCCCCCCCCCCCCCCCCCCCCCCCCCCCCCCCCCCCCCCCCCCCCCCCCCCCCCCCCCCCCCCCCCCCCCCCCCCCCCCCCCCCCCCCCCCCCCCCCCCCCCCCCCCCCCCCCCCCCCCCCCCCCCCCCCCCCCCCCCCCCCCCCCCCCCCCCCCCCCCCCCCCCCCCCCCCCCCCCCCCCCCCCCCCCCCCCCCCCCCCCCCCCCCCCCCCCCCCCCCCCCCCCCCCCCCCCCCCCCCCCCCCCCCCCCCCCCCCCCCCCCCCCCCCCCCCCCCCCCCCCCCCCCCCCCCCCCCCCCCCCCCCCCCCCCCCCCCCCCCCCCCCCCCCCCCCCCCCCCCCCCCCCCCCCCCCCCCCCCCCCCCCCCCCCCCCCCCCCCCCCCCCCCCCCCCCCCCCCCCCCCCCCCCCCCCCCCCCCCCCCCCCCCCCCCCCCCCCCCCCCCCCCCCCCCCCCCCCCCCCCCCCCCCCCCCCCCCCCCCCCCCCCCCCCCCCCCCCCCCCCCCCCCCCCCCCCCCCCCCCCCCCCCCCCCCCCCCCCCCCCCCCCCCCCCCCCCCCCCCCCCCCCCCCCCCCCCCCCCCCCCCCCCCCCCCCCCCCCCCCCCCCCCCCCCCCCCCCCCCCCCCCCCCCCCCCCCCCCCCCCCCCCCCCCCCCCCCCCCCCCCCCCCCCCCCCCCCCCCCCCCCCCCCCCCCCCCCCCCCCCCCCCCCCCCCCCCCCCCCCCCCCCCCCCCCCCCCCCCCCCCCCCCCCCCCCCCCCCCCCCCCCCCCCCCCCCCCCCCCCCCCCCCCCCCCCCCCCCCCCCCCCCCCCCCCCCCCCCCCCCCCCCCCCCCCCCCCCCCCCCCCCCCCCCCCCCCCCCCCCCCCCCCCCCCCCCCCCCCCCCCCCCCCCCCCCCCCCCCCCCCCCCCCCCCCCCCCCCCCCCCCCCCCCCCCCCCCCCCCCCCCCCCCCCCCCCCCCCCCCCCCCCCCCCCCCCCCCCCCCCCCCCCCCCCCCCCCCCCCCCCCCCCCCCCCCCCCCCCCCCCCCCCCCCCCCCCCCCCCCCCCCCCCCCCCCCCCCCCCCCCCCCCCCCCCCCCCCCCCCCCCCCCCCCCCCCCCCCCCCCCCCCCCCCCCCCCCCCCCCCCCCCCCCCCCCCCCCCCCCCCCCCCCCCCCCCCCCCCCCCCCCCCCCCCCCCCCCCCCCCCCCCCCCCCCCCCCCCCCCCCCCCCCCCCCCCCCCCCCCCCCCCCCCCCCCCCCCCCCCCCCCCCCCCCCCCCCCCCCCCCCCCCCCCCCCCCCCCCCCCCCCCCCCCCCCCCCCCCCCCCCCCCCCCCCCCCCCCCCCCCCCCCCCCCCCCCCCCCCCCCCCCCCCCCCCCCCCCCCCCCCCCCCCCCCCCCCCCCCCCCCCCCCCCCCCCCCCCCCCCCCCCCCCCCCCCCCCCCCCCCCCCCCCCCCCCCCCCCCCCCCCCCCCCCCCCCCCCCCCCCCCCCCCCCCCCCCCCCCCCCCCCCCCCCCCCCCCCCCCCCCCCCCCCCCCCCCCCCCCCCCCCCCCCCCCCCCCCCCCCCCCCCCCCCCCCCCCCCCCCCCCCCCCCCCCCCCCCCCCCCCCCCCCCCCCCCCCCCCCCCCCCCCCCCCCCCCCCCCCCCCCCCCCCCCCCCCCCCCCCCCCCCCCCCCCCCCCCCCCCCCCCCCCCCCCCCCCCCCCCCCCCCCCCCCCCCCCCCCCCCCCCCCCCCCCCCCCCCCCCCCCCCCCCCCCCCCCCCCCCCCCCCCCCCCCCCCCCCCCCCCCCCCCCCCCCCCCCCCCCCCCCCCCCCCCCCCCCCCCCCCCCCCCCCCCCCCCCCCCCCCCCCCCCCCCCCCCCCCCCCCCCCCCCCCCCCCCCCCCCCCCCCCCCCCCCCCCCCCCCCCCCCCCCCCCCCCCCCCCCCCCCCCCCCCCCCCCCCCCCCCCCCCCCCCCCCCCCCCCCCCCCCCCCCCCCCCCCCCCCCCCCCCCCCCCCCCCCCCCCCCCCCCCCCCCCCCCCCCCCCCCCCCCCCCCCCCCCCCCCCCCCCCCCCCCCCCCCCCCCCCCCCCCCCCCCCCCCCCCCCCCCCCCCCCCCCCCCCCCCCCCCCCCCCCCCCCCCCCCCCCCCCCCCCCCCCCCCCCCCCCCCCCCCCCCCCCCCCCCCCCCCCCCCCCCCCCCCCCCCCCCCCCCCCCCCCCCCCCCCCCCCCCCCCCCCCCCCCCCCCCCCCCCCCCCCCCCCCCCCCCCCCCCCCCCCCCCCCCCCCCCCCCCCCCCCCCCCCCCCCCCCCCCCCCCCCCCCCCCCCCCCCCCCCCCCCCCCCCCCCCCCCCCCCCCCCCCCCCCCCCCCCCCCCCCCCCCCCCCCCCCCCCCCCCCCCCCCCCCCCCCCCCCCCCCCCCCCCCCCCCCCCCCCCCCCCCCCCCCCCCCCCCCCCCCCCCCCCCCCCCCCCCCCCCCCCCCCCCCCCCCCCCCCCCCCCCCCCCCCCCCCCCCCCCCCCCCCCCCCCCCCCCCCCCCCCCCCCCCCCCCCCCCCCCCCCCCCCCCCCCCCCCCCCCCCCCCCCCCCCCCCCCCCCCCCCCCCCCCCCCCCCCCCCCCCCCCCCCCCCCCCCCCCCCCCCCCCCCCCCCCCCCCCCCCCCCCCCCCCCCCCCCCCCCCCCCCCCCCCCCCCCCCCCCCCCCCCCCCCCCCCCCCCCCCCCCCCCCCCCCCCCCCCCCCCCCCCCCCCCCCCCCCCCCCCCCCCCCCCCCCCCCCCCCCCCCCCCCCCCCCCCCCCCCCCCCCCCCCCCCCCCCCCCCCCCCCCCCCCCCCCCCCCCCCCCCCCCCCCCCCCCCCCCCCCCCCCCCCCCCCCCCCCCCCCCCCCCCCCCCCCCCCCCCCCCCCCCCCCCCCCCCCCCCCCCCCCCCCCCCCCCCCCCCCCCCCCCCCCCCCCCCCCCCCCCCCCCCCCCCCCCCCCCCCCCCCCCCCCCCCCCCCCCCCCCCCCCCCCCCCCCCCCCCCCCCCCCCCCCCCCCCCCCCCCCCCCCCCCCCCCCCCCCCCCCCCCCCCCCCCCCCCCCCCCCCCCCCCCCCCCCCCCCCCCCCCCCCCCCCCCCCCCCCCCCCCCCCCCCCCCCCCCCCCCCCCCCCCCCCCCCCCCCCCCCCCCCCCCCCCCCCCCCCCCCCCCCCCCCCCCCCCCCCCCCCCCCCCCCCCCCCCCCCCCCCCCCCCCCCCCCCCCCCCCCCCCCCCCCCCCCCCCCCCCCCCCCCCCCCCCCCCCCCCCCCCCCCCCCCCCCCCCCCCCCCCCCCCCCCCCCCCCCCCCCCCCCCCCCCCCCCCCCCCCCCCCCCCCCCCCCCCCCCCCCCCCCCCCCCCCCCCCCCCCCCCCCCCCCCCCCCCCCCCCCCCCCCCCCCCCCCCCCCCCCCCCCCCCCCCCCCCCCCCCCCCCCCCCCCCCCCCCCCCCCCCCCCCCCCCCCCCCCCCCCCCCCCCCCCCCCCCCCCCCCCCCCCCCCCCCCCCCCCCCCCCCCCCCCCCCCCCCCCCCCCCCCCCCCCCCCCCCCCCCCCCCCCCCCCCCCCCCCCCCCCCCCCCCCCCCCCCCCCCCCCCCCCCCCCCCCCCCCCCCCCCCCCCCCCCCCCCCCCCCCCCCCCCCCCCCCCCCCCCCCCCCCCCCCCCCCCCCCCCCCCCCCCCCCCCCCCCCCCCCCCCCCCCCCCCCCCCCCCCCCCCCCCCCCCCCCCCCCCCCCCCCCCCCCCCCCCCCCCCCCCCCCCCCCCCCCCCCCCCCCCCCCCCCCCCCCCCCCCCCCCCCCCCCCCCCCCCCCCCCCCCCCCCCCCCCCCCCCCCCCCCCCCCCCCCCCCCCCCCCCCCCCCCCCCCCCCCCCCCCCCCCCCCCCCCCCCCCCCCCCCCCCCCCCCCCCCCCCCCCCCCCCCCCCCCCCCCCCCCCCCCCCCCCCCCCCCCCCCCCCCCCCCCCCCCCCCCCCCCCCCCCCCCCCCCCCCCCCCCCCCCCCCCCCCCCCCCCCCCCCCCCCCCCCCCCCCCCCCCCCCCCCCCCCCCCCCCCCCCCCCCCCCCCCCCCCCCCCCCCCCCCCCCCCCCCCCCCCCCCCCCCCCCCCCCCCCCCCCCCCCCCCCCCCCCCCCCCCCCCCCCCCCCCCCCCCCCCCCCCCCCCCCCCCCCCCCCCCCCCCCCCCCCCCCCCCCCCCCCCCCCCCCCCCCCCCCCCCCCCCCCCCCCCCCCCCCCCCCCCCCCCCCCCCCCCCCCCCCCCCCCCCCCCCCCCCCCCCCCCCCCCCCCCCCCCCCCCCCCCCCCCCCCCCCCCCCCCCCCCCCCCCCCCCCCCCCCCCCCCCCCCCCCCCCCCCCCCCCCCCCCCCCCCCCCCCCCCCCCCCCCCCCCCCCCCCCCCCCCCCCCCCCCCCCCCCCCCCCCCCCCCCCCCCCCCCCCCCCCCCCCCCCCCCCCCCCCCCCCCCCCCCCCCCCCCCCCCCCCCCCCCCCCCCCCCCCCCCCCCCCCCCCCCCCCCCCCCCCCCCCCCCCCCCCCCCCCCCCCCCCCCCCCCCCCCCCCCCCCCCCCCCCCCCCCCCCCCCCCCCCCCCCCCCCCCCCCCCCCCCCCCCCCCCCCCCCCCCCCCCCCCCCCCCCATTACCCCCCCCCCCCCCCCCCCCCCCCCCCCCCCCCCCCCCCCCCCCCCCCCCCCCCCCCCCCCCCCCCCCCCCCCCCCCCCCCCCCCCCCCCCCCCCCCCCCCCCCCCCCCCCCCCCCCCCCCCCCCCCCCCCCCCCCCCCCCCCCCCCCCCCCCCCCCCCCCCCCCCCCCCCCCCCCCCCCCCCCCCCCCCCCCCCCCCCCCCCCCCCCCCCCCCCCCCCCCCCCCCCCCCCCCCCCCCCCCCCCCCCCCCCCCCCCCCCCCCCCCCCCCCCCCCCCCCCCCCCCCCCCCCCCCACCCCCCCCCCCCCCCCCCCCCCCCCCCCCCCCCCCCCCCCCCCCCCCCCCCCCCCCCCCCCCCCCCCCCCCCCCCCCCCCCCCCCCCCCCCCCCCCCCCCCCCCCCCCCCCCCCCCCCCCCCCCCCCCCCCCCCCCCCCCCCCCCCCCCCCCCCCCCCCCCCCCCCCCCCCCCCCCCCCCCCCCCCCCCCCCCCCCCCCCCCCCCCCCCCCCCCCCCCCCCCCCCCCCCCCCCCCCCCCCCCCCCCCCCCCCCCCCCCCCCCCCCCCCCCACCCCCCCCCCCCCCCCCCCCCCCCCCCCCCCCCCCCCCCCCCCCCCCCCCCCCCCCCCCCCCCCCCCCCCCCCCCCCCCCCCCCCCCCCCCCCCCCCCCCCCCCCCCCCCCCCCCCCCCCCCCCCCCCCCCCCCCCCCCCCCCCCCCCCCCCCCCCCCCCCCCCCCCCCCCCCCCCCCCCCCCCCCCCCCCCCCCCCCCCCCCCCCCCCCCCCCCCCCCCCCCCCCCCCCCCCCCCCCCCCCCCCCCCCCCCCCCCCCCCCCCCCCCCCCCCCCCCCCCCCCCCCCCCCCCCCCCCCCCCCCCCCCCCCCCCCCCCCCCCCCCCCCCCCCCCCCCCCCCCCCCCCCCCCCCCCCCCCCCCCCCCCCCCCCCCCCCCCCCCCCCCCCCCCCCCCCCCCCCCCCCCCCCCCCCCCCCCCCCCCCCCCCCCCCCCCCCCCCCCCCCCCCCCCCCCCCCCCCCCCCCCCCCCCCCCCCCCCCCCCCCCCCCCCCCCCCCCCCCCCCCCCCCCCCCCCCCCCCCCCCCCCCCCCCCCCCCCCCCCCCCCCCCCCCCCCCCCCCCCCCCCCCCCCCCCCCCCCCCCCCCCCCCCCCCCCCCCCCCCCCCCCCCCCCCCCCCCCCCCCCCCCCCCCCCCCCCCCCCCCCCCCCCCCCCCCCCCCCCCCCCCCCCCCCCCCCCCCCCCCCCCCCCCCCCCCCCCCCCCCCCCCCCCCCCCCCCCCCCCCCCCCCCCCCCCCCCCCCCCCCCCCCCCCCCCCCCCCCCCCCCCCCCCCCCCCCCCCCCCCCCCCCCCCCCCCCCCCCCCCCCCCCCCCCCCCCCCCCCCCCCCCCCCCCCCCCCCCCCCCCCCCCCCCCCCCCCCCCCCCCCCCCCCCCCCCCCCCCCCCCCCCCCCCCCCCCCCCCCCCCCCCCCCCCCCCCCCCCCCCCCCCCCCCCCCCCCCCCCCCCCCCCCCCCCCCCCCCCCCCCCCCCCCCCCCCCCCCCCCCCCCCCCCCCCCCCCCCCCCCCCCCCCCCCCCCCCCCCCCCCCCCCCCCCCCCCCCCCCCCCCCCCCCCCCCCCCCCCCCCCCCCCCCCCCCCCCCCCCCCCCCCCCCCCCCCCCCCCCCCCCCCCCCCCCCCCCCCCCCCCCCCCCCCCCCCCCCCCCCCCCCCCCCCCCCCCCCCCCCCCCCCCCCCCCCCCCCCCCCCCCCCCCCCCCCCCCCCCCCCCCCCCCCCCCCCCCCCCCCCCCCCCCCCCCCCCCCCCCCCCCCCCCCCCCCCCCCCCCCCCCCCCCCCCCCCCCCCCCCCCCCCCCCCCCCCCCCCCCCCCCCCCCCCCCCCCCCCCCCCCCCCCCCCCCCCCCCCCCCCCCCCCCCCCCCCCCCCCCCCCCCCCCCCCCCCCCCCCCCCCCCCCCCCCCCCCCCCCCCCCCCCCCCCCCCCCCCCCCCCCCCCCCCCCCCCCCCCCCCCCCCCCCCCCCCCCCCCCCCCCCCCCCCCCCCCCCCCCCCCCCCCCCCCCCCCCCCCCCCCCCCCCCCCCCCCCCCCCCCCCCCCCCCCCCCCCCCCCCCCCCCCCCCCCCCCCCCCCCCCCCCCCCCCCCCCCCCCCCCCCCCCCCCCCCCCCCCCCCCCCCCCCCCCCCCCCCCCCCCCCCCCCCCCCCCCCCCCCCCCCCCCCCCCCCCCCCCCCCCCCCCCCCCCCCCCCCCCCCCCCCCCCCCCCCCCCCCCCCCCCCCCCCCCCCCCCCCCCCCCCCCCCCCCCCCCCCCCCCCCCCCCCCCCCCCCCCCCCCCCCCCCCCCCCCCCCCCCCCCCCCCCCCCCCCCCCCCCCCCCCCCCCCCCCCCCCTCCCCCCCCCCCCCCCCCCCCCCCCCCCCCCCCCCCCCCCCCCCCCCCCCCCCCCCCCCCCCCCCCCCCCCCCCCCCCCCCCCCCCCCCCCCCCCCCCCCCCCCCCCCCCCCCCCCCCCCCCCCCCCCCCCCCCCCCCCCCCCCCCCCCCCCCCCCCCCCCCCCCCCCCCCCCCCCCCCCCCCCCCCCCCCCCCCCCCCCCCCCCCCCCCCCCCCCCCCCCCCCCCCCCCCCCCCCCCCCCCCCCCCCCCCCCCCCCCCCCCCCCCCCCCCCCCCCCCCCCCCCCCCCCCCCCCCCCCCCCCCCCCCCCCCCCCCCCCCCCCCCCCCCCCCCCCCCCCCCCCCCCCCCCCCCCCCCCCCCCCCCCCCCCCCCCCCCCCCCCCCCCCCCCCCCCCCCCCCCCCCCCCCCCCCCCCCCCCCCCCCCCCCCCCCCCCCCCCCCCCCCCCCCCCCCCCCCCCCCCCCCCCCCCCCCCCCCCCCCCCCCCCCCCCCCCCCCCCCCCCCCCCCCCCCCCCCCCCCCCCCCCCCCCCCCCCCCCCCCCCCCCCCCCCCCCCCCCCCCCCCCCCCCCCCCCCCCCCCCCCCCCCCCCCCCCCCCCCCCCCCCCCCCCCCCCCCCCCCCCCCCCCCCCCCCCCCCCCCCCCCCCCCCCCCCCCCCCCCCCCCCCCCCCCCCCCCCCCCCCCCCCCCCCCCCCCCCCCCCCCCCCCCCCCCCCCCCCCCCCCCCCCCCCCCCCCCCCCCCCCCCCCCCCCCCCCCCCCCCCCCCCCCCCCCCCCCCCCCCCCCCCCCCCCCCCCCCCCCCCCCCCCCCCCCCCCCCCCCCCCCCCCCCCCCCCCCCCCCCCCCCCCCCCCCCCCCCCCCCCCCCCCCCCCCCCCCCCCCCCCCCCCCCCCCCCCCCCCCCCCCCCCCCCCCCCCCCCCCCCCCCCCCCCCCCCCCCCCCCCCCCCCCCCCCCCCCCCCCCCCCCCCCCCCCCCCCCCCCCCCCCCCCCCCCCCCCCCCCCCCCCCCCCCCCCCCCCCCCCCCCCCCCCCCCCCCCCCCCCCCCCCCCCCCCCCCCCCCCCCCCCCCCCCCCCCCCCCCCCCCCCCCCCCCCCCCCCCCCCCCCCCCCCCCCCCCCCCCCCCCCCCCCCCCCCCCCCCCCCCCCCCCCCCCCCCCCCCCCCCCCCCCCCCCCCCCCCCCCCCCCCCCCCCCCCCCCCCCCCCCCCCCCCCCCCCCCCCCCCCCCCCCCCCCCCCCCCCCCCCCCCCCCCCCCCCCCCCCCCCCCCCCCCCCCCCCCCCCCCCCCCCCCCCCCCCCCCCCCCCCCCCCCCCCCCCCCCCCCCCCCCCCCCCCCCCCCCCCCCCCCCCCCCCCCCCCCCCCCCCCCCCCCCCCCCCCCCCCCCCCCCCCCCCCCCCCCCCCCCCCCCCCCCCCCCCCCCCCCCCCCCCCCCCCCCCCCCCCCCCCCCCCCCCCCCCCCCCCCCCCCCCCCCCCCCCCCCCCCCCCCCCCCCCCCCCCCCCCCCCCCCCCCCCCCCCCCCCCCCCCCCCCCCCCCCCCCCCCCCCCCCCCCCCCCCCCCCCCCCCCCCCCCCCCCCCCCCCCCCCCCCCCCCCCCCCCCCCCCCCCCCCCCCCCCCCCCCCCCCCCCCCCCCCCCCCCCCCCCCCCCCCCCCCCCCCCCCCCCCCCCCCCCCCCCCCCCCCCCCCCCCCCCCCCCCCCCCCCCCCCCCCCCCCCCCCCCCCCCCCCCCCCCCCCCCCCCCCCCCCCCCCCCCCCCCCCCCCCCCCCCCCCCCCCCCCCCCCCCCCCCCCCCCCCCCCCCCCCCCCCCCCCCCCCCCCCCCCCCCCCCCCCCCCCCCCCCCCCCCCCCCCCCCCCCCCCCCCCCCCCCCCCCCCCCCCCCCCCCCCCCCCCCCCCCCCCCCCCCCCCCCCCCCCCCCCCCCCCCCCCCCCCCCCCCCCCCCCCCCCCCCCCCCCCCCCCCCCCCCCCCCCCCCCCCCCCCCCCCCCCCCCCCCCCCCCCCCCCCCCCCCCCCCCCCCCCCCCCCCCCCCCCCCCCCCCCCCCCCCCCCCCCCCCCCCCCCCCCCCCCCCCCCCCCCCCCCCCCCCCCCCCCCCCCCCCCCCCCCCCCCCCCCCCCCCCCCCCCCCCCCCCCCCCCCCCCCCCCCCCCCCCCCCCCCCCCCCCCCCCCCCCCCCCCCCCCCCCCCCCCCCCCCCCCCCCCCCCCCCCCCCCCCCCCCCCCCCCCCCCCCCCCCCCCCCCCCCCCCCCCCCCCCCCCCCCCCCCCCCCCCCCCCCCCCCCCCCCCCCCCCCCCCCCCCCCCCCCCCCCCCCCCCCCCCCCCCCCCCCCCCCCCCCCCCCCCCCCCCCCCCCCCCCCCCCCCCCCCCCCCCCCCCCCCCCCCCCCCCCCCCCCCCCCCCCCCCCCCCCCCCCCCCCCCCCCCCCCCCCCCCCCCCCCCCCCCCCCCCCCCCCCCCCCCCCCCCCCCACCCCCCCCCCCCCCCCCCCCCCCCCCCCCCCCCCCCCCCCCCCCCCCCCCCCCCCCCCCCCCCCCCCCCCCCCCCCCCCCCCCCCCCCCCCCCCCCCCCCCCCCCCCCCCCCCCCCCCCCCCCCCCCCCCCCCCCCCCCCCCCCCCCCCCCCCCCCCCCCCCCCCCCCCCCCCCCCCCCCCCCCCCCCCCCCCCCCCCCCCCCCCCCCCCCCCCCCCCCCCCCCCCCCCCCCCCCCCCCCCCCCCCCCCCCCCCCCCCCCCCCCCCCCCCCCCCCCCCCCCCCCCCCCCCCCCCCCCCCCCCCCCCCCCCCCCCCCCCCCCCCCCCCCCCCCCCCCCCCCCCCCCCCCCCCCCCCCCCCCCCCCCCCCCCCCCCCCCCCCCCCCCCCCCCCCCCCCCCCCCCCCCCCCCCCCCCCCCCCCCCCCCCCCCCCCCCCCCCCCCCCCCCCCCCCCCCCCCCCCCCCCCCCCCCCCCCCCCCCCCCCCCCCCCCCCCCCCCCCCCCCCCCCCCCCCCCCCCCCCCCCCCCCCCCCCCCCCCCCCCCCCCCCCCCCCCCCCCCCCCCCCCCCCCCCCCCCCCCCCCCCCCCCCCCCCCCCCCCCCCCCCCCCCCCCCCCCCCCCCCCCCCCCCCCCCCCCCCCCCCCCCCCCCCCCCCCCCCCCCCCCCCCCCCCCCCCCCCCCCCCCCCCCCCCCCCCCCCCCCCCCCCCCCCCCCCCCCCCCCCCCCCCCCCCCCCCCCCCCCCCCCCCCCCCCCCCCCCCCCCCCCCCCCCCCCCCCCCCCCCCCCCCCCCCCCCCCCCCCCCCCCCCCCCCCCCCCCCCCCCCCCCCCCCCCCCCCCCCCCCCCCCCCCCCCCCCCCCCCCCCCCCCCCCCCCCCCCCCCCCCCCCCCCCCCCCCCCCCCCCCCCCCCCCCCCCCCCCCCCCCCCCCCCCCCCCCCCCCCCCCCCCCCCCCCCCCCCCCCCCCCCCCCCCCCCCCCCCCCCCCCCCCCCCCCCCCCCCCCCCCCCCCCCCCCCCCCCCCCCCCCCCCCCCCCCCCCCCCCCCCCCCCCCCCCCCCCCCCCCCCCCCCCCCCCCCCCCCCCCCCCCCCCCCCCCCCCCCCCCCCCCCCCCCCCCCCCCCCCCCCCCCCCCCCCCCCCCCCCCCCCCCCCCCCCCCCCCCCCCCCCCCCCCCCCCCCCCCCCCCCCCCCCCCCCCCCCCCCCCCCCCCCCCCCCCCCCCCCCCCCCCCCCCCCCCCCCCCCCCCCCCCCCCCCCCCCCCCCCCCCCCCCCCCCCCCCCCCCCCCCCCCCCCCCCCCCCCCCCCCCCCCCCCCCCCCCCCCCCCCCCCCCCCCCCCCCCCCCCCCCCCCCCCCCCCCCCCCCCCCCCCCCCCCCCCCCCCCCCCCCCCCCCCCCCCCCCCCCCCCCCCCCCCCCCCCCCCCCCCCCCCCCCCCCCCCCCCCCCCCCCCCCCCCCCCCCCCCCCCCCCCCCCCCCCCCCCCCCCCCCCCCCCCCCCCCCCCCCCCCCCCCCCCCCCCCCCCCCCCCCCCCCCCCCCCCCCCCCCCCCCCCCCCCCCCCCCCCCCCCCTCCCCCCCCCCCCCCCCCCCCCCCCCCCCCCCCCCCCCCCCCCCCCCCCCCCCCCCCCCCCCCCCCCCCCCCCCCCCCCCCCCCCCCCCCCCCCCCCCCCCCCCCCCCCCCCCCCCCCCCCCCCCCCCCCCCCCCCCCCCCCCCCCCCCCCCCCCCCCCCCCCCCCCCCCCCCCCCCCCCCCCCCCCCCCCCCCCCCCCCCCCCCCCCCCCCCCCCCCCCCCCCCCCCCCCCCCCCCCCCCCCCCCCCCCCCCCCCCCCCCCCCCCCCCCCCCCCCCCCCCCCCCCCCCCCCCCCCCCCCCCCCCCCCCCCCCCCCCCCCCCCCCCCCCCCCCCCCCCCCCCCCCCCCCCCCCCCCCCCCCCCCCCCCCCCCCCCCCCCCCCCCCCCCCCCCCCCCCCCCCCCCCCCCCCCCCCCCCCCCCCCCCCCCCCCCCCCCCCCCCCCCCCCCCCCCCCCCCCCCCCCCCCCCCCCCCCCCCCCCCCCCCCCCCCCCCCCCCCCCCCCCCCCCCCCCCCCCCCCCCCCCCCCCCCCCCCCCCCCCCCCCCCCCCCCCCCCCCCCCCCCCCCCCCCCCCCCCCCCCCCCCCCCCCCCCCCCCCCCCCCCCCCCCCCCCCCCCCCCCCCCCCCCCCCCCCCCCCCCCCCCCCCCCCCCCCCCCCCCCCCCCCCCCCCCCCCCCCCCCCCCCCCCCCCCCCCCCCCCCCCCCCCCCCCCCCCCCCCCCCCCCCCCCCCCCCCCCCCCCCCCCCCCCCCCCCCCCCCCCCCCCCCCCCCCCCCCCCCCCCCCCCCCCCCCCCCCCCCCCCCCCCCCCCCCCCCCCCCCCCCCCCCCCACCCCCCCCCCCCCCCCCCCCCCCCCCCCCCCCCCCCCCCCCCCCCCCCCCCCCCCCCCCCCCCCCCCCCCCCCCCCCCCCCCCCCCCCCCCCCCCCCCCCCCCCCCCCCCCCCCCCCCCCCCCCCCCCCCCCCCCCCCCCCCCCCCCCCCCCCCCCCCCCCCCCCCCCCCCCCCCCCCCCCCCCCCCCCCCCCCCCCCCCCCCCCCCCCCCCCCCCCCCCCCCCCCCCCCCCCCCCCCCCCCCCCCCCCCCCCCCCCCCCCCCCCCCCCCCCCCCCCCCCCCCCCCCCCCCCCCCCCCCCCCCCCCCCCCCCCCCCCCCCCCCCCCCCCCCCCCCCCCCCCCCCCCCCCCCCCCCCCCCCCCCCCCCCCCCCCCCCCCCCCCCCCCCCCCCCCCCCCCCCCCCCCCCCCCCCCCCCCCCCCCCCCCCCCCCCCCCCCCCCCCCCCCCCCCCCCCCCCCCCCCCCCCCCCCCCCCCCCCCCCCCCCCCCCCCCCCCCCCCCCCCCCCCCCCCCCCCCCCCCCCCCCCCCCCCCCCCCCCCCCCCCCCCCCCCCCCCCCCCCCCCCCCCCCCCCCCCCCCCCCCCCCCCCCCCCCCCCCCCCCCCCCCCCCCCCCCCCCCCCCCCCCCCCCCCCCCCCCCCCCCCCCCCCCCCCCCCCCCCCCCCCCCCCCCCCCCCCCCCCCCCCCCCCCCCCCCCCCCCCCCCCCCCCCCCCCCCCCCCCCCCCCCCCCCCCCCCCCCCCCCCCCCCCCCCCCCCCCCCCCCCCCCCCCCCCCCCCCCCCCCCCCCCCCCCCCCCCCCCCCCCCCCCCCCCCCCCCCCCCCCCCCCCCCCCCCCCCCCCCCCCCCCCCCCCCCCCCCCCCCCCCCCCCCCCCCCCCCCCCCCCCCCCCCCCCCCCCCCCCCCCCCCCCCCCCCCCCCCCCCCCCCCCCACCCCCCCCCACCCCCCCCCCCCCCCCCCCCCCCCCCCCCCCCCCCCCCCCCCCCCCCCCCCCCCCCCCCCCCCCCCCCCCCCCCCCCCCCCCCCCCCCCCCCCCCCCCCCCCCCCCCCCCCCCCCCCCCCCCCCCCCCCCCCCCCCCCCCCCCCCCCCCCCCCCCCCCCCCCCCCCCCCCCCCCCCCCCCCCCCCCCCCCCCCCCCCCCCCCCCCCCCCCCCCCCCCCCCCCCCCCCCCCCCCCCCCCCCCCCCCCCCCCCCCCCCCCCCCCCCCCCCCCCCCCCCCCCCCCCCCCCCCCCCCCCCCCCCCCCCCCCCCCCCCCCCCCCCCCCCCCCCCCCCCCCCCCCCCCCCCCCCCCCCCCCCCCCCCCCCCCCCCCCCCCCCCCCCCCCCCCCCCCCCCCCCCCCCCCCCCCCCCCCCCCCCCCCCCCCCCCCCCCCCCCCCCCCCCCCCCCCCCCCCCCCCCCCCCCCCCCCCCCCCCCCCCCCCCCCCCCCCCCCCCCCCCCCCCCCCCCCCCCCCCCCCCCCCCCCCCCCCCCCCCCCCCCCCCCCCCCCCCCCCCCCCCCCCCCCCCCCCCCCCCCCCCCCCCCCCCCCCCCCCCCCCCCCCCCCCCCCCCCCCCCCCCCCCCCCCCCCCCCCCCCCCCCCCCCCCCCCCCCCCCCCCCCCCCCCCCCCCCCCCCCCCCCCCCCCCCCCCCCCCCCCCCCCCCCCCCCCCCCCCCCCCCCCCCCCCCCCCCCCCCCCCCCCCCCCCCCCCCCCCCCCCCCCCCCCCCCCCCCCCCCCCCCCCCCCCCCCCCCCCCCCCCCCCCCCCCCCCCCCCCCCCCCCCCCCCCCCCCCCCCCCCCCCCCCCCCCCCCCCCCCCCCCCCCCCCCCCCCCCCCCCCCCCCCCCCCCCCCCCCCCCCCCCCCCCCCCCCCCCCCCCCCCCCCCCCCCCCCCCCCCCCCCCCCCCCCCCCCCCCCCCCCCCCCCCCCCCCCCCCCCCCCCCCCCCCCCCCCCCCCCCCCCCCCCCCCCCCCCCCCCCCCCCCCCCCCCCCCCCCCCCCCCCCCCCCCCCCCCCCCCCCCCCCCCCCCCCCCCCCCCCCCCCCCCCCCCCCCCCCCCCCCCCCCCCCCCCCCCCCCCCCCCCCACCCCCCCCCCCCCCCCCCCCCCCCCCCCCCCCCCCCCCCCCCCCCCCCCCCCCCCCCCCCCCCCCCCCCCCCCCCCCCCCCCCCCCCCCCCCCCCCCCCCCCCCCCCCCCCCCCCCCCCCCCCCCCCCCCCCCCCCCCCCCCCCCCCCCCCCCCCCCCCCCCCCCCCCCCCCCCCCCCCCCCCCCCCCCCCCCCCCCCCCCCCCCCCCCCCCCCCCCCCCCCCCCCCCCCCCCCCCCCCCCCCCCCCCCCCCCCCCCCCCCCCCCCCCCCCCCCCCCCCCCCCCCCCCCCCCCCCCCCCCCCCCCCCCCCCCCCCCCCCCCCCCCCCCCCCCCCCCCCCCCCCCCCCCCCCCCCCCCCCCCCCCCCCCCCCCCCCCCCCCCCCCCCCCCCCCCCCCCCCCCCCCCCCCCCCCCCCCCCCCCCCCCCCCCCCCCCCCCCCCCCCCCCCCCCCCCCCCCCCCCCCCCCCCCCCCCCCCCCCCCCCCCCCCCCCCCCCCCCCCCCCCCCCCCCCCCCCCCCCCCCCCCCCCCCCCCCCCCCCCCCCCCCCCCCCCCCCCCCCCCCCCCCCCCCCCCCCCCCCCCCCCCCCCCCCCCCCCCCCCCCCCCCCCCCCCCCCCCCCCCCCCCCCCCCCCCCCCCCCCCCCCCCCCCCCCCCCCCCCCCCCCCCCCCCCCCCCCCCCCCCCCCCCCCCCCCCCCCCCCCCCCCCCCCCCCCCCCCCCCCCCCCCCCCCCCCCCCCCCCCCCCCCCCCCCCCCCCCCCCCCCCCCCCCCCCCCCCCCCCCCCCCCCCCCCCCCCCCCCCCCCCCCCCCCCCCCCCCCCCCCCCCCCCCCCCCCCCCCCCCCCCCCCCCCCCCCCCCCCCCCCCCCCCCCCCCCCCCCCCCCCCCCCCCCCCCCCCCCCCCCCCCCCCCCCCCCCCCCCCCCCCCCCCCCCCCCCCCCCCCCCCCCCCCCCCCCCCCCCCCCCCCCCCCCCCCCCCCCCCCCCCCCCCCCCCCCCCCCCCCCCCCCCCCCCCCCCCCCCCCCCCCCCCCCCCCCCCCCCCCCCCCCCCCCCCCCCCCCCCCCCCCCCCCCCCCCCCCCCCCCCCCCCCCCCCCCCCCCCCCCCCCCCCCCCCCCCCCCCCCCCCCCCCCCCCCCCCCCCCCCCCCCCCCCCCCCCCCCCCCCCCCCCCCCCCCCCCCCCCCCCCCCCCCCCCCCCCCCCCCCCCCCCCCCCCCCCCCCCCCCCCCCCCCCCCCCCCCCCCCCCCCCCCCCCCCCCCCCCCCCCCCCCCCCCCCCCCCCCCCCCCCCCCCCCCCCCCCCCCCCCCCCCCCCCCCCCCCCCCCCCCCCCCCCCCCCCCCCCCCCCCCCCCCCCCCCCCCCCCCCCCCCCCCCCCCCCCCCCCCCCCCCCCCCCCCCCCCCCCCCCCCCCCCCCCCCCCCCCCCCCCCCCCCCCCCCCCCCCCCCCCCCCCCCCCCCCCCCCCCCCCCCCCCCCCCCCCCCCCCCCCCCCCCCCCCCCCCCCCCCCCCCCCCCCCCCCCCCCCCCCCCCCCCCCCCCCCCCCCCCCCCCCCCCCCCCCCCCCCCCCCCCCCCCCCCCCCCCCCCCCCCCCCCCCCCCCCCCCCCCCCCCCCCCCCCCCCCCCCCCCCCCCCCCCCCCCCCCCCCCCCCCCCCCCCCCCCCCCCCCCCCCCCCCCCCCCCCCCCCCCCCCCCCCCCCCCCCCCCCCCCCCCCCCCCCCCCCCCCCCCCCCCCCCCCCCCCCCCCCCCCCCCCCCCCCCCCCCCCCCCCCCCCCCCCCCCCCCCCCCCCCCCCCCCCCCCCCCCCCCCCCCCCCCCCCCCCCCCCCCCCCCCCCCCCCCCCCCCCCCCCCCCCCCCCCCCCCCCCCCCCCCCCCCCCCCCCCCCCCCCCCCCCCCCCCCCCCCCCCCCCCCCCCCCCCCCCCCCCCCCCCCCCCCCCCCCCCCCCCCCCCCCCCCCCCCCCCCCCCCCCCCCCCCCCCCCCCCCCCCCCCCCCCCCCCCCCCCCCCCCCCCCCCCCCCCCCCCCCCCCCCCCCCCCCCCCCCCCCCCCCCCCCCCCCCCCCCCCCCCCCCCCCCCCCCCCCCCCCCCCCCCCCCCCCCCCCCCCCCCCCCCCCCCCCCCCCCCCCCCCCCCCCCCCCCCCCCCCCCCCCCCCCCCCCCCCCCCCCCCCCCCCCCCCCCCCCCCCCCCCCCCCCCCCCCCCCCCCCCCCCCCCCCCCCCCCCCCCCCCCCCCCCCCCCCCCCCCCCCCCCCCCCCCCCCCCCCCCCCCCCCCCCCCCCCCCCCCCCCCCCCCCCCCCCCCCCCCCCCCCCCCCCCCCCCCCCCCCCCCCCCCCCCCCCCCCCCCCCCCCCCCCCCCCCCCCCCCCCCCCCCCCCCCCCCCCCCCCCCCCCCCCCCCCCCCCCCCCCCCCCCCCCCCCCCCCCCCCCCCCCCCCCCCCCCCCCCCCCCCCCCCCCCCCCCCCCCCCCCCCCCCCCCCCCCCCCCCCCCCCCCCCCCCCCCCCCCCCCCCCCCCCCCCCCCCCCCCCCCCCCCCCCCCCCCCCCCCCCCCCCCCCCCCCCCCCCCCCCCCCCCCCCCCCCCCCCCCCCCCCCCCCCCCCCCCCCCCCCCCCCCCCCCCCCCCCCCCCCCCCCCCCCCCCCCCCCCCCCCCCCCCCCCCCCCCCCCCCCCCCCCCCCCCCCCCCCCCCCCCCCCCCCCCCCCCCCCCCCCCCCCCCCCCCCCCCCCCCCCCCCCCCCCCCCCCCCCCCCCCCCCCCCCCCCCCCCCCCCCCCCCCCCCCCCCCCCCCCCCCCCCCCCCCCCCCCCCCCCCCCCCCCCCCCCCCCCCCCCCCCCCCCCCCCCCCCCCACCCCCCCCCCCCCCCCCCCCCCCCCCCCCCCCCCCCCCCCCCCCCCCCCCCCCCCCCCCCCCCCCCCCCCCCCCCCCCCCCCCCCCCCCCCCCCCCCCCCCCCCCCCCCCCCCCCCCCCCCCCCCCCCCCCCCCCCCCCCCCCCCCCCCCCCCCCCCCCCCCCCCCCCCCCCCCCCCCCCCCCCCCCCCCCCCCCCCCCCCCCCCCCCCCCCCCCCCCCCCCCCCCCCCCCCCCCCCCCCCCCCCCCCCCCCCCCCCCCCCCCCCCCCCCCCCCCCCCCCCCCCCCCCCCCCCCCCCCCCCCCCCCCCCCCCCCCCCCCCCCCCCCCCCCCCCCCCCCCCCCCCCCCCCCCCCCCCCCCCCCCCCCCCCCCCCCCCCCCCCCCCCCCCCCCCCCCCCCCCCCCCCCCCCCCCCCCCCCCCCCCCCCCCCCCCCCCCCCCCCCCCCCCCCCCCCCCCCCCCCCCCCCCCCCCCCCCCCCCCCCCCCCCCCCCCCCCCCCCCCCCCCCCCCCCCCCCCCCCCCCCCCCCCCCCCCCCCCCCCCCCCCCCCCCCCCCCCCCCCCCCCCCCCCCCCCCCCCCCCCCCCCCCCCCCCCCCCCCCCCCCCCCCCCCCCCCCCCCCCCCCCCCCCCCCCCCCCCCCCCCCCCCCCCCCCCCCCCCCCCCCCCCCCCCCCCCCCCCCCCCCCCCCCCCCCCCCCCCCCCCCCCCCCCCCCCCCCCCCCCCCCCCCCCCCCCCCCCCCCCCCCCCCCCCCCCCCCCCCCCCCCCCCCCCCCCCCCCCCCCCCCCCCCCCCCCCCCCCCCCCCCCCCCCCCCCCCCCCCCCCCCCCCCCCCCCCCCCCCCCCCCCCCCCCCCCCCCCCCCCCCCCCCCCCCCCCCCCCCCCCCCCCCCCCCCCCCCCCCCCCCCCCCCCCCCCCCCCCCCCCCCCCCCCCCCCCCCCCCCCCCCCCCCCCCCCCCCCCCCCCCCCCCCCCCCCCCCCCCCCCCCCCCCCCCCCCCCCCCCCCCCCCCCCCCCCCCCCCCCCCCCCCCCCCCCCCCCCCCCCCCCCCCCCCCCCCCCCCCCCCCCCCCCCCCCCCCCCCCCCCCCCCCCCCCCCCCCCCCCCCCCCCCCCCCCCCCCCCCCCCCCCCCCCCCCCCCCCCCCCCCCCCCCCCCCCCCCCCCCCCCCCCCCCCCCCCCCCCCCCCCCCCCCCCCCCCCCCCCCCCCCCCCCCCCCCCCCCCCCCCCCCCCCCCCCCCCCCCCCCCCCCCCCCCCCCCCCCCCCCCCCCCCCCCCCCCCCCCCCCCCCCCCCCCCCCCCCCCCCCCCCCCCCCCCCCCCCCCCCCCCCCCCCCCCCCCCCCCCCCCCCCCCCCCCCCCCCCCCCCCCCCCCCCCCCCCCCCCCCCCCCCCCCCCCCCCCCCCCCCCCCCCCCCCCCCCCCCCCCCCCCCCCCCCCCCCCCCCCCCCCCCCCCCCCCCCCCCCCCCCCCCCCCCCCCCCCCCCCCCCCCCCCCCCCCCCCCCCCCCCCCCCCCCCCCCCCCCCCCCCCCCCCCCCCCCCCCCCCCCCCCCCCCCCCCCCCCCCCCCCCCCCCCCCCCCCCCCCCCCCCCCCCCCCCCCCCCCCCCCCCCCCCCCCCCCCCCCCCCCCCCCCCCCCCCCCCCCCCCCCCCCCCCCCCCCCCCCCCCCCCCCCCCCCCCCCCCCCCCCCCCCCCCCCCCCCCCCCCCCCCCCCCCCCCCCCCCCCCCCCCCCCCCCCCCCCCCCCCCCCCCCCCCCCCCCCCCCCCCCCCCCCCCCCCCCCCCCCCCCCCCCCCCCCCCCCCCCCCCCCCCCCCCCCCCCCCCCCCCCCCCCCCCCCCCCCCCCCCCCCCCCCCCCCCCCCCCCCCCCCCCCCCCCCCCCCCCCCCCCCCCCCCCCCCCCCCCCCCCCCCCCCCCCCCCCCCCCCCCCCCCCCCCCCCCCCCCCCCCCCCCCCCCCCCCCCCCCCCCCCCCCCCCCCCCCCCCCCCCCCCCCCCCCCCCCCCCCCCCCCCCCCCCCCCCCCCCCCCCCCCCCCCCCCCCCCCCCCCCCCCCCCCCCCCCCCCCCCCCCCCCCCCCCCCCCCCCCCCCCCCCCCCCCCCCCCCCCCCCCCCCCCCCCCCCCCCCCCCCCCCCCCCCCCCCCCCCCCCCCCCCCCCCCCCCCCCCCCCCCCCCCCCCCCCCCCCCCCCCCCCCCCCCCCCCCCCCCCCCCCCCCCCCCCCCCCCCCCCCCCCCCCCCCCCCCCCCCCCCCCCCCCCCCCCCCCCCCCCCCCCCCCCCCCCCCCCCCCCCCCCCCCCCCCCCCCCCCCCCCCCCCCCCCCCCCCCCCCCCCCCCCCCCCCCCCCCCCCCCCCCCCCCCCCCCCCCCCCCCCCCCCCCCCCCCCCCCCCCCCCCCCCCCCCCCCCCCCCCCCCCCCCCCCCCCCCCCCCCCCCCCCCCCCCCCCCCCCCCCCCCCCCCCCCCCCCCCCCCCCCCCCCCCCCCCCCCCCCCCCCACCCCCCCCCCCCCCCCCCCCCCCCCCCCCCCCCCCCCCCCCCCCCCCCCCCCCCCCCCCCCCCCCCCCCCCCCCCCCCCCCCCCCCCCCCCCCCCCCCCCCCCCCCCCCCCCCCCCCCCCCCCCCCCCCCCCCCCCCCCCCCCCCCCCCCCCCCCCCCCCCCCCCCCCCCCCCCCCCCCCCCCCCCCCCCCCCCCCCCCCCCCCCCCCCCCCCCCCCCCCCCCCCCCCCCCCCCCCCCCCCCCCCCCCCCCCCCCCCCCCCCCCCCCCCCCCCCCCCCCCCCCCCCCCCCCCCCCCCCCCCCCCCCCCCCCCCCCCCCCCCCCCCCCCCCCCCCCCCCCCCCCCCCCCCCCCCCCCCCCCCCCCCCCCCCCCCCCCCCCCCCCCCCCCCCCCCCCCCCCCCCCCCCCCCCCCCCCCCCCCCCCCCCCCCCCCCCCCCCCCCCCCCCCCCCCCCCCCCCCCCCCCCCCCCCCCCCCCCCCCCCCCCCCCCCCCCCCCCCCCCCCCCCCCCCCCCCCCCCCCCCCCCCCCCCCCCCCCCCCCCCCCCCCCCCCCCCCCCCCCCCCCCCCCCCCCCCCCCCCCCCCCCCCCCCCCCCCCCCCCCCCCCCCCCCCCCCCCCCCCCCCCCCCCCCCCCCCCCCCCCCCCCCCCCCCCCCCCCCCCCCCCCCCCCCCCCCCCCCCCCCCCCCCCCCCCCCCCCCCCCCCCCCCCCCCCCCCCCCCCCCCCCCCCCCCCCCCCCCCCCCCCCCCCCCCCCCCCCCCCCCCCCCCCCCCCCCCCCCCCCCCCCCCCCCCCCCCCCCCCCCCCCCCCCCCCCCCCCCCCCCCCCCCCCCCCCCCCCCCCCCCCCCCCCCCCCCCCCCCCCCCCCCCCCCCCCCCCCCCCCCCCCCCCCCCCCCCCCCCCCCCCCCCCCCCCCCCCCCCCCCCCCCCCCCCCCCCCCCCCCCCCCCCCCCCCCCCCCCCCCCCCCCCCCCCCCCCCCCCCCCCCCCCCCCCCCCCCCCCCCCCCCCCCCCCCCCCCCCCCCCCCCCCCCCCCCCCCCCCCCCCCCCCCCCCCCCCCCCCCCCCCCCCCCCCCCCCCCCCCCCCCCCCCCCCCCCCCCCCCCCCCCCCCCCCCCCCCCCCCCCCCCCCCCCCCCCCCCCCCCCCCCCCCCCCCCCCCCCCCCCCCCCCCCCCCCCCCCCCCCCCCCCCCCCCCCCCCCCCCCCCCCCCCCCCCCCCCCCCCCCCCCCCCCCCCCCCCCCCCCCCCCCCCCCCCCCCCCCCCCCCCCCCCCCCCCCCCCCCCCCCCCCCCCCCCCCCCCCCCCCCCCCCCCCCCCCCCCCCCCCCCCCCCCCCCCCCCCCCCACCCCCCCCCCCCCCCCCCCCCCCCCCCCCCCCCCCCCCCCCCCCCCCCCCCCCCCCCCCCCCCCCCCCCCCCCCCCCCCCCCCCCCCCCCCCCCCCCCCCCCCCCCCCCCCCCCCCCCCCCCCCCCCCCCCCCCCCCCCCCCCCCCCCCCCCCCCCCCCCCCCCCCCCCCCCCCCCCCCCCCCCCCCCCCCCCCCCCCCCCCCCCCCCCCCCCCCCCCCCCCCCCCCCCCCCCCCCCCCCCCCCCCCCCCCCCCCCCCCCCCCCCCCCCCCCCCCCCCCCCCCCCCCCCCCCCCCCCCCCCCCCCCCCCCCCCCCCCCCCCCCCCCCCCCCCCCCCCCCCCCCCCCCCCCCCCCCCCCCCCCCCCCCCCCCCCCCCCCCCCCCCCCCCCCCCCCCCCCCCCCCCCCCCCCCCCCCCCCCCCCCCCCCCCCCCCCCCCCCACCCCCCCCCCCCCCCCCCCCCCCCCCCCCCCCCCCCCCCCCCCCCCCCCCCCCCCCCCCCCCCCCCCCCCCCCCCCCCCCCCCCCCCCCCCCCCCCCCCCCCCCCCCCCCCCCCCCCCCCCCCCCCCCCCCCCCCCCCCCCCCCCCCCCCCCCCCCCCCCCCCCCCCCCCCCCCCCCCCCCCCCCCCCCCCCCCCCCCCCCCCCCCCCCCCCCCCCCCCCCCCCCCCCCCCCCCCCCCCCCCCCCCCCCCCCCCCCCCCCCCCCCCCCCCCCCCCCCCCCCCCCCCCCCCCCCCCCCCCCCCCCCCCCCCCCCCCCCCCCCCCCCCCCCCCCCCCCCCCCCCCCCCCCCCCCCCCCCCCCCCCCCCCCCCCCCCCCCCCCCCCCCCCCCCCCCCCCCCCCCCCCCCCCCCCCCCCCCCCCCCCCCCCCCCCCCCCCCCCCCCCCCCCCCCCCCCCCCCCCCCCCCCCCCCCCCCCCCCCCCCCCCCCCCCCCCCCCCCCCCCCCCCCCCCCCCCCCCCCCCCCCCCCCCCCCCCCCCCCCCCCCCCCCCCCCCCCCCCCCCCCCCCCCCCCCCCCCCCCCCCCCCCCCCCCCCCCCCCCCCCCCCCCCCCCCCCCCCCCCCCCCCCCCCCCCCCCCCCCCCCCCCCCCCCCCCCCCCCCCCCCCCCCCCCCCCCCCCCCCCCCCCCCCCCCCCCCCCCCCCCCCCCCCCCCCCCCCCCCCCCCCCCCCCCCCCCCCCCCCCCCCCCCCCCCCCCCCCCCCCCCCCCCCCCCCCCCCCCCCCCCCCCCCCCCCCCCCCCCCCCCCCCCCCCCCCCCCCCCCCCCCCCCCCCCCCCCCCCCCCCCCCCCCCCCCCCCCCCCCCCCCCCCCCCCCCCCCCCCCCCCCCCCCCCCCCCCCCCCCCCCCCCCCCCCCCCCCCCCCCCCCCCCCCCCCCCCCCCCCCCCCCCCCCCCCCCCCCCCCCCCCCCCCCCCCCCCCCCCCCCCCCCCCCCCCCCCCCCCCCCCCCCCCCCCCCCCCCCCCCCCCCCCCCCCCCCCCCCCCCCCCCCCCCCCCCCCCCCCCCCCCCCCCCCCCCCCCCCCCCCCCCCCCCCCCCCCCCCCCCCCCCCCCCCCCCCCCCCCCCCCCCCCCCCCCCCCCCCCCCCCCCCCCCCCCCCCCCCCCCCCCCCCCCCCCCCCCCCCCCCCCCCCCCCCCCCCCCCCCCCCCCCCCCCCCCCCCCCCCCCCCCCCCCCCCCCCCCCCCCCCCCCCCCCCCCCCCCCCCCCCCCCCCCCCCCCCCCCCCCCCCCCCCCCCCCCCCCCCCCCCCCCCCCCCCCCCCCCCCCCCCCCCCCCCCCCCCCCCCCCCCCCCCCCCCCCCCCCCCCCCCCCCCCCCCCCCCCCCCCCCCCCCCCCCCCCCCCCCCCCCCCCCCCCCCCCCCCCCCCCCCCCCCCCCCCCCCCCCCCCCCCCCCCCCCCCCCCCCCCCCCCCCCCCCCCCCCCCCCCCCCCCCCCCCCCCCCCCCCCCCCCCCCCCCCCCCCCCCCCCCCCCCCCCCCCCCCCCCCCCCCCCCCCCCCCCCCCCCCCCCCCCCCCCCCCCCCCCCCCCCCCCCCCCCCCCCCCCCCCCCCCCCCCCCCCCCCCCCCCCCCCCCCCCCCCCCCCCCCCCCCCCCCCCCCCCCCCCCCCCCCCCCCCCCCCCCCCCCCCCCCCCCCCCCCCCCCCCCCCCCCCCCCCCCCCCCCCCCCCCCCCCCCCCCCCCCCCCCCCCCCCCCCCCCCCCCCCCCCCCCCCCCCCCCCCCCCCCCCCCCCCCCCCCCCCCCCCCCCCCCCCCCCCCCCCCCCCCCCCCCCCCCCCCCCCCCCCCCCCCCCCCCCCCCCCCCCCCCCCCCCCCCCCCCCCCCCCCCCCCCCCCCCCCCCCCCCCCCCCCCCCCCCCCCCCCCCCCCCCCCCCCCCCCCCCCCCCCCCCCCCCCCCCCCCCCCCCCCCCCCCCCCCCCCCCCCCCCCCCCCCCCCCCCCCCCCCCCCCCCCCCCCCCCCCCCCCCCCCCCCCCCCCCCCCCCCCCCCCCCCCCCCCCCCCCCCCCCCCCCCCCCCCCCCCCCCCCCCCCCCCCCCCCCCCCCCCCCCCCCCCCCCCCCCCCCCCCCCCCCCCCCCCCCCCCCCCCCCCCCCCCCCCCCCCCCCCCCCCCCCCCCCCCCCCCCCCCCCCCCCCCCCCCCCCCCCCCCCCCCCCCCCCCCCCCCCCCCCCCCCCCCCCCCCCCCCCCCCCCCCCCCCCCCCCCCCCCCCCCCCCCCCCCCCCCCCCCCCCCCCCCCCCCCCCCCCCCCCCCCCCCCCCCCCCCCCCCCCCCCCCCCCCCCCCCCCCCCCCCCCCCCCCCCCCCCCCCCCCCCCCCCCCCCCCCCCCCCCCCCCCCCCCCCCCCCCCCCCCCCCCCCCCCCCCCCCCCCCCCCCCCCCCCCCCCCCCCCCCCCCCCCCCCCCCCCCCCCCCCCCCCCCCCCCCCCCCCCCCCCCCCCCCCCCCCCCCCCCCCCCCCCCCCCCCCCCCCCCCCCCCCCCCCCCCCCCCCCCCCCCCCCCCCCCCCCCCCCCCCCCCCCCCCCCCCCCCCCCCCCCCCCCCCCCCCCCCCCCCCCCCCCCCCCCCCCCCCCCCCCCCCCCCCCCCCCCCCCCCCCCCCCCCCCCCCCCCCCCCCCCCCCCCCCCCCCCCCCCCCCCCCCCCCCCCCCCCCCCCCCCCCCCCCCCCCCCCCCCCCCCCCCCCCCCCCCCCCCCCCCCCCCCCCCCCCCCCCCCCCCCCCCCCCCCCCCCCCCCCCCCCCCCCCCCCCCCCCCCCCCCCCCCCCCCCCCCCCCCCCCCCCCCCCCCCCCCCCCCCCCCCCCCCCCCCCCCCCCCCCCCCCCCCCCCCCCCCCCCCCCCCCCCCCCCCCCCCCCCCCCCCCCCCCCCCCCCCCCCCCCCCCCCCCCCCCCCCCCCCCCCCCCCCCCCCCCCCCCCCCCCCCCCCCCCCCCCCCCCCCCCCCCCCCCCCCCCCCCCCCCCCCCCCCCCCCCCCCCCCCCCCCCCCCCCCCCCCCCCCCCCCCCCCCCCCCCCCCCCCCCCCCCCCCCCCCCCCCCCCCCCCCCCCCCCCCCCCCCCCCCCCCCCCCCCCCCCCCCCCCCCCCCCCCCCCCCCCCCCCCCCCCCCCCCCCCCCCCCCCCCCCCCCCCCCCCCCCCCCCCCCCCCCCCCCCCCCCCCCCCCCCCCCCCCCCCCCCCCCCCCCCCCCCCCCCCCCCCCCCCCCCCCCCCCCCCCCCCACCCCCCCCCCCCCCCCCCCCCCCCCCCCCCCCCCCCCCCCCCCCCCCCCCCCCCCCCCCCCCCCCCCCCCCCCCCCCCCCCCCCCCCCCCCCCCCCCCCCCCCCCCCCCCCCCCCCCCCCCCCCCCCCCCCCCCCCCCCCCCCCCCCCCCCCCCCCCCCCCCCCCCCCCCCCCCCCCCCCCCCCCCCCCCCCCCCCCCCCCCCCCCCCCCCCCCCCCCCCCCCCCCCCCCCCCCCCCCCCCCCCCCCCCCCCCCCCCCCCCCCCCCCCCCCCCCCCCCCCCCCCCCCCCCCCCCCCCCCCCCCCCCCCCCCCCCCCCCCCCCCCCCCCCCCCCCCCCCCCCCCCCCCCCCCCCCCCCCCCCCCCCCCCCCCCCCCCCCCCCCCCCCCCCCCCCCCCCCCCCCCCCCCCCCCCCCCCCCCCCCCCCCCCCCCCCCCCCCCCCCCCCCCCCCCCCCCCCCCCCCCCCCCCCCCCCCCCCCCCCCCCCCCCCCCCCCCCCCCCCCCCCCCCCCCCCCCCCCCCCCCCCCCCCCCCCCCCCCCCCCCCCCCCCCCCCCCCCCCCCCCCCCCCCCCCCCCCCCCCCCCCCCCCCCCCCCCCCCCCCCCCCCCCCCCCCCCCCCCCCCCCCCCCCCCCCCCCCCCCCCCCCCCCCCCCCCCCCCCCCCCCCCCCCCCCCCCCCCCCCCCCCCCCCCCCCCCCCCCCCCCCCCCCCCCCCCCCCCCCCCCCCCCCCCCCCCCCCCCCCCCCCCCCCCCCCCCCCCCCCCCCCCCCCCCCCCCCCCCCCCCCCCCCCCCCCCCCCCCCCCCCCCCCCCCCCCCCCCCCCCCCCCCCCCCCCCCCCCCCCCCCCCCCCCCCCCCCCCCCCCCCCCCCCCCCCCCCCCCCCCCCCCCCCCCCCCCCCCCCCCCCCCCCCCCCCCCCCCCCCCCCCCCCCCCCCCCCCCCCCCCCCCCCCCCCCCCCCCCCCCCCCCCCCCCCCCCCCCCCCCCCCCCCCCCCCCCCCCCCCCCCCCCCCCCCCCCCCCCCCCCCCCCCCCCCCCCCCCCCCCCCCCCCCCCCCCCCCCCCCCCCCCCCCCCCCCCCCCCCCCCCCCCCCCCCCCCCCCCCCCCCCCCCCCCCCCCCCCCCCCCCCCCCCCCCCCCCCCCCCCCCCCCCCCCCCCCCCCCCCCCCCCCCCCCCCCCCCCCCCCCCCCCCCCCCCCCCCCCCCCCCCCCCCCCCCCCCCCCCCCCCCCCCCCCCCCCCCCCCCCCCCCCCCCCCCCCCCCCCCCCCCCCCCCCCCCCCCCCCCCCCCCCCCCCCCCCCCCCCCCCCCCCCCCCCCCCCCCCCCCCCCCCCCCCCCCCCCCCCCCCCCCCCCCCCCCCCCCCCCCCCCCCCCCCCCCCCCCCCCCCCCCCCCCCCCCCCCCCCCCCCCCCCCCCCCCCCCCCCCCCCCCCCCCCCCCCCCCCCCCCCCCCCCCCCCCCCCCCCCCCCCCCCCCCCCCCCCCCCCCCCCCCCCCCCCCCCCCCCCCCCCCCCCCCCCCCCCCCCCCCCCCCCCCCCCCCCCCCCCCCCCCCCCCCCCCCCCCCCCCCCCCCCCCCCCCCCCCCCCCCCCCCCCCCCCCCCCCCCCCCCCCCCCCCCCCCCCCCCCCCCCCCCCCCCCCCCCCCCCCCCCCCCCCCCCCCCCCCCCCCCCCCCCCCCCCCCCCCCCCCCCCCCCCCCCCCCCCCCCCCCCCCCCCCCCCCCCCCCCCCCCCCCCCCCCCCCCCCCCCCCCCCCCCCCCCCCCCCCCCCCCCCCCCCCCCCCCCCCCCCCCCCCCCCCCCCCCCCCCCCCCCCCCCCCCCCCCCCCCCCCCCCCCCCCCCCCCCCCCCCCCCCCCCCCCCCCCCCCCCCCCCCCCCCCCCCCCCCCCCCCCCCCCCCCCCCCCCCCCCCCCCCCCCCCCCCCCCCCCCCCCCCCCCCCCCCCCCCCCCCCCCCCCCCCCCCCCCCCCCCCCCCCCCCCCCCCCCCCCCCCCCCCCCCCCCCCCCCCCCCCCCCCCCCCCCCCCCCCCCCCCCCCCCCCCCCCCCCCCCCCCCCCCCCCCCCCCCCCCCCCCCCCCCCCCCCCCCCCCCCCCCCCCCCCCCCCCCCCCCCCCCCCCCCCCCCCCCCCCCCCCCCCCCCCCCCCCCCCCCCCCCCCCCCCCCCCCCCCCCCCCCCCCCCCCCCCCCCCCCCCCCCCCCCCCCCCCCCCCCCCCCCCCCCCCCCCCCCCCCCCCCCCCCCCCCCCCCCCCCCCCCCCCCCCCCCCCCCCCCCCCCCCCCCCCCCCCCCCCCCCCCCCCCCCCCCCCCCCCCCCCCCCCCCCCCCCCCCCCCCCCCCCCCCCCCCCCCCCCCCCCCCCCCCCCCCCCCCCCCCCCCCCCCCCCCCCCCCCCCCCCCCCCCCCCCCCCCCCCCCCCCCCCCCCCCCCCCCCCCCCCCCCCCCCCCCCCCCCCCCCCCCCCCCCCCCCCCCCCCCCCCCCCCCCCCCCCCCCCCCCCCCCCCCCCCCCCCCCCCCCCCCCCCCCCCCCCCCCCCCCCCCCCCCCCCCCCCCCCCCCCCCCCCCCCCCCCCCCCCCCCCCCCCCCCCCCCCCCCCCCCCCCCCCCCCCCCCCCCCCCCCCCCCCCCCCCCCCCCCCCCCCCCCCCCCCCCCCCCCCCCCCCCCCCCCCCCCCCCCCCCCCCCCCCCCCCCCCCCCCCCCCCCCCCCCCCCCCCCCCCCCCCCCCCCCCCCCCCCCCCCCCCCCCCCCCCCCCCCCACCCCCCCCCCCCCCCCCCCCCCCCCCCCCCCCCCCCCCCCCCCCCCCCCCCCCCCCCCCCCCCCCCCCCCCCCCCCCCCCCCCCCCCCCCCCCCCCCCCCCCCCCCCCCCCCCCCCCCCCCCCCCCCCCCCCCCCCCCCCCCCCCCCCCCCCCCCCCCCCCCCCCCCCCCCCCCCCCCCCCCCCCCCCCCCCCCCCCCCCCCCCCCCCCCCCCCCCCCCCCCCCCCCCCCCCCCCCCCCCCCCCCCCCCCCCCCCCCCCCCCCCCCCCCCCCCCCCCCCCCCCCCCCCCCCCCCCCCCCCCCCCCCCCCCCCCCCCCCCCCCCCCCCCCCCCCCCCCCCCCCCCCCCCCCCCCCCCCCCCCCCCCCCCCCCCCCCCCCCCCCCCCCCCCCCCCCCCCCCCCCCCCCCCCCCCCCCCCCCCCCCCCCCCCCCCCCCCCCCCCCCCCCCCCCCCCCCCCCCCCCCCCCCCCCCCCCCCCCCCCCCCCCCCCCCCCCCCCCCCCCCCCCCCCCCCCCCCCCCCCCCCCCCCCCCCCCCCCCCCCCCCCCCCCCCCCCCCCCCCCCCCCCCCCCCCCCCCCCCCCCCCCCCCCCCCCCCCCCCCCCCCCCCCCCCCCCCCCCCCCCCCCCCCCCCCCCCCCCCCCCCCCCCCCCCCCCCCCCCCCCCCCCCCCCCCCCCCCCCCCCCCCCCCCCCCCCCCCCCCCCCCCCCCCCCCCCCCCCCCCCCCCCCCCCCCCCCCCCCCCCCCCCCCCCCCCCCCCCCCCCCCCCCCCCCCCCCCCCCCCCCCCCCCCCCCCCCCCCCCCCCCCCCCCCCCCCCCCCCCCCCCCCCCCCCCCCCCCCCCCCCCCCCCCCCCCCCCCCCCCCCCCCCCCCCCCCCCCCCCCCCCCCCCCCCCCCCCCCCCCCCCCCCCCCCCCCCCCCCCCCCCCCCCCCCCCCCCCCCCCCCCCCCCCCCCCCCCCCCCCCCCCCCCCCCCCCCCCCCCCCCCCCCCCCCCCCCCCCCCCCCCCCCCCCCCCCCCCCCCCCCCCCCCCCCCCCCCCCCCCCCCCCCCCCCCCCCCCCCCCCCCCCCCCCCCCCCCCCCCCCCCCCCCCCCCCCCCCCCCCCCCCCCCCCCCCCCCCCCCCCCCCCCCCCCCCCCCCCCCCCCCCCCCCCCCCCCCCCCCCCCCCCCCCCCCCCCCCCCCCCCCCCCCCCCCCCCCCCCCCCCCCCCCCCCCCCCCCCCCCCCCCCCCCCCCCCCCCCCCCCCCCCCCCCCCCCCCCCCCCCCCCCCCCCCCCCCCCCCCCCCCCCCCCCCCCCCCCCCCCCCCCCCCCCCCCCCCCCCCCCCCCCCCCCCCCCCCCCCCCCCCCCCCCCCCCCCCCCCCCCCCCCCCCCCCCCCCCCCCCCCCCCCCCCCCCCCCCCCCCCCCCCCCCCCCCCCCCCCCCCCCCCCCCCCCCCCCCCCCCCCCCCCCCCCCCCCCCCCCCCCCCCCCCCCCCCCCCCCCCCCCCCCCCCCCCCCCCCCCCCCCCCCCCCCCCCCCCCCCCCCCCCCCCCCCCCCCCCCCCCCCCCCCCCCCCCCCCCCCCCCCCCCCCCCCCCCCCCCCCCCCCCCCCCCCCCCCCCCCCCCCCCCCCCCCCCCCCCCCCCCCCCCCCCCCCCCCCCCCCCCCCCCCCCCCCCCCCCCCCCCCCCCCCCCCCCCCCCCCCCCCCCCCCCCCCCCCCCCCCCCCCCCCCCCCCCCCCCCCCCCCCCCCCCCCCCCCCCCCCCCCCCCCCCCCCCCCCCCCCCCCCCCCCCCCCCCCCCCCCCCCCCCCCCCCCCCCCCCCCCCCCCCCCCCCCCCCCCCCCCCCCCCCCCCCCCCCCCCCCCCCCCCCCCCCCCCCCCCCCCCCCCCCCCCCCCCCCCCCCCCCCCCCCCCCCCCCCCCCCCCCCCCCCCCCCCCCCCCCCCCCCCCCCCCCCCCCCCCCCCCCCCCCCCCCCCCCCCCCCCCCCCCCCCCCCCCCCCCCCCCCCCCCCCCCCCCCCCCCCCCCCCCCCCCCCCCCCCCCCCCCCCCCCCCCCCCCCCCCCCCCCCCCCCCCCCCCCCCCCCCCCCCCCCCCCCCCCCCCCCCCCCCCCCCCCCCCCCCCCCCCCCCCCCCCCCCCCCCCCCCCCCCCCCCCCCCCCCCCCCCCCCCCCCCCCCCCCCCCCCCCCCCCCCCCCCCCCCCCCCCCCCCCCCCCCCCCCCCCCCCCCCCCCCCCCCCCCCCCCCCCCCCCCCCCCCCCCCCCCCCCCCCCCCCCCCCCCCCCCCCCCCCCCCCCCCCCCCCCCCCCCCCCCCCCCCCCCCCCCCCCCCCCCCCCCCCCCCCCCCCCCCCCCCCCCCCCCCCCCCCCCCCCCCCCCCCCCCCCCCCCCCCCCCCCCCCCCCCCCCCCCCCCCCCCCCCCCCCCCCCCCCCCCCCCCCCCCCCCCCCCCCCCCCCCCCCCCCCCCCCCCCCCCCCCCCCCCCCCCCCCCCCCCCCCCCCCCCCCCCCCCCCCCCCCCCCCCCCCCCCCCCCCCCCCCCCCCCCCCCCCCCCCCCCCCCCCCCCCCCCCCCCCCCCCCCCCCCCCCCCCCCCCCCCCCCCCCCCCCCCCCCCCCCCCCCCCCCCCCCCCCCCCCCCCCCCCCCCCCCCCCCCCCCCCCCCCCCCCCCCCCCCCCCCCCCCCCCCCCCCCCCCCCCCCCCCCCCCCCCCCCCCCCCCCCCCCCCCCCCCCCCCCCCCCCCCCCCCCCCCCCCCCCCCCCCCCCCCCCCCCCCCCCCCCCCCCCCCCCCCCCCCCCCCCCCCCCCCCCCCCCCCCCCCCCCCCCCCCCCCCCCCCCCCCCCCCCCCCCCCCCCCCCCCCCCCCCCCCCCCCCCCCCCCCCCCCCCCCCCCCCCCCCCCCCCCCCCCCCCCCCCCCCCCCCCCCCCCCCCCCCCCCCCCCCCCCCCCCCCCCCCCCCCCCCCCCCCCCCCCCCCCCCCCCCCCCCCCCCCCCCCCCCCCCCCCCCCCCCCCCCCCCCCCCCCCCCCCCCCCCCCCCCCCCCCCCCCCCCCCCCCCCCCCCCCCCCCCCCCCCCCCCCCCCCCCCCCCCCCCCCCCCCCCCCCCCCCCCCCCCCCCCCCCCCCCCCCCCCCC